>CATNEM010000202.1:92500-105000 GCA_950096795.1 Macrostomum cliftonense
CCACAGGAAAATGCAGTAGGAAAGGGTATATTAGCAAGCCAAGTCAGACAGCAATTCTGTCTATTTGTGAATTAAAGGCTTCAATGCGTATTGATGCAGAGAAATAACTCGAGGCTTAGCATTCTATCAGTTTGTGCAGCAAATGCAATTGAAAACAATGGCATACTTCGGCTTCAAGAGAGAGAGACGTAAAAAATTGGGAAACAAAAATTTCAACCTTTTCTAACCGATATCTATAGAGTTGATTGAAATCGTTTGGCTATACGAGGTTAGTCAAGCATTCAGTCCAATCCATTTAAAATTGATAGTTAATTAACTTTTCAGCTGGTCTCCTGAACCCAATCAAGAGATGGAAAAAGATTGTGTGTGAAAGAGACACGTGGAGCAACGCTGCTATAGCTAATTTGAAGTGCTTGACACGTTCCAACTCTCGAGCATTGCATAACCGAGTTACAGAATTGAAAAGCGACAATTAATACGCACCTCTACTACTTAAAGTAGTAAACAATAATTCGTGTGTTAAAAAAAACACAGCTGTAGGATCTGACTGGATTTCATGCATAGAAAGAAAACATTTCAGCAAACTGAAACAAATTACGAATTTAATTGTCACGGTGAAAAGCGCGGAGCAAACTAGGCTGCTGCTCCAGTCTCTAGACTATCATTCGGAGTCTTTTTTGGTGGCGTGCAAAAATTTCAATCTAAAAATCCCTCAGCATTCTCAGACCTAACCGAAAGCGGAGAAAAAACTACCAAAATAATTGTACTTTTGGTTTTATATTGTTAACAAAAAGGCTTTAGTAGTGGTGTTTATCAGGCTTGTGAGCTGTTGTGCTACTTGTGTTATGCACAAAATGCGCTTTCTTATGCTCGTCTACTTTTATTGTTTTGGGCTAGAAGGCAGTCCAAGTTGTCTTTGGGAACGGGATGTACCGTTACATGGGCACTGTTGGGTAGATTCCAGGAATACGAGCTCATTATGTCACTTTTTCCTAGAAATTTAAACCATAATAACCCTCTAGGGTAGTGCTTAAACTTCCTATTTTTGTATGATTATTAATTAAGGATTATGTATCAAGCAATACCGACTTGGTTACGATTTGCTGCAGGCAAAATCAAGCACTTAAAAAAGAAATGAAATAGGAAACAACAAGACGTAGTATCCCTCTGCTTGATTCCGAATTAATTTGGCAAGACAACTAGCAAAGTTTGAGAAAAAAATCACTAGCAAAATGGTTAAGCAGACAATGGAACATTGAATGCCATTCCAATTGATTGCGGAAAGTTTGATTTCCGAGTGCAATTTCTTATAAAATGCCAAGAAGAAACGTTACTTCTTTTTTAGTATTTGCATCTGCTGGATTTTATTTTAAAATCGTGGCTATTCATGAGGGGCAATACCTAAATAGGTCACTTTCAGGCGGACTGCCTTTGCTGTGTAAATTTTCTTCCTGCAAGAGGTGAAAAGCATTTGTTTGTTTTATTTGAAAAAAAACAAATTTATGTATTCAAATCAGCCACGATTATTTAAGTAAAAATTAATACTACGGTTACTCAGTTTGTATGCAGAAAATAATACTGAAACTGTAGCCAAAAACTGAAGTAGTTTAGAAATCTATCACGTTGTGTGTGTAGCAGTTTCAGATTTCCAAATCATAAATTTTAGCGCAAGGCGATTTGCATAAGTAATAAAAAATTACCCCTAAGGCTAAAAGCAATGCCAATGCCTTTAGTTGAGTGTGAAGCCGTAAAGAATTTATTCGCTTCATCATTAGTGTAGCTTAAGGGTAGACTTTCTCGTTCTTTTTGCTACATTTTTCCCATTTCTGTGCCTCTCAGTCGGCCCTAGGTCCCCAGCTCTTAGCACTGATTAATTGGAACTCACCTTAGAGCCGCGTTCGTTAAAAATGATTTCCACATCCAGAATGTGACCGAATGGCTAAAAATAATTAGGAAGGGAGGGATTGGTTTTGTATCTGGCGCTTTCGAGTGGGACGCTGTGTTTAGACGGAAGTACTCAAGTAAATTGGTCACTTAGGAGGCTGCAGGCCACAGATGGTGCGCACTACGCTGGTAAAATAAACCGGAAGTGCTCACCCCAAGCAGTTGGCGCAGGTCAGCTTCGCGAAACTTGAACGGTATGTTGCTGATGTGCAGCCTTTTCGGACCTCCGCCGCCGCCGCTGCTGCCTCCGTTCAAGGAGCTCGGCGAACTGGGACATCCGTTGTTCAGTTCGTTGTCAGAGGAGGCTTGCTGATGCTGCACTGCTTGCTGCTGCTGCTGAACTTGAATAGCCGCCAACTCTGAGGGCTGCACAGTTGAAAGCAAAATGGTATGGTATGGTCCTAAAAGGACTAGAAAACTTTAAGCAATCTGAGTAACTATAGCTTCTTGCTCTACCCGTCTGAATTAAGAATACTCGTATATTTTTTGCCCTTTTTTTTCTACCTGAGCCAAGAAATTCAAACTCCAATGTTGAAAAATTCCACCGCAAGCATTGGTGCTGCTGCTGCTGCTGGTGGTGCTGGTGGTGCTACTGCCATTGCCTGCTTTTAGCAGAAACTTCTGCGAGTTGACAACAGCGGAGGAAACTGACGGCCCTCCAGTGACCGCGCTGGGTGCCGGGACGCACATTTGCATGGCTTCAAACTACCAGCGTATTTTTGGAATTTTTAACAAAATATTTGATCAAAACCTCGATTCAAAACCGACCGGAACTAACCATGACGGTTTTTCAATTTTTTTCTAAGATAATTTCAGCGGTTCAAACGGAGAATAAAATGTTTTGCTCCTGCTCTAGCTCGGTTCAGCTGCAGCCCTCATCCCAGACCGAGGGGGAGGGGCTTTATAATCGGTCAGAGATATTCGGTTCGGAATGCGGCTTCGAAAGGGGAACGGGGCAAGGCAAAGCGGAAGGGTGGGCGTTCGGCCAAATAGAGAGTCTGGCCTATGGCTCACTCGCTTCGTGTGTGCCTGTCTCTCTGGCTTTTCTCTCTCTCTCTCTCTCTTGAGCTGCCCCAACCAAAACTGAGTACGATTACCGCCCCTGATCAAATGGGCAGATTCTCCCAAACTCCCCTACCAATGAGCCCCAGGACCAGCAGACTGACTGCCCACCAGCCTCAAATACAGCCCGGGATGACTGGCTGACTGTCCGGGACTATCTCTCAGGGCACAAGGGGTGGATGGTATAGAAGGGGCCACTTCAGTCTCTACTCAACTCTCGCGACTCAACCAGAAACTCACTAGCCGCCCGATGGGGATAATTTGTTTCTCGCATGGTCTGATCAGCAAATAGTTTTTTGTTCTAACTATGATGAAATTGTCCTATTTATTGTCAATTAGATTAGTTTAATTTTGTTTTTATTATCCAATTTTATAGCCATTTTGCAGATTCCCATAGATTTGAGCAGTTTAGCGTGGGGAGTTTCCACAGATTCAGGGGGGGGGGGGGGGGATTTGACAGTCAGAATTTTTCCACCCAAGGCGTGCATCAACGCCATCATTTTTTGGGTAAGTTGATCCACCAATAAATTTGACAGACAGTAAAAGGAGATAAATCTGGAGGGGTTAAGAAGGAAGGGGAGTTGGAGTAAAGGAGCGAATGATGGAAAATGCTCGCTTTTTCCCCCTAGAGGCTGTGCGTGAGGCATCAGTGACTCGCTGAGTGGTCTCAATAGACTCAGGCATAGGATTAAGATTTATTTTCCCTACCATGGCTTAACTCTTGCCACCCCAGCCTACCCCGACCTCGAGTTCCCCATCCGCTGAAGAGAGAGACCCTCTTAGAACTGTCACAGATCCCCATTCGGCCACCAAAAAGACTTTTTATTTCTAAAACTCTTTAGGAAGAAAAAGCTGGCAAGTTAAAATTCTAATTTTTTTTCCTGCAGGCACGAATCTACTCGTCAGAAATATTTTTTGCTTAACACTAATTGCGATTCTGCGGCGAGGCATTAAGTCACGTGATCTAAACGACCTCGAACCACTCTAGAATCTACGTACGTCTTGCTATTTAGATTTGAGCAACCATCTTTAAGTCACCTGATGTACTCGTACTTATAAAAATTTAAGATAGACATTTGTCCAGCGAACAAAAATAAAAGACTTTTTAAAAGTACATTCCACAAAATTAGAGCAAAATAAAAATTGAAATTTTAATCAAATTTTAATTATCATCATCTAATTAAGTCAACTACCCCCCTAGGGTATAGTACGTGCCAGAATGAACGCACGCTCCCGACACTTCCCCCTAAAATATTACGGACAGCCCTTAGGGGAATAACTAAGAAAAACAGAGATGGGCTCTTTTTTCGGGCGCCAGAAATGGGATTGCTAGAGGGGAGAGGAAAAATTAATTAATGCAAAACTGAGAGAGAGAGACAGAGAGAGAGAGAGAGAGACCGAGCCAGTGAGAGACCCACGCGCCTCCCAAGCATTAACATAGAATGGACCAGCACTGGGAAGAACAGTGATGCTGATGGGGGGAGACTTAGCGCTACTCCCGTCCAGCTGCAGCCCCTGTCAGTTCGAGCGATCGCCACGCCCCACTTTCTCTCTCTCTCTCTCTCTCTCTCTCTCTCTCTCTCTCTAGAGCGCGCACCCACACACACACACAAACAAGAAGACGAAATGACCAGGAGCCACTCTTGAGTAGTTCAGCATTTGCATAATGATCGCTTCTTCTTGTGCTTCTTGTGTTTCAACAACGAGCTGTGTTGATGTAAAACATGTGCACGCCTCTGTTTCTTAGCGTTATGAAGCTGAACTACTCGTAAAAGATTGGTTAATTCTGTTTGGGAATTGATTTTATGTCTAACTCTGGAATTCCGCTATCTAACCCAGAGATTCCGCTATCTAACACTGAGATTCCTTTATCTAATAGTGAGATTCCGCAGTGTAATTGTGAGATTCCGCAATATAATAGTGAGATTCCGCTATCTAATAGTGAGATTCTGCTATCTAATAGTGAGATTCCGCTATCTAATACTGAGATTCCGCTATCTAATACTGAGAATGGAAACTCATGCATAGATATTCGGTTATTTTCTAAAAAGAGATTTAACTTTCGATTTCTCAAAATATCAAACAACTTTTAGCGTTATTTTTTTTGGTTCCGTTTGGCTTAAAAAATCTCATTTTTAGATTGAGACTGAAATACAGACACTTTTTAAGCCGCTCTTCAAGATTGATTAGATAAGGTTGGAAGCTGAGTCAGGTCCCTACATCTAACTTCTACTCTAAAAATGATGGATTGTTTCGAGAAATAAGATAAAATACCATGCAATCGAAATGTGCTCTGCTCTAGAAAAAGTGGCGTGTGTTAGTCAGAACAAGGTCGGATTCTAAATTATGCTTCATTCTTGTTATAAATGACAGCCACAACCATACAGAAGCGTTTGCGCATTCACCTAATCAATACTGGATGGATAATATAATTTGCGGCGCAATCTGACATCCCATTGTGTAACAATTACGGGGTAAAACACAATCACATCGGGATCCCGTCCTTTAGTGGTCAGAATTATTTCCTCGTTCTAGGCTCTTGCTCGCGTGCCGGCAAAAATGATCAATTTTTATTAATGCGAGGTGAATACATCAACAAAATCAATTTAGTTGATTAATCCTCCGTTTTTGTTGTAACAATACAATCGTGTTTGTGGTCCATTTTGTAGTCCTTGTAGTCCTCGAAATAAAGAGTGTGTTATGGACGCATTTAACAGATCATGAGCAATACAGAGAGAAAGGAAATGGTCAGGGGAGGGTGTAGAGAGAGAAGGGGAAATGGTCAGGGGAGGGTGTAGAGAGAGAAGGGGAAATGGTCAGGGGAGGGTGTAGAGAGAAGGGAAATGGTCAGGGGAGGGTCCAGAGCGCCAGCAGGAATCTTTTTTTAAGAAAAAGAATAGCTCGTAGAGAGAAGATGACGGATCATGCGGGAGTCAGACAGGGCTTCCGTGTCATTTATAAAAGCAATAAAACTGTCATCAGAGTAAGACAGTCAGACAGACTCGGAGACAACTAGAAATTGGGAAAGTTTGCTCCGCAGATAGCGAAACCTGAGTCGAATTATTCGCGAAATGAGGATCAACTAGATCTTCCCAGCGCTTTTGCCATCCCCCTCTTACATATGCATAATGGGATTAATTATGCGCCTATAAATTGAGTTCCCATCTAATGCAAGCCTAAACCATGAGAAAATCTTCTCTGCAGTAGTTCTATCAATATCCATCTCTAAGTCTTTCCCACTTTGCGACTCTCTTTTAAACCCTCTTTCTCGATGCTCTTCTACTCAGCATTCGGCAGGCGACAGGCAAAATCCCAGAAGAAACAGAGAGGCAAAGAGAGAGGGAAAGAAAAGGCGGCAGGCTTTCATGTCCACCAGCCTCTACGCGCACTCGCGACTGTACATATACTGCCAGCACAAATTGGATTATGAGCAACTGATAGAATTGCGGGGACTGAGACGAGACACGAAATTAGAGAATGGAATTGACTTTTTCCTGTGCCAATTACCATCGCTGGCAGTAGAGAAGCGTTCTGTAGGCCTGCCTATGACTGTGCGTGTGATTTTTGCCGCGGACAGATAGATAGGTAGATAGATAGATAGATAGATAGATAGATAGATAGATAGATAGATAGATAGATAGATAGATAGATAGATAGATAGATAGATAGATAGATAGATAGATAGATAGATAGATAGATAGATAGATAGATAGATAGATAGATAGATAGATAGATAGATAGATAGATAGATAGATAGATAGATAGATAGATAGATAGATAGATAGATAGATAGATAGATAGATAGATAGATAGATAGATAGATAGATAGATAGATAGATAGATAGATAGATAGATAGATAGATAGATAGATAGATAGATAGATAGATAGATAGATAGATAGATAGATAGATAGATAGATAGATAGATAGATAGATAGATAGATAGATAGATAGATAGATAGATAGATAGATAGATAGATAGATAGATAGATAGATAGATAGATAGATAGATAGATAGATAGATAGATAGATAGATAGATAGATAGATAGATAGATAGATAGATAGATAGATAGATAGATAGATAGATAGATAGATAGATAGATAGATAGATAGATAGATAGATAGATAGATAGATAGATAGATAGATAGATAGATAGATAGATAGATAGATAGATAGATAGATAGATAGATAGATAGATAGATAGATAGATAGATAGATAGATAGATAGATAGATAGATAGATAGATAGATAGATAGATAGATAGATAGATAGATAGATAGATAGATAGATAGATAGATAGATAGATAGATAGATAGATAGATAGATAGATAGATAGATAGATAGATAGATAGATAGATAGATAGATAGATAGATAGATAGATAGATAGATAGATAGATAGATAGATAGATAGATAGATAGATAGATAGATAGATAGATAGATAGATAGATAGATAGATAGATAGATAGATAGATAGATAGATAGATAGATAGATAGATAGATAGATAGATAGATAGATAGATAGATAGATAGATAGATAGATAGATAGATAGATAGATAGATAGATAGATAGATAGATAGATAGATAGATAGATAGATAGATAGATAGATAGATAGATAGATAGATAGATAGATAGATAGATAGATAGATAGATAGATAGATAGATAGATAGATAAGATAGATAGATAGATAGATAGATAGATAGATAGATAGATAGATAGATAGATAGATAGATAGATAGATAGATAGATAGATAGATAGATAGATAGATAGATAGATAGATAGATAGATAGATAGATAGATAGATAGATAGATAGATAGATAGATAGATAGATAGATAGATAGATAGATAGATAGATAGATAGATAGATAGATAGATAGATAGATAGATAGATAGATAGATAGATAGATAGATAGATAGATAGATAGATAGATAGATAGATAGATAGATAGATAGATAGATAGATAGATAGATAGATAGATAGATAGATAGATAGATAGATAGATAGATAGATAGATAGATAGATAGATAGATAGATAGATAGATAGATAGATAGATAGATAGATAGATAGATAGATAGATAGATAGATAGATAGATAGATAGATAGATAGATAGATAGATAGATAGATAGATAGATAGATAGATAGATAGATAGATAGATAATTCAGAAACAAGACAGCAGCGTTAAGAACGCAGGCCAGCTCTCCTCCGTAGCCTCTGTTCCCCCTCCCTTCCACAAAAGCCAGCAGCCGCAGGCCAGCCACCCCCGACCCCGCTCCGGCACTAATCAAATAAGGCGCAACGGCATAATGAATGGCTGGCAGACCAAACTCGAGCCACGCAGCCACGAATGCCTCCTGGGTATTAGCTGGGGTGAGGGTAAGAGTTGGGAGAAATAGGAAACAGGGGACACCCTTCTGGGGATTCGACTGACTGACTGACTAGTCCCTACTCTCAGCTGCCTCCCTCCACCAGTCCAAACTTCCACTAGAAATGGACTTCCCAAATGTCTAGCTCCTAACGAAAACCCTAGCGATCTCTCTCTGCACAGCCTCCAAGCCTCATCTTTTTTTCCCAGTTCTCCCTTCGTTGCCCGGCTGGGTAGCCCAGAAATATTGTGAAAGTCCGCAGACTCGAAAGCTCTTCAGCCGAGTTTTCCAGGGGGTGGGGGTGGGAGACTCGGCCCGGGTGAGAGGGAAAAATCTAGGCCCACCACCCTCCCAAAATCGTTGATTCCCCATCTGAGTTGCTGCTGGCATTTGCTGTCCCCAGTATCTCCCAGGCAAAAGCGTTGCTGCCCCAATTTTTAGTCGATTCGAAATTGGATCGAACTTTTCCCACTTCGCGTGGCTTTCAGTGCTGGGAGAGGGGGTGGATTTTGTGCTCCCCAACCGGCACTCCATCTGGGATGCTGGACTAAACTGACTTTGGGATCAGTTTGTGAGCGAGGAAAACTGCGCAGAGAATTAACTATACTTTTCTTGTCCATGTCCAGCAAAAACATGGTTGAAAAAAAGAAAATGAAAAAGCGTTTCATACTCTTTAATACTCTCACTGATTTCAAATGCTCCCGATTCTAAAGGAGTTCAGAGGAAGCAAGACTTCAGAAGTTTGACTCATGCTACTATCTTTTTTTAGTAGTATGGCTCTTGAATGTCTCAAATTTGTAAAAATCTAAAATCTATTTTCCGAATATCGATAATGGGAAATGAAAGAACTTATACTACTACTACTACTACTACTACTACTACTACTACTACTACTACTACTACTACTACTGCTACTGCTACTACTACTACTACTACTACTACTACTACTACTACTGCTACTACTACTACTACTACTACTACTACTACTACTACTACTACTACTACTACTACTACTACTACTACTACTACTACTACTACTACTACTACTACTACTACTACTACTACTACTACTACTACTACTACTACTACTACTACTACTACTACTACTACTACTACTACTACTACTACTACTACTACTACTACTACTACTACTACTACTACTACTACTACTACTACTACTACTACTACTACTACTACTACTACTACTACTACTACTACTACTACTACTACTACTACTACTACTACTACTACTACTACTACTACTACTACTGCTACTGCTACTACTACTACTACTACTACTACTACTACTACTACTACTACTGCTACTACTACTACTACTACTACTACTACTACTACTACTACTACTACTACTACTACTACTACTACTACTACTACTACTACTACTACTACTACTACTACTACTACTACTACTACTACTACTACTACTACTACTACTACTACTACTACTACTACTACTACTACTACTACTACTACTACTACTACTACTACTACTACTACTACTACTACTACTACTACTACTACTACTACTACTACTACTACTACTACTACTACTACTACTACTACTACTACTACTACTACTACTACTACTACTACTACTACTACTGCTACTACTACACACGAGGAGACACATTAATAGATAGATATATAAAATAGATTTTGCCCTTGTTCCACTCCTTAAGTGAAATTAGGGCAAAAAAGGAAAAATCCTTCACAGCAAAGTGTGAGTGACAGAAGTCACGATAAGCTACAATAAGCTTTTATAAGATAGAAAGTCGGAGAAGACCTTCTAAGACTCTTCATTTTGGCTAAATATCCCTAGGGAACTCGGCCGGGAGAGAGGAATGAGCATATTCAGGAAGATAGACTAGCCTCTCTCGCAGCAGGCTCATCTATCTGTATGAGTCCAGACATTCGAGTGGAATAACGCAAACGAAATTCGCTTATCTCTACTTTGGCCGCAAACTCCATCCCATGGGATTGCGTGGCAGTAGCCCATGCAGCCACGAATCCCAGTCTTTAAAGAAATAATTCTCCTATCACATTGACCTGGCGTTGCCCCTTGTTGAAGGTCTCCCTCAGATCCCAGCTTCCGTGAGAACTCTTGTTAAGCTTTTTTGTAAATTTCGTGTCAAGAATCAAACCTTCTTGTGTCCTCCCTCACTGTGTCTCCTCTTGTGTCTCTCGCTACGGTGTCCTGTGTCTCCTCTTGTGTCTCTCGCTACGGTGTCCTGTGTCTCCTCTTGTGTCTCTCGCTACGGTGTCCTGCGTCTCCTCTTGTGTCTCTCGCTACCGTGTCCTGTGTCTCCTCTTGTGTCTCTCGCTACCGTGTCCTGTGTCTCCTCTTGTGTCTCTCGCTACCGTGTCCTGTGTATCCTCTTGTGTCTCTCGCTACGGTGTCGTGTGTCTCCTCTTGTGTCTCTCGCTACCGTGTCCTGTGTATCCTCTTGTGTCTCTCGCTACGGTGTCCTGTGTCTCCTCTTGTGTCTCTCGCTACGGTGTCCTGTGTCTCCTCTTGTGTCTCTCGCTACGGTGTCCTGCGTCTCCTCTTGTGTCTCTCGCTACGGTGTCCTGTGTCTCCTCTTGTGTCTCTCGCTACGGTGTCCTGTGTCTCCTCTTGTGTCTCTCGCTACGGTGTCATGTGTCTCCTCTTGTGTCTCTCGCTACGGTGTCCTGCGTCTCCTCTTGTGTCTCTCGCTACCGTGTCCTGTGTCTCCTCTTGTGTCTCTCGCTACCGTGTCCTGTGTATCCTCTTGTGTCTCTCGCTACCGTGTCCTGTGTCTCCTCTTGTGTCTCTCTCTACCGTGTCCTGTGTCTCCTCTTGTGTGTCTCTCGCTACCGCGTCGTGTGTCTCCTCTTGTGTGTCTCTCGCTACCGTGTCGTGTGTCTCCTCTTTTGTCTCTCGCTACCGTGTCCTGTGTCTCTTGTGTCTCTCGCTACCGTGTCTTGTGTCTCCTCTTGTGTCTCTCGCTACCGTGTCCTGTGTCTCTTGCTGCGGTGTCCTGTGTCTCCTCTAGTGTTCCCTGTTGCATGTCCTGTGTCTCCTCTAGTGTTCCCTGTTGCATGTCCTGTGTCTCCTCTTGTGTCTCTCGCTACCGTGTCCTGTGTCACCTCTTGTGTGTCTCTCGCTACGGTGTCGTGTGTCTCCTCTTGTGTGTCTCTCGCTACCGTGTCCTGTGTCTCCTCTTGTGTCTCTCGCTACGGTGTCGTGTGTCTCCTCTTGTGTCTCTGTCTACCGTGTCCTGTGTCTCCTCTTGTGTCTCTCTCTATCGTTTCCTGTGTCTCCTCTTGTGTCTCTCGCTACCGTGTCCTGTGTCTCCTCTTGTGTCTCTCGCTACCGTGTCCTGTGTCACCTCTTGTGTGTCTCTCGCTACGGTGTCGTGTGTCTCCTCTTGTGTGTCTCTCGCTACCGTGTCCTGTGTCTCCAGTATCCTAAAAGAGTGGGATGATCATCTGACAATAAAAAATCAACAGCTTACCAACTTGCACTGCAATACATTGTAGAACATATCCATTTTGTTAGCAAGTTTCCAAGCAAATCTTCTACGTATGTACAATTTGAATTCGATAGTCAGCAACTATTTCACAGGCCCGAATTACAGAACGGAAACAGTTAGAACAAGTGTTATAAAACCGGCGCATGAGGGAGGAGGAGGAGGGTAGGAGAGGGCAGGCCTTGGTTGTTCAGCTCCCAGCTTTGCCGGTCCATGTGAAAGCTGATCGAAATTAGAAACTGGCTGGCCCTAGCGACTTGCCCGCTGCCTCATAGCGGAAGAAGCGGCAACAGCCGGCTCTCCTCATTGGCCCCGGGGAAATTCTCTGCGTAACACTAGTATAGCAAGGTTCAGCATGCAGCGAAAGAGAGTTTGTTTATATTAGTATTTATACGAAGATTGGCGCATTCGAATTAGCCAGAAAGCTGGGCGCTTAAGGAGGGAGGTAGAAGGGAAAGTGGCGGTTCTCTGTGCATTTGTCGCTTGCCCGTATGCGCATTAACATATGCAGCGAGGCGTAAGGTGCAGATTGGGTTGGGGCTTGTAGCAGTATTGCTGGCTGACTGCTTGGGTCTTCTTGTTGTTGCTGCTGCTGCTGCTGCTTTTGGTT
>CATNEM010000202.1:110000-187500 GCA_950096795.1 Macrostomum cliftonense
TCTATCTATCTATCTATCTATCTATCTATCTATCTATCTATCTATCTATCTATCTATCTATCTATCTATCTATCTATCTATCTATCTATCTATCTATCTATCTATCTATCTATCTATCTATCTATCTATCTATCTATCTATCTATCTATCTATCTATCTATCTATCTATCTATCTATCTATCTATCTATCTATCTATCTATCTATCTATCTATCTATCTATCTATCTATCTATCTATCTATCTATCTATCTATCTATCTATCTATCTATCTATCTATCTATCTATCTATCTATCTATCTATCTATCTATCTATCTATCTATCTATCTATCTATCTATCTATCTATCTATCTATCTATCTATCTATCTATCTATCTATCTATCTATCTATCTATCTATCTATCTATCTATCTATCTATCTATCTATCTATCTATCTATCTATCTATCTATCTATCTATCTATCTATCTATCTATCTATCTATCTATCTATCTATCTATCTATCTATCTATCTATCTATCTATCTATCTATCTATCTATCTATCTATCTATCTATCTATCTATCTATCTATCTATCTATCTATCTATCTATCTATCTATCTATCTATCTATCTATCTATCTATCTATCTATCTATCTATCTATCTATCTATCTATCTATCTATCTATCTATCTATCTATCTATCTATCTATCTATCTATCTATCTATCTATCTATCTATCTATCTATCTATCTATCTATCTATCTATCTATCTATCTATCTATCTATCTATCTATCTATCTATCTATCTATCTATCTATCTATCTATCTATCTATCTATCTATCTATCTATCTATCTATCTATCTATCTATCTATCTATCTATCTATCTATCTATCTATCTATCTATCTATCTATCTGTCTATCTATCTATCTATCTATCTATCTATCTGTCGATCTATCTATCTATCTATCTATCTATCTGTCTGTCTGTCTGTCTATCTATCTATCTATCTATCTATCAGTGGACTATTCTTTGATTTTTGTCGGTAATAAGTTGATGATTTGTTTGAGTTGACTTTCATAAGTAGTGGCTCAACTACGAGCGCATCTAGAGAGAAGGCGATGCGAATCGTGAAGTTTTTGAAATCGAAGAATCCTGAGAAATTGTCATCCGGAATTCAGTTGTCCAGAATCTCGGTTGGTTAGGACTGAAGCTCTGGAGCACAGTCGTAAATTTTTTTTGGCCTAAAAAACTGACTACACAAAGTTTAGTTAAGACTTTTATTATTTACACAAATTGATCGTTCTAGCACCAAGTTAGTTCCACAATTATTATTTTCTGTAGGTAATGCTGAATGTTAACTCCACTATAAGCCTGAAAGCAAATTCTAGACGGCAGTGTCAAAATGTTTTCTTTATGAAAGTATTTTTTGGGTACGGAACTGTGAAATTTCTGACAACTCTAATTTATCTTGTCAATCTTCAATTATTTGCTTAGGTACTTCAAAAACATTGATTGCTTACCTGTTTCTTACCTTTAGACAGTGTTGACAACCATGGATTTGCAGTCCAAATTATTTTTGAATAGACTTTACTCTATTTAAAACAGTATTTTTTGAAAGCAGCTTGGTTCTGCTCATTATTAAATACGATTGCATGAATAGGACTTGAAAAAACTGGTGGTTCCCATTGAGCTCTGGCCCTCACTGCCGCCCCTTTTCGCATAAAAATTGGCCCTGTTGCCCTTTGATTGGTCCAAAATGTCAAGCACACACACACACACACACACACACACACACACACACACACACACACACACACACACACTGCCGCTGCAGATGACTCTGAAGTCAGGAAAGAACCAACAGGGTGGTGGACGGATAGGGGAGGGAGAGAACGAAAGGGAAGCATAACTGGTGGATATGCGGCCATTAAATGGAAGAAGAGTGGAGCAGATAGTAAGGGGAGGTGCATAAGAAAGGGTAGGATATATGACCCCACGGTGCATGGAGTTCTAAGAGTTGATTCCCTAAAGCACAAAAATTTTAATGAGACGTCTAAAAGTAAATTTTAAAACTTTTACAACCATAGATAGATAGATAGATAGATAGATAGAAAGATAGATAGAAAGATAGATAGATAGATAGATAGATAGATAGATAGATAGATAGATAGATAGATAGAAAGATAGATATATTGATTGATGAATAGATATATAGATAATAAAAGTTTCCCATCCAGAATCTAGCCCTCAGAGTTCCACCCCCAGCAGAGCTGCAGTGGCCGATAAGCCAGCTGCAAACTAAACTGAAATTATACTATTTTTGTGGGCGTACATTTGCTAACAATGGAAGCGTTGGGGGCGGCGGTTTGAGAGGGGGCAGCGCCATATTATAATGACTGAACGGGGAAGGGGTCCGTCATTTCATACGGTATCTCGGAGCAAATGTTTCATTGAAGTTTGCAGCGGAGAGGCGTTGTGGCCTGGGCATCGGGTTTGCGAGTGAAGAGGAGGCGTGCACACAGCGCATTCTGCCCAGTGTGGACTCACTCCAGTCCCACCGGAATGAGTTTTATTCCCGTTGGAGGCTTGTTGGCGTCCAGTCAAGTGGCCTTGGCTTGGACCAGCGTATGGGGACTGCCACGGCGGTCTTCTGACACTTCACTTGACCATTTCCCACTGGTGGTAACGTGTGCCGTATGAGAGAGCGTGCAATACAGTCGGGGGTCAATGGAAGTAGCTCGTAATGCTGAGGATCAAGGATAGAGTAGAAATCACGTTATGGATGCAAACCAAAAGAGGGCAGTACAGTGCGCATATTCGTAATTACTAAAATACAGATCTGCAGTCAACTTTTTAAGTTTAGTACGCTTGCTTGAGTTACGTTGGAAATTAATTTGAAGAACTGTTCAAATAAATTGGAGGCTTTTATTGTAGGATCAATTTTTGTCATGTTTCGTTATATAAAATACTTCGTATATGTCTGCTTCATACGCTTATTGGTTAGTAGGATTGCAAGAATTTGACAATTAAACAGGGTAACACAATGTACTCGCTTCAAATTGTTTTCATGTACCTCCGAAGAGCAAGTTAAGCAAATAAATGTAATAAAACAAGTTAACCTCTTGAAAGGCAGGCATGCAATGTTGAAACAGCTCCAAGCAAATACGAAGGATATCAGATTTATTTACTCCGAAAGCTGTTTGAATTGCAATGACAAACATGAAGGATGAAGCTCTGCTTTGTTTACCAGCAACTGTTTGAAGTTGGCGCAGTTTAAGCTAACGAATCGTCGATCTGATGCTATGTTTGCGTTTCAAACACCGTAGTAATATAAGTGGGAAGAAAAAATTAACTAGAGAGGATACAGTGACCTGAACTCAACACGACTCAAAAGCATTCCAGATCTTGGATACGTTAAAGCCTGGAGCCGTCATGCAGAAGGTGAAAATCGCTCTAGGTGTGACCACATCACACGGACTACCGCGTATTGTTTCGAACAAACCCGTCTATGTCCGAGCTGCCTGGCTACTAATCTACCTGCTCATGCTTAGCCTGTTTCTCAGGACATTTTACGAGTTAATCAATAAGTTAGCGGCTCGACGAGTGACAACTTCAATTGAATCCGATGGCGAACATTTCCGATTTACAGATGTGTACATGTGCTTCGAGAATGCCGTCTCTGGAAGCTACGCTGGCAACATTGACAGAAGCACTGCTTCGATAATTAACGACAGCTAACACACCTGGGAGAGCCAGTATCGCCAAGCAAAGAAAAAACTTTACACCAACAAAGAAGATTTAGACCAAGCTGTCAAAAATTTCAGCCTTCATTTCGTTCTCGGTCTGCCTTACAAGCTACTATTCGACAAACTTGCGCACCGAGTCGAGCAGAGCCTGATATCCAGCAGAATAGTCTACTTCGAGAATGATGGAGGACCCAGTTTCCATCCCATAGAGCCCCAAGAGTTCAACCATCCGCGCTACCTGCGCTGTCTCAGATGGACAATCGACAGTCACTGGCAAGAGAAATTAAGCAACGTTGAGTCCTGGGCGGGAATTAGTGTCGTTTTGCTGTTGGACACAAACTCGTCCTTCATCGAGCCTAATGGCCACGCATTGGAGCAAAAAACGTTCCTCATAGATGGCACTGAGATCCCCATGTCCGACTGGCTCTGGTCATTCAATGGCTTCATAGAGGCTGACAGAGTCGCAGGACTGAAACTGATTGGCGAACTGAAACTGAAACTGAAACTGAGCCCTCCTGGCGAGTACCCTTCGGACTTCGTGCGCTCATTTTCCTTGGGCCCCGGCAAACTTCACACTGTGGAAATCGAAATGACAAAAAATGTATTGACTGAAAATCAGTTCGATTGCATGGCAAACCATGCGGAAATTCAGTTTACAAATCCCTATGATCTGTCTCCCTACACTCACGCTTACAGCTACTCCTACTGCTACTACTATCAGTATCATAAACGAGCTCAGCAGTTGCTTAATTTATCCGGACATGTTGATCCTTTGCCGTGGCCGCTTAGAAATAAGAAATACTACTTGAATACTTCAACTACGCCCAACTATTTATCGCATCAGCAGCAGTCTGGCTTCACCATCACTGAGCAGCTTCAATCCGACATCCAAGCGGCCTGCAAAGGCAAGCGACTCTGCAGCACACTGGACTACAGCGCCAGCATTTCCAGTGCCGACTGGCCCGCCAGCAGCTCCCTGGCTGCCTTTATCAGCAGCTCGGTCTGGTACGCCTGGAGTACAGCCAGAGATAGAAACCTCAGCGTTCCTGCGCTGGACTTCCTGATGACCGGAAACGCCTCCAGTGTGGCTTCCTATGTGCGCAGAAATCTACTAAAAGTGCATCTCAAGCCTAAATGCGTACTATGCAACAAGATCACCTTTTCAATTGATTATAATTTTTCAAATTTTGTTTCCGACGTAGGCGGCACAATGGGCATCTACTTGGGCATGTCGCTGCTGACTCTGTGCGAGCTGTTCGAACTGCTTTACGATATCATTGCAGGGTATGTTGTGAAAGTCCGCCCTGAGCCGGCATCTGCTGATGAAGTCGACAGAAAAAGTGAATTATCTTCGAATTTCACTTTGGAGGGACAGGTTAACTCTCAGTAATTTTTGACCTGCTTGTGTGTAGTTTGTTGTGCAAATGTGAAAATAAAGAAAAAAGACGAATAAAATAGTAACTTGAAATAAATTAGTTCTGTCTTTGTTTTGTTTCCGATTTGTCCGATTCCGATTTGGAAGCAGGAAGGACCAGTACGCTTCTTCTTGCTATTAGCAAAAGCACTTTCTTGTCGTACTGGATTGCATTAGCTACATCCGTTATAATAAGTCGCAATAGTACTTTAGCATAACATTAACCAATCATTTAGGGAGTCGGTTGAAAGACAAGTCTAAGAGAAACACAGGAAATTAGAGCAAAAAGCTCACTGAAGGCCCTCTAAACTGTCTGCTATTTTAGCTCGTACATGTTGAGCGCTAGAAGCAAATGTATTGTTGAGAGGAGTATCATACAACGGGATAACTAAGGCTAAAGGACGGTTGAGAAATGTGTTCTGATAGTTGCCAACACGTCAGTGTGAGATACATGTAGTGCTCTTAACTGGGCTCTCACTATCCTCTTCCTGGCGTCACATTAAGACTAATGCGAGAGTTTGACAGTTTAAGAGATAAGAGTTTGGTAACTACTTTTACCTACCTGGCTCCTGATGCTTCACAAAAAGAATGCGTCAGAGGAGTTGTAGCCTAGTGGCTAAGGTCGTCGGTTCGAGCCCCGGCTCTATCAGATAATTTGTGCCCTTGAGCAAGGCACTTAATCCCGCGTTGATTCAGACGTCCAACCAGCTGAGATCGGGTGCCAGTTTGAGCTGGGTAAATTTAGAATGGGTGTTGCGGCCCCTCCAGCCCGTCAGGACTGAGCAGCTGTACACAGCCCTCGGATGCGTCGCGCAACTAGCTGCGGCTGTGCCATGGGCTGTACATCGATCTGGTCGAAAGGTCGGCTGTCTAAATTTATTATTTATTATTAATTATTCACTAACTAACGGTGAAGACTTAAACGTTTTCTGACAGCAGCAAAAATAGCCTCGGAGTAGCTTCGATGATCTCATCAGAAAGTCACAAGGTAACGAAACCTTTAGGGAGTTGACTAATAAGGCGATAACTCGGAAGGGGGTGAAATTAGGAACAAAATAAATGACATCATTAACTGGCCATAAGCCGCCAATTTTAATTATTTTAAATCATGAAAATTTTGCGACGAATTATCCCACGTACTTTTTTTGTTCAAAAGTTGGCACACCACTTTTGGTTGTTGGACAGTAAAATGAGCAGAATTCATGATAACTTTATTTTAGAGTAGCAAAAATTAGGCTGTGAACATCAGTCACAGTGGCCTGTAAAAATTGCTGCTATTTATACAAAGAGATTTCCTAGAGTATTTCCAGTTACTTCTAGGAAGCAAAACGGACCCTTAAAGGCTTTTAAGGTGAAAAAATTCTTCTATTTGCAGAGAAAACTTTCAGCATATTGATTGCCATACAGGTACTCAAAACTTCACTCAAAATTTTTTGCTAGCAGCAGCTGCAAGCTTCAAACGTTAATTAAGACAGCCTGTAGTTTAAAGCTAACCTTGGCACTAACGTTATGAACCCACATGTGAAAAAGCGAATCCTTAGAAACGTCATATTGTGTAAGGAACAAAAATGTATTCAATTTTCCAATTCTGGGTAGCCACAAAATATCTTCCAGATTGACGTAGTATTTCTGTTTGGAACAAACAATAAAATTATGACAGATGATTTCGAGCAAATTAGCTAAATTAATCTGTTCAAGTTGACAGCCACATAAAAGAATGAGAGAATGCTAGCCCCCTTGGACCTAACCAAACTGACATTGCCATGGAACCAGAGAGTACTATTGATTCTAACAAAGGCTGGAAAACATTTTGATTTGATGACTCGGCAAATAAAAGCTAATGTAATTTGTGATATTAGTCACCTAATCTGATTAAAAATCCAATAGGGTATCAAGGTGAAAGCTGTAAAACAAGCAATTGTAGTGTTGCGTGAAATCTATTCTTAGCCAAACTGACAATTACGAGCGTACGAGCGTACTCTATGGAAATTGGCATAAACTTCATTGGCTTGTGATGTATCTCATTTAGCCTTCATCTCATTTAGTATTTTTTAAACACTCGATTTTTCGGCCAGATAAAAGTACAGCCGGTGCATCCGATTGATGCAGATAAGTTACGCAGGTTTTGGAGAAAATCAATTCAAGCATTACTTCTAAAATTCTGGAAAAGACGTAATATATCAACCACTAAATACAAGTAGAACAAAAAAACAACTCAAAAGTGCTCCATAGACCATGATTTTTTTTCGCCACATACAGTAGTTTTGCGCATCAGACAATACCACCTGTGTAGCATCGGTGTCGCAAAAACTGTCTCGATGTCGATTTCAGCAGATTTAATTAAAGTTTAACATTATCCCCAACATAGTTAATACATAATGCACTTTGATGGCTTTCTTCAAAGAAAAACAAAGAATAAGCGCTTTGTCTCTACGATTGCAAGTCTCTACGATTCTCTATGCGTCATGCACTGTTTGATTTCTGATTTGATGGGGCAGCTGTTTTGGCAAACCCCCCTATGCTCTCTCGCTCTCTCTCGGCACCCAGTCACGCACTCACATAGGGCGTACAAGCAGCGGTTCCAGGAATGTACACTCTCTATGCCATGGCTCGCCTGTTTGCATCAATTATTTATCAGAAATTGGAAGCACACATCAGCTCTTTAGGCCTATTGTCTGCAAGTCAAATAGGGAACAGAAAAGGCTATCGGACTTCAGACCATATCGCCACTCTACTTACACTTATACAAAGCAAAAAGCGCAAAAAGAAACCATTCCACCTAGTTTTCTTTGATTTAAAAAGTGCATTTGATATGGTTTATCACCCCACTTTGTTAAAAGAACTAAAAAAACTTGATGTCAATCCAAAAATAGTACAAGCAATCGAGAGCATGTATTCAGGTGCAAAATTTAGGATAAAATTATCTGAGGGCATAGCAACTAAATCACACAGAATAACGAACGGAGTCAGACAGGGGTGCCCGCTCTCACCACTGCTGTTTTCTTTATATATCGACCCTCTAAGTAATTTGTTAACTGAATCATTTGACAGCAACACTTCGATCAGAAATGAGCCCATCAACAACTTACTTTATTGCGACGATTTAGTAATATTTGGAGAAAATTTGGCTGAGTTGCAAAAAGGCCTCGACAAAGTATCCGAATTCTGTCAGTCCCACAAACTAGAAATCAACACACAGAAAACAAAACTACTCAGCTGCAACACACATTCGAAGGGTGCCAACAAACTTATTCTCCAGGGTCAGCTAGTTGATTCTGTTAAAGAGTGGAAGTACTTGGGATTTCATATCAACACCAAAGGAACTATAGACTCACATGCCATTGACATTAACAAGAAATGTGGGTACCCAATCTCATTTCTGAGAAAGTTAGCGAGCTTTGGGACTGTAAAATACAAGCAACTGTTATTGTACTGTACAGCCATGATAGAAAGCATTGTGCTCTATGCCTCTGAGGCCTGGGGTGCATTCATTTCTTGGAACCTGGGACCTTGGGACCGCAGCCTTATAGAGCGAGTAAATTTTAGGAGTTGCAAGGCCATACTCCAAGTCAGCAAAAATACAGATAACAACGGGGCACGTTCGGAACTAGGCCGGTTGCCCCTTTTATACAATATCCAAAGGAGAAGCTTGCAGTACTGGGCTTCTGTAGCAAAGCGTCCAGATTCTATAATAGCTAAATTGATGGCAGACCCAGAATATAGTGATGTTGGCCTTAGATCAAAATTCAGCAGCCTAGTAATGCAAAACTGCAATGTAACTAGCATTTCAAAGGCGTTCAAAATACATAGAACCAATTTTGATTCCGAGTTCAGAAGGCATTGGGCACAGAAAATCGAAAATTCTTCCAAATTGAGCCACTTTTTCTATTCATTTAAGGAAAACTACTCTCCCGAAAAGTACATTAAGAATATTAGAAATCCAAAGTACAGAAGAACTCTGGCATCATTTAGATTGGGCAATCACAAACTTGCCTGTGAAACGCTGCGAACAGCTAGGCCGAAAATCCCTTATGAAAACAGATTGTGCCCCAAGTGTAAAACAGAAGTGGAAAATGAAATCCACTTTCTATTCAAATGTCCATGGGTTCAGTATCGTATGGCCTGGGAAGATTTTGTCACAATTGTGTCAAGTAAAATAGCAAATTTTCAGTTTTTAACAGATGAAGACAAGTCATTCTATTTAATGACACAGGAAGACATCTCCGTAACGGAACTGCTGGCTCAGTACATCATAAGAATGAGCGAAATTAGAAAGCAGCTGCTCTGATCCCACAATAGGTTACTTGTGTTTAGGATATTTTATGAATTCTTGTACCAGTGCTTATTCTTTTTTTTATTTTCGCTATTTCCTACCACGAAAAAAAATATTTTGTGTTTGCCGAATTACTTCAATATTTTATTACCTTGCTAACGTGCGTTCGAACTTTCGTTGACTGCCATTATTTCGCTATTATTTTTTTGTCTTTCTCTATTTCGTTGCATTACTGAAAAAAATATATATAAAAAAAACCAGCACCCTTTTGGCGTGCGTATTAGTAATAATAATAATAATCACTCTCTATGCCTTGGAGGGTTGCCCTCATGGGCGTAAATTGCGCAACTGGCCCATAGCCCAACCAATTCGTGCACAAGGCCCCAAATTAATGTGATTCTGCACACGAAACCGCGCTAGGGAAAATAGCCAACCTCCAACGCGGGGTCGAACCTGGACCAGTGGCACACAAGGCAGAAGCGCTAGACCGCCGAGCTACTCGCCCATTTCCACCCTCACACTTTCACGCGCTCTGATTCCCTCACTCTCTCTTTATCTCGCTCCGGTGCTGTCAAGTGCCAATGAAGGACTTCTAGAGTCTAAAAGTGACTTCTAGTGGTCCTTGGTGGCAATCCGCTCCCAGCCTCTGTCCTCCATCAGTGCCGCCGAGTAGCTGTCTGCTCCCCAGCCTCCTCTCATTTTCGTTCCTTGTGTCCGCACGCCTCGAGGGTCGTCCTCGTTCCTCGTCCCTCCCCTGCCCCCAAGCTCTGGGCAGTCAAGTACCCGAACGCATTTTTATGTCTAATAAATCAGAAAAGTCGACAAGACTTGCACACAAAGAAATTTGTTTTAGTTATCCCTAAACAGTTATTGCTGATTTCTGTTAAAAATGAAATAAAGTGTATCATAATTTATTCTCTATTTTTTGGGGACTGCTATTGTGGTTAATCAACTCATATGGAACATTTTAGAATTGGCAGGATTCGGTGTATGCATTTTGACTGGTTCATGTCCATTTTCTTGTAGCTCAGGTGCATGAAGTGGTGCACCGTAAAAGAATCGTTCGGTACTGGTCTATTTGTGAAATTGTCGCATATTACTTTCCGACATAGTTCTCGCTTTGGTTCCGAGAGCTTCTCAAGCATTTTACATTTAGTCCTGAGGACACTGATAAATCCTTCGTCCATTATGGGTTGGAAGACATGAGGCTCTGCCAGCATGCTGTCACACCAGTCATCTGGCCGTTTGGTCTTCGCCAGAGCAAGGTACCTCTGGTAGAATTTTAAAAGCATTAGCGGACCAGTGACATAAACTGCGTCCGTAGTCTCTCTGTCAGTCTCTGCTGCCAGTTTGGCCTCGTACCAGATTGGCCAGTGGTTGAGTACGTAGGTTAAGAAACTGTGCTTCGCACGGCTCATCATCACTGCATTTGAAAGCAACCAACGTCGATTAAATAGAAATTCTGCATGCTCAAGAGGCTCCTTGCTCCACAGAGCTGTACGACAGTTTGACGATTTTTGAATTTCACCGCTCATGGTGTCATAATTCGGCATCAGCAGCGGCGTCAGATCCTGACGAAGCTCCACGTCGGAGTCGATGTACACACCGCCAACGTGATGGAGCACCACTAAGCGCCCGATGTCTGAGCGCTCTAGACCGTTAGTTAGGTTTGCGTAGCTTCTGCGAAGCATCGGGTAGTGCTTATCGATCAGCTGAGAGATCTGCATGTCGTCCCAGTGCATGAAGTACCACTTGGCTGGGGAGTTTCTCGTAAATTGGTTAAGACGAAGCCAGGATCTGACGAAATCAATCAATTTCTTGTGCACCCGACCGTCTTTGGTAGTCCAGTGTACCAACGGTGGTATCGAGTCCGGATATTTGTTTTGTAATTCTCCACAGGCAATGCCATTCTCCAGGTGTTGAAACAATGGGGCTTTGGGTTTAACAATCGCACTAGCCGGAACAATGTAAGCTGAATCGCGACGCAAATCTTGCTGCCACACCACCGTCCACGAGTTCCATTCAAGGCTTTGGTACATCATCAGTATGAGTAGAGTGAAGCTGGCCATGAGTAGAAATAGCTTCGTCAAATATCGACCTGAAAGAGTAGTTTTTTGTATGAGTCAGCTCGCAATCAAACAACGTTTCCTAATTGGCTCGTAATTTTCCGAATCACTAAATTGGCTGTTCTGCAACGCAAGTGTGCCGAAACTCTCTGAAGACCTAGATACGGATTCTATATACAAATGGTCTTTGGTTCGCGGTAATTATTTTAGTTGTGCACTAATAAAATAACTAAAATACAACTTGAGAAAAATCTGTACAGTGCATCCGTCGGCGTCAGCAGCTGCTCATTGATTTCGTCAGTTTAACTTCAAAATGAGGAGGACCTCCTTGAGAATCACTGAGTATGTTGACGATCAGAATACGAGATTGTATCAGAGAAAGTCTGTGATGAATTTATGCGACTTCTCAATAAAATTTGTCTGGCACTGTAAATTTTCAAGCAAATTCATAGTCGGGTTCAAAAGCTGCGTGTTTGCAAGACATTTTTTTGGTATTCTACATGGTACCCAAGTGGATTCTAAGCATGAAAAGAAATAGATGAGGCATCCCCGCTGCTAAAGTAACCCGGGTGTATTTGCTATTCTAAAATAGGCCAAGCAAGATAGGAAAAATAGTTTTCACTTCTCTGCCCAAGTAGAAAAATTTGCAAGAAAAAAAACCTGCAGGAAAAAGAGGAAGTGAAGGATAGAAAAAAGCTATAAACAGCGATGGAGTTCTTTGCAGTTAAGCTGCCTAAAAGAATCAATATTTCTAAAGCGTGAGTCAGGCATCATTCTTCACTGAATTGGTTGCGCAAATGACAATAGCTTAGCCACAGCAATTGTTTCTACGTGTTACCCTTAACAGCTATGGGAATTGCCAATGTTTAAACAGAGCAGAACAGCATCTAACCTGAGTTTAGCTTGGCCGCGATAGCTTTAAACATTTCGATTGAGTTGTGAGCAGACTGTTGCATCAGTTTAGCATGTGAACAGAGTTTGAAAGGTCGGGTTTGTAGATCTCGACTATTCAGACTCGATGCACTCAAGTTGCCTCGAAAAATTTCTGTTTGCAGGTTCGCCTCTCAGTTCTTTCCCTATTTTGTTTCCTCTCCCTCCTGTAATTTAAGCAGCTCACAAGCGTCCGTCATCAAGGATCGGATGGCGATTGGTTGGCTCTCTGTCCCCCAGGTCTAAATTTTGCTCCCAACTCCGCTTCACTCCCGAGCAAAACCGGTGGGCACCGGTGAAAAGTAGACGAGGCAACTGGAGAAGAGAAGAGAATAGTAGCGAACCTAGCAGTGGCTGACACAACATCCCCATTGGCAGATTTCCCTGAAGCAAAAACTTATTTCTTTTGTAGCCAAGCTATTGTTTGACCCCGAAAATTGGGGCTTGAAAACAAGCGTGACCCGTTTCTTCATATACTTGCAGCTTGAATGGCACCTATAGTTACAGCTGAACTGATCTGCCCGAGCAATTATTTCACGGGTTTAGAAACTAATCGATTTCCTATTGTGTGTAAATCAGCTATGCAATTTACAGAGCTGCTACTTCTTTCGCGTAATGATGCGGTACCTACTGCGTTAATTAAGCGGGTCTGTAATGAGTAAAATTTATTATAAACTTAACTATTACTGCACAGTGCTGCCTGGCTGTGTCTTTCGGAACCTTTATTTGTTACCCAGCGCTTGGTAGGGCAGAAACTAAAGGTGTAGGTAGTGCGTTAATCAATAACTAACTCAACCGGCTCAAAACGCTGCATTTTACGTATCCTAAAAATGACGTTGTGATGCGGAAGAGGCAGCTGACTCAACTAGCTGGCGGTTTAAAGTCACAAAACGGCCTTCCATAAATAATAAAGTATAAAGTTAGATAAGAGCTAAACTGTCTCTATCCTTACTGCCTCTCTGAAAATAATAGACAAACGTGAAAAGGACTCAATAAATTCATTTTGTCATTCAGTCGATAGCATTTTCTCGATATTGTGCCTGCTACGTGATAATTTTCTTGATTTTAAATTTTTAAGCAATTTTCATCGCAACAAAATTGCAAAACATCATATCACGAACATTCCTAAAATGTTTGTTTCAATGCAAACAGTAATATTTATCTTAACAGAGCAACGTGCAACCAGCAATTGAAGTATTACTTCCATGTCAACAGAGAAAAATAGAAATTGGCAACTGGGTAAATTCACACAGCTTAGTCAAGAATTGGCCTATAGGGGAACTTATGCATTCCGACCTCGTAGAAGCATTGGACTTGAACTGAGTGAAAGTTGGGCGTAATTCACTCAAGAGGAAACTCTAAGCTGAAAGACAGACTACAATGAAGTTCAGTTTGAGCTGCCTCATCTAAAAAAACCATGTCCAAGGCACATGCCAACTAGACACGAGTCATCACGCCTCCATTGTTCCATCTGCTTTGACTGTCTCATCCACGGCTTAACGCCTAAGAATGAAATAGCTAAATAATAAATTATCTATGAAAATCTTCATAATCCATAAATAGCAAATAATCGTTCACCTTAATGTTTACTCTGCCTCCATAGTTGTCTTTCTGGAGCTTCCGGTTCACCCCATAAAAGTGTGATTTACAAAGCGATAGGATTCTGAAATTGACACGATTGCTGCACTATGATTTTTCATCTTCGTTATTGATTGGAACAAAGGGAGGTTCTTTTCAGCAAGGTCTGTGCCAATCACCTCAACCAACTAGTGCTTATGGATCTCATAAGGTGAAGATTTGTTAGTCAGTTAGGCAGATGCCAAGCTACCAAGGAGTAAAATTTGACAGAAAAATTCTTTTTTACTCTGCGGCTATCCAATGGTATGGTAAAAATGCGTGTTAGAAGTCATCACCTAACTGCCCTTAGGTGATGCCCTTAGGTATCTCATTCTCTACTTCGCAGTGGCACTTTGGGCAAATTCTGTTTTCGTACGGAACGTTTGGTCTTACTGATCTCATGTTTTCACAGGCTAAACTATGGTTTCCTAGTCTAAAAGTTAAAAAAAGCTCCCTTGACTCCTGGTCTAAGAATTCCAAATATCTCTCAGGAGTGTTAAAGCTTTTAAAGGTATAATAGAAGTGCCCTAACTTGGCAGAGTTTTTTGTTTCCAGTGCGTCATAAATTGAGTCTCGAAGTTTTCTTTGTGCGTTTTGAATTTTTTCCTAATGCTAGCTCCCGTGTTGGTGTTTCGCAAAACATCACTATTCATTTTTAATCTTATCCCTACATCTTCGTATGCGGGATCGCTGACTAATCTCGAAATTATGGAATCTGGACGCTTCGCCAGTGAAGACCAGTATGAAATGGTTCTTTTTTGGATGTTGTACAGGAGTGGCAAAATAATAGGTTTGCTTGATTCTCAACTGAAGATTAGCTCTGTAGCTTGTTCTACTGAGGTCGAGGAAAGACAGACAGATTCAGAACAGCGTAGACTGTCACTCACGCGATGGTTTAGCAATGCATCCGTGCATGTAGCTAATGCATGCTTTCACTTTTACTTAAGAAAAAAAATCTGCAGAACTCTCGCTCAGACTTTTTTTTCACACCCATTGGGCATATGCCAGAAAGCATTGTGTAAGCACTAGCATGGCACTACTGCATTCTGCCAAGTGCTCTTACGATCTTATTTGCAAATCTAAGCCTGGTAAATCAGTCACTCACATTTGTGTAACTGAAGCCTACGACCTCGCATCAACACAATTTCAGAAGGAAGTTGTTTTTTCCCGCTAGCCGCTATGCAAAGCCAAAGCGTCACTAAAATGCGGAGAAATTAGCTGTGGCTGAGTGGGAGGTTGATAGTTGGAACATGCCGAGGTGAAAAAGTCAGAAAAAGGTGGTTTAATTCCTAGCTCGCGATAAAATTATGGTATACCCTGGCTCAAAAAATTCTGTATTCGTCTAAATTAAGGTCTATTTGCTGAGTTGGACGCAACTATAGAATTTAACAGGAGGTATGGAAAAAGTCGAAAAAATGCTCAGAAAGAAAGCTCGCAGCTATATATACGAGCGTAGATTCCCATCCACAGTAAGCGCGGGTATTTCTATTTTTATCTCGCTTAGCTTTTTTGGCAAAGTGATGGGATCTGCTTAAATTTCATTGCAAATTCTTCCACCTTGCCGGCAAATAATCGGGAGGCATTAAAAAAAACCAATGATGGCGAACGATATGAAAAAGTTTAAAGAGAATAATTAAACACTTCTGTAGGGAAACGGTGACTAGAACACGTAAAGGAATTTAAAACTATCTCTGTTTGAATAACAACCATTGAGGCGTGCGGAGTTGCGTATGAGTATCTGCATTGCAATAGGATTTCGATAGATTGATTCGTAGATTGTGTCCTAAGCCTCTTATTTACTCATGTCTAGTCTTCTCTCATTTCATTTTTTTATCGCAATCCGATTCTACTAAAAGTAAGCATGATAGTGTATGAAAATCTGGATTTTTTTGCATGTGCACTCGTGTACCCATCAAAATGATAATATAGAATTTTCCACCATAAATGCAAACCATAAATGCAAAAAATGTCTCCAGATGTCTTTTTTTGCTTGTTTATATTTATTTCTGAAAACACTAGTTGAAATCATATTTCGGTAGACTATTGGTTTTAGTACAAGCGTAGGGAATAAATACGAAAAGCAATTTGAGTTTTTAGTGGAGTTTTTACCAAGAGTAGTTGTAAGTTGTCACCTTGAAGGTCATGGGTTCGAGTCCCACCTCTAGACAGTTTAAGCGCTTAATTGAGCAGAGCACTTTGTATTACTAAAAAAATATAAGAAAATCAGCCCTCTTTTGGCGTGCGTATTAGTAATAATAATAATATAACTTAATGTCGTGTAGCTTCAGTCCACCCAGCTGAGATCGGGTACCAGTTTAAGCAGAGCAAAATTTAGGGTGGGTGTTGCGGCCCCTCCAGCCCGTCAGGACTGAGCAGCTGTACACAGCACTCGGATGCGCCGCGCAACTAGCTTTTTAACAGAATAATCTCTTTAGAGGATCTGAGCATGAAACTATACTAGACCTTTAACGGCATCATTCTATTGTATTCATCTATCATGCCTCTAAATGCAGGTTGCTACATACTTGACCAGCGTGCCAGGGGGTTAGGGATCAGTTTTTTAATGAGTTAGAATGGCCTTTTGCTCTGACAGAAATTTCCATGCCAAAGCAGAAGTTACTGCGCCGATAATTTATCATAAACTTTGCTGTCGGAAGCATAAAAAGCTGATGAAAAAAAAGAAAAACTTCCCCTAATTAGATATGATAAGCATCACAAGGTGTTGGAATGCGTAGCTGTAGCCGCAAAATACCTGCTACCTGACCAGCTGTTGGTCTTCATTCCCGGAGATGGGATGCGCGAGACTCAGTGCATCCTAGGTGAGTGAAATCAATGATTTCAGTTCAGGTAGCCAAGCCTAAATAATAATAGTAAGATTCACCAGCAAATATTACGCATTCCAGCCAATCGAAGCGGTGTTATATGCCGCAGATTAACAATTCGCAATCAGCAATCTCCGTGCTGCATTAGGGTGAGTAGAAGCTAATTAAACACCGCAAATTCTAAGGACAATATCATTTCTAATTCATCTTCAAATAAATCGAGCTCTCCAGGTTTTTGTGACGTCACTAAACAATTGCTGGATAAGCATTCAGCGCCGAGTGGATAACTCATTGGACTTTTATCGCAATAACCCATAATAACCACTGGCTTGGTGAGCGACAGTGAGATATTCATCGGCATAAAGGTTTCACGAATACAACATTTATTTGAATCCTATATTTGCATCGGCAGGTTTGAAGACTGTACACTCTTTAACCTGGCAGTCCGCTCGGTCCCTTCGCATTAGAATGAGACTCTGGAATGACACCGAATACTAGGCTGACTATTCGGTCTTCTCAGTAGCTAGCGAGGCTGACAAGTTTCGACTCAATTCAAGCTCAAGTTTCGAGCCATTCAAGCATCGGGGGCTGCTTGGCCACCTGCAATGGGATGATGTTTAGCACTCGAGATTCTGACAACGACGGCTACTTGCAAGGCCACTGTAGCGTCATGTACATTGGAGCCTGGTGGTACAATTTGTGCCATCTAACGAATCCCAACGGTTTGTACTTTAGTTTTCCAGAAGCGCTGCAAACTGAGGCGAACGCTGTCGGAATTAATTTTTTTCACCCATTCGGAAATCACTATTCGATGAAGGAGTTCGAAATTTTGTTGTCGGCTGACTAGCCAAAGTTTGGCAGATCAAAATGGTTCGTTGATGAATGGGCAATTGAGTTGATGCTGAACTGCTGCATTGATGTTTCTTGAAACTTGAAAAATCAGTTTCCTTATTTATTGCAATAATATTTAAAACGCCAAAGAATTTTTTTCTATAATTGCACCATCACTTAAGCTCAGTCAATTAACAAAATATTTTCCAAGAGCTATAATTTGTTAAAGTTTTTTGTTAAATTACTGGAAGCATCAGAACAAAAACCGATCGATTTTAAGTCTAAAATGAATAGCATAATATTAAAACCGTATTTATAAAATCAGAAATACACTAAAAATGATGCTTTATCGATTTTGAAGGAGCCATAACTCAAAAATAAAGAAGATAAAGAATACATTTAAAAGTGAACATACAAATTTTGAAGCAATAGTTAGTGTCTAAGAAGAATGTATTTAATGAAATGATGCATAAAAATTACATTTAACTGTCACCATTCGGATTTCGGATGGACAAGAGTCTAGGGAGTCGTTCTATAAAGCTTGCGTAGCTTAAGTTTGATCGTAAGTTGGAACTTTTTACATTACCGAGATAGGAGTTACGTTCGAACGTAAGTTACGAAAGTTTTATGGAACGACCCCTAGATCTTTAAGCTGAAAATCTTCCCTGTTGCAATGGATTTCAGCATTCTTCAAGTGCATAATTAAAGTCGCATTCAGCTAATAAACATTTTGACCCTGTTGTTCTGAATAGCTTTTATCTTAAAAATTCAGTTATAACCACAGCGTGTCGGATGTACATCTGAAAATGCAACATATTAACAAAAAGCTGATGCACAATTTAAAGTTTGAGTAGCATTTCTCATCGTTTTTGTTGAGCGTTAATTTACTTGACCATCTAGTGAGACTAGGTGACGTAATATACGCCAGGTTTTCTGACCATTTACTTAATTGGCACTTAGTTCAAATGTACTTGATGTTTTGGTGGTGTGCATTCAACTGTGTGGCCTCCACGTGCTTTAAATATCAAAGTTGATTCAGTAGCTCTATAATTCTATACCTCGATATCGTTATTTTACTAGCTTCCTTTTCTCAGTTACTGAATGAATGAAAAGTACTTTCCAATCGCTCCAATTCTTGGTAGTCAGTTATGCTTTACAAATCAATTAGACGCGTCATCTGCGCAGGTATTGGTAGCAGAAGACACGAATCGAATACCGAGCTCGGCAGGCATCGAGCCACTCACAGCTGACAGTCTATGGCTCGGCCATCCTGGGCATAGCTCTTCTAGTCTGTGGCTGAAACACCAGCGTCTCTCGAGAAGCAATCTTCCAAGAGCCCTAGCCCGTACAGCTGAAGCAGCAGAGCAGAGCAGCAGGCAACAACAACTAAGCGAACTTGAAGCAAGTCTTCACGACCAAAGCAGCAACTCGTCGAGAGAACAAGCGCAGACTTATCAGGCTAGAATGGAGTCATCCGGGTGCAACGAGATCGACCAGCAGATGTCACTGGCCCCGCTCGAGTCCAAATCTGACCAACTGGCTCGGCGACGCTTCGCCGACAGTCTTCGTCGGCTGGTGAACACCGCCGGCGGGGCGGCCAACTTTCTCAACCTGTTGCTGACGGAGAAGATCACTCCGAATGCGGCGGTCAAAGAGCAGCTTTCCTCAACCGGACAAGGCGCCTGCGGTGAAGCGCTCGAAGCTGACGAGGCCTCGCCTGTAGAGGCTCTGCAGCGATGCTCGACCATTCTGAGCCGAATGCCGGAGACTCAGCGAGCTCTGCGCCAGTTGTACAGCCAAGCCGCGGCCGACTGCACCGCTCTGTCGCCCAGCGCGCCGTCGCTGCAGGTGGAGGCCGAGCAGGTAGTCTGGCTGCAGTTCCGTCGCGTGCTCGAATCCAACCCGGCCGTCAACTTGGGCGTCCGCGACTTCGTAGCCAGCGTCCGCTCCGGCGAATGCGTCCTGTTCCATCGGGACACAGACGAGGACACGATCGTGGAGAGCCTCTTCCCCGACTACAAGTACCTCATCGTGAGCCGCGGAGCCGAGCAGACCGCCCTGATGCTACCTGAACTGTTCGAGGTTCGCAGCAAAACGTCGGCCAGGATCAACCACTTTCACAAGACGGCCGGCAGCGACGACTGCAAGGTCGTGGAAGTCGAAGGGCCGAAGGTCGAGGTGCGCAAAGAGCTTCGCGATCTGGAGGCGCGCAAGCTGCACATCGTCACCAAGGACCTCATTGACGAGCTGTACGAGTTCTACAGGCAGGAGATGCTCAGCGGCGTCCGAGCCACCACGGGGACTGCTCACGTGCCCAACTATGACGCCAGCCAGGAGTAAACTGAATTTGAGACATCCGCGTTTTACAGAAGTTTTATTTTACATTCCTAAACTAAACTAAACTGAGTCCATTCCCCGCATTTTATGCGTCTGAATTTCATGCTGCCGCTGCGTCTTCAGTTATTAAAAACGTCTTTCTTTCCTCGTGGCCCTCATTTTTCTTGATTAATTTTAAAATACACCGGAGTACACACAGAAGCGATGCTTGACTGATGCCAACGTGTCTGTTTGCCAAAAAATTGCGATACTAACTGAGCAATTAACATGGAGATATTGGTTTACTTGTTTTGACTTATTTCTATATATTCCGTTAAACAGCTCCCAAAGCATTTAACTTTTACTGTCGAATCATTTTTAGAATTAAAAATCACCACATTTTTATAAAGCACTTGCATAAAAAATACTCAGTCAGAAAGACAGACGGACACACAGACACACAGACAGAGACAGGCAGACAGACAGACAGACAGACACACAGACAGACACACAGACCCACAGACAGACAGACAGACAGACAGACAGACAGACCGACAGACAGACAGACAGACAGACAGACAGACAGACAGACAGACAGACAGACAGACAGACAGACAGACAGACAGACAGACAGACACACAGACAGACAGACAGACCGACAGACAGACACAGACCGACAGACAGACACAGACCGACAGACAGACAGACAGACAGACAGACAGACAGACAGACAGACAGACAGACAGACAGACAGACAGACAGACAGACAGACAGACAGACAGACAGACAGACAGACAGACAGACAGACAGACAGACAGACAGACAGACAGACAGACAGACAGACAGACAGACAGACAGACAGACAGAGACAGACAGACAGACAGACAGACAGACAGACAGACAGACAGACAGACAGACAGACAGACAGACAGACAGACAGACAGACAGACAGAGACAGACAGACAGACAGACAGACAGACAGACAGACAGACAGACAGACAGACAGACAGACAGACAGACAGACAGACAGACAGACAGAATGTTATATCCTTTGTTTTCTCTCGAGGCAATTAGAAAATCTTGATGTCAATACTTCCCAGCAAAAAATGGCTGTCAGAATCTGACACGTTCATACGATCGGATTTTGACGGGCGGTCGGAATTTTTCGGAATTCTCTTTGAACTGAATGTAACCTTCATATTTTTAGACATTAATCAAGATTCTTTCAGAATTTCTATTTAAAAATTGTTTTACTGCATATTTTACGCATCGGAAATTATTCGGAACTGGTCCTACCACTTTACGATCGGATGGGATCATACCCTTTTCTGTTTGTTTTCCGATCTGGTAAATTTTAAATGAAGGTTTTCCATTAGGTGTTTTAAGAATTTGTATAAATAGGAAATTTTTTGTATTTGTACTCGTAGTTTAGTCTATATAAAAACTTAAATCACAATGCTTTGTTTCATTATTTGTCTTTTTTGCTACTTTGCGTATTCTGCACTTCAAGTATTTAAATTTCTATTTTCTCTTACTTTACTAATTCAGCTGAAACACATCGCTGCTTTTATAATAAATTAGGCCTAAATGTAGCTCAACTTGCTTTTTCTCCTGTAAATTTAATTGTTATTATTAAATAGGCCTATGTCTAGTATTGTAGTACAGGCTTACATTTTATGATATTTTACTATCATTTCAGTTATCATTCCCTATTTCCAGCCTGGTCTTATTTTCGTACTTGTAGTTAAAGTACATTTTGATGAGCAACACTAAGAGCTAGTACAATAAATGTTATTTAATCATACATAAATTATTAGATATCTACTAGCTAAATCTAGTTCAGTCAACTAAAGTTTACTTTAGATATCAAGCTAGGCCTAGCTGCAGGCCTATAAAAAATAAAATAAAGGTTCTTGCTAATTCTAATATTTAAAAATTGAATCATCAAAGCAAGATATTTTAGTAATTGTATTTATAGCTAGCTATATATTTGTAGTAACTATTCAATTTTTTTGTTGTGACTTGTCTTGGACTAGACTGGAGGCTGTAAAATCAGTTATTTAAATATTCAATTTTAGCCTTAGGCATGGCTAATAGTAATAGTAGAGCATCTAATAGATACCTTGTTAAAGAGATTCAAACATTGCTTTGTAACCCAGTCATTGAATCTACTACTACAAGTTCTAATTCAACAACAAATACTATTAATAAACCCACAACTAGCATTGCTGATTCTGGTGAAAGTATTCTTGGCCATAATATCCCTGAAGGCAATGAAGAAGAGAATGAACATTTTTTTGATTGTATTGGTGACAATGTTGAGGAACTAGATCTTGGTCTAGACTTTGATTATCAAATGAATAAAAGAAATGAAATTGCCAACATATGTTTACGTGCCGAAGCTTTTCGTCCTAAGCGGACATCGTCAGGGTCGATTTATTGAAAACGAAAAACACTGGTATTTAAAACATAGGTTGTTGCACATTGTGAGTTAAAGTCCGATGTACAGGGTCGAATTATTGAGAAACGAAAAACGTAAGTGTTTAAAAGTAGGTTATTGTACAATGTGAGAAAAAAAGTCCGATGGGCAGGTCAGAGGCGAATCAGAGGTTGGAGAGGAACGCACACACAACACAGAGAGAGAGCGTGCCTCATACGTCAGAACACTTGGAGCTGTTGGCTTGCACCGTTCTGACGTATGAGGCACGCTCTCTCTCTGTGTTGTGTGTGCGTTCCTCTCCAACCTCTGATTCGCCTCTGACCTGCCCATCGGACTTTTTTTCTCACATTGTACAATAACCTACTTTTAAACACTTACGTTTTTCGTTTCTCAATAATTCGACCCTGTACATCGGACTTTAACTCACAATGTGCAACAACCTATGTTTTAAATACCAGTGTTTTTCGTTTTCAATAAATCGACCCTGACGATGTCCGCTTAGGACGAAAAGCTTCGGCACGTAAACATATGTTGGCAATTTCATTTCTTTTCCTGTTGCTTATAAAGCGAGTTACCTTATCAAATGAATGTTTTGTTTGAAGAGCCTCTTGACAAAGGCAATGAACCACAAGAGCAACCTTCAATCTCAAGCCATGAAGAATATTTACTAGCTAAGGATTTGCTTCATTTTTATTTGACTTTTAATGTAACTATCTCTGCTATGAACCATTTGTTAAAACTATTAGCAAGGTTTCATCCTAACATGCCAAGGTCTGTATATATGCTTAAAAAGCTATTTCCAAAAACTGAGATAGAAAAACTTGATATTAACAATGGTAAGCTTGCTTTTCTATCAATCTCTGACAATATCAAATTCTTGCTTGACTCAAAGGTTCTGACTATCCCACAAGGTGTTTCTGAATATTTTGTTTCATTAAAAATAAACATTGATGGGCTTCCTCTTTTTAAGTCATCACGTGTTGGATTGTGGCCTATTTTAATGATTGTTAATGACTGTTTTCGACCTGTACCATTGGTACTCTTCTGTGGAATAGGAAAACCAGACTTAAAATGCTTCTTAGATAAATTTTGCAAAGAAGTTAAGCATTTGCTTCAATTTCATCTTCTTTACAATGGAGTAATAATAAAAATCAAGCAAATTATATTTATTTGTGACATACCTGCAAGGAATTTTATACAATCTCTTAAAGGCCATTCTAGTTATGTAGGTTGTAGTTGGTGTCGTCAAGTTGGAAGTTACATTGGTGATAGAATATGTTTCTCCAGTAGCATTGCTGATGCAAGAACAAATTTTGATTATAGAATGAATAAGGAAAGTAATCAGCATTGTCTTTCACCCTTGGCTGAAATTGTTCCAATGTACTCAAATTTCACACCTGATTATATGCATATTGTTTGCCTTGGTGTTTGTCGTAAGCTACTTAAATTTTTTTTTCTTGGTGCAAAACATATTCGGCTACCATGCAAACTGTCTATTCACCTAAAAACTATGGTTAACAGAAAGGTAGCAGAGGTACAAAGATATATCCCAAATAATTTCCAACGAAAGCTTCGGGATTTTTCTAACATTGAGCATTTTAAAGCTACTGAATTCCGTCAATTCTTACTTTACTTGGGTCCATATCTTCTTATGGATGTTTTGCCACAGGAATATTATCATCATTTTCTATTGCTCCATTGGTCAATTTATGTGCTTAGCTCTGAAACGTATAGTAGAAAATATCTTACTGCAGCAGAAGCCTGCTTAAAGAAATTTGTTGCAGATGCACCAAATTTATACTATGCCAGTGTCTTGTCCTACAACTTCCATGCTCTTTTGCATTTTCCTGAGTTTGTGCAGTTATATGGCCCAGTTGATAATTTCTCAGCTTTCCCATTTGAAAACTACCTACAGCTCATTAAAAAAAGAATTAGGTGCAATAATAACATCTTTGCTCAGTCTGTCAATCAATTGCTCAATGTGCGCTTCTTGTACTCAACTGATAAGCTTTCTAGCCTCAGTTTCTCTTGCAAAAGTCCTGATAATTGTGCAATTATTGATGATGGAGAAGTAATACTTGTTTCAAGAGAATATGAAGGTCTAGTGTCTGGTCGATTATTGAAGTATGTTAGAGATTTGTATTCTTTTCCTTATCCATCTAATTCAATAGGCATAGGGTTTTACCAACCTTCAATGACACATCTGTCTAATGTTCGGCCTATTAGAAAGGCAATTATAATTTATCTTGATTGTGAATACCTAGTTATTCCATGCATGGACTAAAAGCAATAGCCTACACATGTAACTTTATCATAGAAATTGTTTTTGACTCATGAAGTATATTCAATCAGAACTTTCTAGGAAGTCAAATGAAATTCATTGTGTACTTCGTTTATGATGAAGAAGTTATTGAAGCCAATGAAAACCAGTGTATTCTGGGAACCTATGCATCATGGACAGTTGAACAGTGGAGGAAGTTGCCATCATCAACTGAAGTGCAAATCGAAGTGGCTTATGCTGACAAGCTAGAGAAGGCTATCATCCTGCAGGTCATTCCACATGAGTGTGACACAACTGACACTATTAATATGCTACGCACCATAATTCGAGAGAAACGTTATCGCCCAAAGGAACTGCTTTTGCATGTTTTGCCAAATAGAGTGCGGCGAACTGGTCGACAAATACTCCCACCTTTGAAAAACCTCTTATCAGCAAATGAAGCAACCGAGGATGAAAACGTATGCACTATTTTAATTTGATTTGAAATATTAAAAGTTTCATAATGCAAAGGCTGACAAAAATAAAATTAATTACATTATTTTATTTTTTATTAAGGAACCTGGGTCTCAATCTCAAAGGCACAGGGATGACATACCCGTGCAGAATGCTGTGCCAGCCAAATCGTCTACGCCTGCACCCAGCATTGAGCTCCCAGCATTGTCTACATGTTCTACACCTGCAACCACTATGCCAAAAGTACGTATTTTTATAGTACATTGTTGCCTAATATTATTTCAGTCTTGGCTCCAATTCTTTCAAACGTTTAAAAAAGAACTTTTTAAATTTTCATTTCTATTTATTTAAATTAAACTTTTTGTATTCAATTAAACATCACAGAACTCTACGAACGTTGATGAAAGCCTATCATCGACTACTCAAATCCACTTAACGAGCCCCTGTCAAGCTTATAATCAAGCGACGTCTAGCTTCTCGCAGCGCCAGCCTGGGGATCAGGCCTCTGCTCTGACACCTACCAATCGACGGGACATGACACAAATTGAGGAGTGTCCGCGACTTCCACCAGTGGTAATTTCAAATAGTTTATTAAACATAATGCCGGTTCTGATAATGATCCTGATAAAATCTGATGTTCAGGATATGACTTCTAGGATTACAAGCAACTTTTCAATTTACCCATACAAAACCTTTACAGGGCGCGTTCTCGGCTGTGCCTCAGCTCGAAGCATTCGCTAGGAGGCAGGTTGAATCCTGCGGATACCCTTGGGGATCTATTGAAGGTAAAATAATTTTAAGCAATAATCTCCATAGCCAATGGAGAGGAACCTCATCTCCAGGTTCTGATACACGTCAATAATCAAGTATTGGCCTGTTTCTCTTTTTAGGGCTCTACTGTCTGCAACTGCTTAACTTAAGAGAGACCCTGAAGCTCAAAGATACACTGCAGCGCGGAGTGCACAGCCTGCCTGGAGTTTCATCTGCACAGTCAATGCCATTCAACTTGCCTGTCCGTACGGAGGCAGACTTAACGAAATTTGAAGACTGTCTCAGAGCTGATGAGAACCTTAAAAAGACTTTGGTGAGTAGATTTTCTTGGATTTTTTTCATTCTTTCTTTTCTAAATATCATTTTTATACTCTTTTTAACTTTGCAAGGATCGATAATTAGGTCCCTTTAATTAATTCCCTCAATTGTAGTTGCTAAAAATTGAATTCTTAAAGTTTCCTGTAAAATAATTTAAAATGATGCACACCCATCAATTAAACCATGTCGCCCTTGAGCTTCTCCATTCGCTAAACTGCTTTTGTTTCAGGTATCACAACTCCAGACAAGATGCCTGTGCGCAAAAGTGCAGCAATCCATTCGCTACGCGATAAACGAGCTGATCGGCCGTGATTTCCAATGCCGATTTAACCGAACTGGTGGAAAGGACACAAGAGGAGGCGACAAGGAAAACTCTAAGCTGTCCTTTGACAAATATTTCGGCGAGATAATTAAGGGTAATGCTTTGCTTTGTTTAGACCTAAGAATTGTAACATTTTAGACAATTTAGTTTTTCACTGTAATTTATATTTAAAATTCAAAGCATTTTATCAAGTTCAACTGCTCAGGGAGGGTACAGCTTAACATATATTTATACACCTGTTACACTAGTTGGCAAGATGATAAGCATAGAATTCAGCGTAAATGGTCCAGGATATAAACTGGAGTTCGCCCACAAAATTATTCATTTTTCTTCCACTATCCAGATACTCTTTCCAATTTTTCTGTGGACGCCATCAACAAAGCCATCCAAAGTTTCTTCGACGGTGTCCGGAAACGAAAAAGCTCGGGCCCAGCAGTTCCAGTCGATAGCTCAACGAGAAAGCGACAACGGCAGAGCAGGGGTGGTGCATCACCCACCAGCAGCATTGAGCCAGATACTGACTGATTATCACAATTGACTAATGACAGTAATTTTTAATGCTCGTAACTAATGAATTTATTTTTTTATTGTTATTGTTTTTTATTGAATGAATGTAATTATAATGATTAAGTAAACTTGATTAAACTGTCTGTCTGCCTGTTATGGCAAAGGAAACTTTATGGATTACATAATTATTAGTTGTTCAAACAATGTCTTGTTTTCTTACCTGTAATTGCAGCCGTTGATAGATTTTTCTAATAATTTATCGCACTGAAACTGAATTGTTTTAGAGTGGAAGACGGAAGCTTTTATAGCACGTTTTAATGAAATGATAGTAATTTTTACATAGTTAAGTAGGTAACCTAAAGTTTTTCGGTTTAAACCAATTTAAAACTAAGTTGCTAACTTTATTGGAATTGCCAACTTCTACCGCGTCACTAGCAAGGCCTATCAGCTAGTGATACTTATAGTAAAGTAGTCTAAACTGAAATTTTAACTCTTTGGAGCCAGCAGCCAGTACATACGAAGCAAAAGAATGGTCGGAATTTAATCGGATTCTGATGTCACAAGCCGATCGGAAGTTCCGATCAGAAAGCGATCGGATTGCACGAGACACTTCTTCTATAAAATTCCGGTCGGATTTTTCGATCGGATTCCGACTACCCTTTTTCAGTGGGTAGGTTTGGAGGCAAGGACTACTAGAAGTCACTTTCGTGACTTTTGTTTTGTTGTACTCTAGAAGTCCTTGTTTGGAGGCTTGCTTGACAACTGCTCAGTCTTGTCCTTGGCCCAAGGGTTAAATACTTGGACCATAACTGTACTGCCCAGCAAAAAATGGCTGTCAGAATCTGACACGAATACGATCGGATTTTGACGGGCGGTCGGAATTTTTCGGAATTCTCTTTGAACTGAATGTAACCTTCATATTTTTAGACATTAATCAAGATTCTTTCAGAATTTCTATTTAAAAATTGTTTTACTGCATATTTTACGCATCGGAAATTATTCGGAACTGGTCCTACCACTTTACGATCGGATGGGATCATACCCTTTTCTGTTTGTTTTCCGATCTGGTAAATTTTAAATGAAGGTTTTCCATTAGGTGTTTTAAGAATTTGTATAAATAGGAAATTTTTTGTATTTGTACTCGTAGTTTAGTCTATATAAAAACTTAAATCACAATGCTTTGTTTCATTATTTGTCTTTTTTGCTACTTTGCGTATTCTGCACTTCAAGTATTTAAATTTCTATTTTCTCTTACTTTACTAATTCAGCTGAAACACATCGCTGCTTTTATAATAAATTAGGCCTAAATGTAGCTCAACTTGCTTTTTCTCCTGTAAATTTAATTGTTATTATTAAATAGGCCTATGTCTAGTATTGTATATACAGTACAGGCTTACATTTTATGATATTTTACTATCATTTCAGTTATCATTCCCTATTTCCAGCCTGGTCTTATTTTCGTACTTGTAGTTAAAGTACATTTTGATGAGCAACACTAAGAGCTAGTACAATAAATGTTATTTAATCATACATAAATTATTAGATATCTACTAGCTAAATCTAGTTCAGTCAACTAAAGTTTACTTTAGATATCAAGCTAGGCCTAGCTGCAGGCCTATAAAAAATAAAATAAAGGTTCTTGCTAATTCTAATATTTAAAAATTGAATCATCAAAGCAAGATATTTTAGTAATTGTATTTATAGCTAGCTATATATTTGTAGTAACTATTCAATTTTTTTGTTGTGACTTGTCTTGGACTAGACTGGAGGCTGTAAAATCAGTTATTTAAATATTCAATTTTAGCCTTAGGCATGGCTAATAGTAATAGTAGAGCATCTAATAGATACCTTGTTAAAGAGATTCAAACATTGCTTTGTAACCCAGTCATTGAATCTACTACTACAAGTTCTAATTCAACAACAAATACTATTAATAAACCCACAACTAGCATTGCTGATTCTGGTGAAAGTATTCTTGGCCATAATATCCCTGAAGGCAATGAAGAAGAGAATGAACATTTTTTTGATTGTATTGGTGACAATGTTGAGGAACTAGATCTTGGTCTAGACTTTGATTATCAAATGAATGTTTTGTTTGAAGAGCCTCTTGACAAAGGCAATGAACCACAAGAGCAACCTTCAATCTCAAGCCATGAAGAATATTTACTAGCTAAGGATTTGCTTCATTTTTATTTGACTTTTAATGTAACTATCTCTGCTATGAACCATTTGTTAAAACTATTAGCAAGGTTTCATCCTAACATGCCAAGGTCTGTATATATGCTTAAAAAGCTATTTCCAAAAACTGAGATAGAAAAACTTGATATTAACAATGGTAAGCTTGCTTTTCTATCAATCTCTGACAATATCAAATTCTTGCTTGACTCAAAGGTTCTGACTATCCCACAAGGTGTTTCTGAATATTTTGTTTCATTAAAAATAAACATTGATGGGCTTCCTCTTTTTAAGTCATCACGTGTTGGATTGTGGCCTATTTTAATGATTGTTAATGACTGTTTTCGACCTGTACCATTGGTACTCTTCTGTGGAATAGGAAAACCAGACTTAAAATGCTTCTTAGATAAATTTTGCAAAGAAGTTAAGCATTTGCTTCAATTTCATCTTCTTTACAATGGAGTAATAATAAAAATCAAGCAAATTATATTTATTTGTGACACACCTGCAAGGAATTTTATACAATGTCTTAAAGGCCATTCTAGTTATGTAGGTTGTAGTTGGTGTCGTCAAGTTGGAAGTTACATTGGTGATAGAATATGTTTCTCCAGTAGCATTGCTGATGCAAGAACAAATTTTGATTATAGAATGAATAAGGAAAGTAATCAGCATTGTCTTTCACCCTTGGCTGAAATTGTTCCAATGTACTCAAATTTCACACCTGATTATATGCATATTGTTTGCCTTGGTGTTTGTCGTAAGCTACTTAAATTTTTTTTTCTTGGTGCAAAACATATTCGGCTACCATGCAAACTGTCTATTCACCTAAAAACTATGGTTAACAGAAAGGTAGCAGAGGTACAAAGATATATCCCAAATAATTTCCAACGAAAGCTTCGGGATTTTTCTAACATTGAGCATTTTAAAGCTACTGAATTCCGTCAATTCTTACTTTACTTGGGTCCATATCTTCTTATGGATGTTTTGCCACAGGAATATTATCATCATTTTCTATTGCTCCATTGGTCAATTTATGTGCTTAGCTCTGAAACGTATAGTAGAAAATATCTTACTGCAGCAGAAGCCTGCTTAAAGAAATTTGTTGCAGATGCACCAAATTTATACTATGCCAGTGTCTTGTCCTACAACTTCCATGCTCTTTTGCATTTTCCTGAGTTTGTGCAGTTATATGGCCCAGTTGATAATTTCTCAGCTTTCCCATTTGAAAACTACCTACAGCTCATTAAAAAAAGAATTAGGTGCAATAATAACATCTTTGCTCAGTCTGTCAATCAATTGCTCAATGTGCGCTTCTTGTACTCAACTGATAAGCTTTCTAGCCTCAGTTTCTCTTGCAAAAGTCCTGATAATTGTGCAATTATTGATGATGGAGAAGTAATACTTGTTTCAAGAGAATATGAAGGTCTAGTGTCTGGTCGATTATTGAAGTATGTTAGAGATTTGTATTCTTTTCCTTATCCATCTAATTCAATAGGCATAGGGTTTTACCAACCTTCAATGACACATCTGTCTAATGTTCGGCCTATTAGAAAGGCAATTATAATTTATCTTGATTGTGAATACCTAGTTATTCCATGCATGGACTAAAAGCAATAGCCTACACATGTAACTTTATCATAGAAATTGTTTTTGACTCATGAAGTATATTCAATCAGAACTTTCTAGGAAGTCAAATGAAATTCATTGTGTACTTCGTTTATGATGAAGAAGTTATTGAAGCCAATGAAAACCAGTGTATTCTGGGAACCTATGCATCATGGACAGTTGAACAGTGGAGGAAGTTGCCATCATCAACTGAAGTGCAAATCGAAGTGGCTTATGCTGACAAGCTAGAGAAGGCTATCATCCTGCAGGTCATTCCACATGAGTGTGACACAACTGACACTATTAATATGCTACGCACCATAATTCGAGAGAAACGTTATCGCCCAAAGGAACTGCTTTTGCATGTTTTGCCAAATAGAGTGCGGCGAACTGGTCGACAAATACTCCCACCTTTGAAAAACCTCTTATCAGCAAATGAAGCAACCGAGGATGAAAACGTATGCACTATTTTAATTTGATTTGAAATATTAAAAGTTTCATAATGCAAAGGCTGACAAAAATAAAATTAATTACATTATTTTATTTTTTATTAAGGAACCTGGGTCTCAATCTCAAAGGCACAGGGATGACATACCCGTGCAGAATGCTGTGCCAGCCAAATCGTCTACGCCTGCACCCAGCATTGAGCTCCCAGCATTGTCTACATGTTCTACACCTGCAACCACTATGCCAAAAGTACGTATTTTTATAGTACATTGTTGCCTAATATTATTTCAGTCTTGGCTCCAATTCTTTCAAACGTTTAAAAAAGAACTTTTTAAATTTTCATTTCTATTTATTTAAATTAAACTTTTTGTATTCAATTAAACATCACAGAACTCTACGAACGTTGATGAAAGCCTATCATCGACTACTCAAATCCACTTAACGAGCCCCTGTCAAGCTTATAATCAAGCGACGTCTAGCTTCTCGCAGCGCCAGCCTGGGGATCAGGCCTCTGCTCTGACACCTACCAATCGACGGGACATGACACAAATTGAGGAGTGTCCGCGACTTCCACCAGTGGTAATTTCAAATAGTTTATTAAACATAATGCCGGTTCTGATAATGATCCTGATAAAATCTGATGTTCAGGATATGACTTCTAGGATTACAAGCAACTTTTCAATTTACCCATACAAAACCTTTACAGGGCGCGTTCTCGGCTGTGCCTCAGCTCGAAGCATTCGCTAGGAGGCAGGTTGAATCCTGCGGATACCCTTGGGGATCTATTGAAGGTAAAATAATTTTAAGCAATAATCTCCATAGCCAATGGAGAGGAACCTCATCTCCAGGTTCTGATACACGTCAATAATCAAGTATTGGCCTGTTTCTCTTTTTAGGGCTCTACTGTCTGCAACTGCTTAACTTAAGAGAGACCCTGAAGCTCAAAGATACACTGCAGCGCGGAGTGCACAGCCTGCCTGGAGTTTCATCTGCACAGTCAATGCCATTCAACTTGCCTGTCCGTACGGAGGCAGACTTAACGAAATTTGAAGACTGTCTCAGAGCTGATGAGAACCTTAAAAAGACTTTGGTGAGTAGATTTTCTTGGATTTTTTTCATTCTTTCTTTTCTAAATATCATTTTTATACTCTTTTTAACTTTGCAAGGATCGATAATTAGGTCCCTTTAATTAATTCCCTCAATTGTAGTTGCTAAAAATTGAATTCTTAAAGTTTCCTGTAAAATAATTTAAAATGATGCACACCCATCAATTAAACCATGTCGCCCTTGAGCTTCTCCATTCGCTAAACTGCTTTTGTTTCAGGTATCACAACTCCAGACAAGATGCCTGTGCGCAAAAGTGCAGCAATCCATTCGCTACGCGATAAACGAGCTGATCGGCCGTGATTTCCAATGCCGATTTAACCGAACTGGTGGAAAGGACACAAGAGGAGGCGACAAGGAAAACTCTAAGCTGTCCTTTGACAAATATTTCGGCGAGATAATTAAGGGTAATGCTTTGCTTTGTTTAGACCTAAGAATTGTAACATTTTAGACAATTTAGTTTTTCACTGTAATTTATATTTAAAATTCAAAGCATTTTATCAAGTTCAACTGCTCAGGGAGGGTACAGCTTAACATATATTTATACACCTGTTACACTAGTTGGCAAGATGATAAGCATAGAATTCAGCGTAAATGGTCCAGGATATAAACTGGAGTTCGCCCACAAAATTATTCATTTTTCTTCCACTATCCAGATACTCTTTCCAATTTTTCTGTGGACGCCATCAACAAAGCCATCCAAAGTTTCTTCGACGGTGTCCGGAAACGAAAAAGCTCGGGCCCAGCAGTTCCAGTCGATAGCTCAACGAGAAAGCGACAACGGCAGAGCAGGGGTGGTGCATCACCCACCAGCAGCATTGAGCCAGATACTGACTGATTATCACAATTGACTAATGACAGTAATTTTTAATGCTCGTAACTAATGAATTTATTTTTTTATTGTTATTGTTTTTTATTGAATGAATGTAATTATAATGATTAAGTAAACTTGATTAAACTGTCTGTCTGCCTGTTATGGCAAAGGAAACTTTATGGATTACATAATTATTAGTTGTTCAAACAATGTCTTGTTTTCTTACCTGTAATTGCAGCCGTTGATAGATTTTTCTAATAATTTATCGCACTGAAACTGAATTGTTTTAGAGTGGAAGACGGAAGCTTTTATAGCACGTTTTAATGAAATGATAGTAATTTTTACATAGTTAAGTAGGTAACCTAAAGTTTTTCGGTTTAAACCAATTTAAAACTAAGTTGCTAACTTTATTGGAATTGCCAACTTCTACCGCGTCACTAGCAAGGCCTATCAGCTAGTGATACTTATAGTAAAGTAGTCTAAACTGAAATTTTAACTCTTTGGAGCCAGCAGCCAGTACATACGAAGCAAAAGAATGGTCGGAATTTAATCGGATTCTGATGTCACAAGCCGATCGGAAGTTCCGATCAGAAAGCGATCGGATTGCACGAGACACTTCTTCTATAAAATTCCGGTCGGATTTTTCGATCGGATTCCGACTACCCTTTTTCAGTGGGTAGGTTTGGAGGCAAGGACTACTAGAAGTCACTTTCGTGACTTTTGTTTTGTTGTACTCTAGAAGTCCTTGTTTGGAGGCTTGCTTGACAACTGCTCAGTCTTGTCCTTGGCCCAAGGGTTAAATACTTGGACCATAACTGTACTGCCCAGCAAAAAATGGCTGTCAGAATCTGACACGAATACGATCGGATTTTGACGGGCGGTCGGAATTTTTCGGAATTCTCTTTGAACTGAATGTAACCTTCATATTTTTAGACATTAATCAAGATTCTTTCAGAATTTCTATTTAAAAATTGTTTTACTGCATATTTTACGCATCGGAAATTATTCGGAACTGGTCCTACCACTTTACGATCGGATGGGATCATACCCTTTTCTGTTTGTTTTCCGATCTGGTAAATTTTAAATGAAGGTTTTCCATTAGGTGTTTTAAGAATTTGTATAAATAGGAAATTTTTTGTATTTGTACTCGTAGTTTAGTCTATATAAAAACTTAAATCACAATGCTTTGTTTCATTATTTGTCTTTTTTGCTACTTTGCGTATTCTGCACTTCAAGTATTTAAATTTCTATTTCTCTTACTTTACTAATTCAGCTGAAACACATCGCTGCTTTTATAATAAATTAGGCCTAAATGTAGCTCAACTTGCTTTTTCTCCTGTAAATTTAATTGTTATTATTAAATAGGCCTATGTCTAGTATTGTATATACAGTACAGGCTTACATTTTATGATATTTTACTATCATTTCAGTTATCATTCCCTATTTCCAGCCTGGTCTTATTTTCGTACTTGTAGTTAAAGTACATTTTGATGAGCAACACTAAGAGCTAGTACAATAAATGTTATTTAATCATACATAAATTATTAGATATCTACTAGCTAAATCTAGTTCAGTCAACTAAAGTTTACTTTAGATATCAAGCTAGGCCTAGCTGCAGGCCTATAAAAAATAAAATAAAGGTTCTTGCTAATTCTAATATTTAAAAATTGAATCATCAAAGCAAGATATTTTAGTAATTGTATTTATAGCTAGCTATATATTTGTAGTAACTATTCAATTTTTTTGTTGTGACTTGTCTTGGACTAGACTGGAGGCTGTAAAATCAGTTATTTAAATATTCAATTTTAGCCTTAGGCATGGCTAATAGTAATAGTAGAGCATCTAATAGATACCTTGTTAAAGAGATTCAAACATTGCTTTGTAACCCAGTCATTGAATCTACTACTACAAGTTCTAATTCAACAACAAATACTATTAATAAACCCACAACTAGCATTGCTGATTCTGGTGAAAGTATTCTTGGCCATAATATCCCTGAAGGCAATGAAGAAGAGAATGAACATTTTTTTGATTGTATTGGTGACAATGTTGAGGAACTAGATCTTGGTCTAGACTTTGATTATCAAATGAATGTTTTGTTTGAAGAGCCTCTTGACAAAGGCAATGAACCACAAGAGCAACCTTCAATCTCAAGCCATGAAGAATATTTACTAGCTAAGGATTTGCTTCATTTTTATTTGACTTTTAATGTAACTATCTCTGCTATGAACCATTTGTTAAAACTATTAGCAAGGTTTCATCCTAACATGCCAAGGTCTGTATATATGCTTAAAAAGCTATTTCCAAAAACTGAGATAGAAAAACTTGATATTAACAATGGTAAGCTTGCTTTTCTATCAATCTCTGACAATATCAAATTCTTGCTTGACTCAAAGGTTCTGACTATCCCACAAGGTGTTTCTGAATATTTTGTTTCATTAAAAATAAACATTGATGGGCTTCCTCTTTTTAAGTCATCACGTGTTGGATTGTGGCCTATTTTAATGATTGTTAATGACTGTTTTCGACCTGTACCATTGGTACTCTTCTGTGGAATAGGAAAACCAGACTTAAAATGCTTCTTAGATAAATTTTGCAAAGAAGTTAAGCATTTGCTTCAATTTCATCTTCTTTACAATGGAGTAATAATAAAAATCAAGCAAATTATATTTATTTGTGACACACCTGCAAGGAATTTTATACAATGTCTTAAAGGCCATTCTAGTTATGTAGGTTGTAGTTGGTGTCGTCAAGTTGGAAGTTACATTGGTGATAGAATATGTTTCTCCAGTAGCATTGCTGATGCAAGAACAAATTTTGATTATAGAATGAATAAGGAAAGTAATCAGCATTGTCTTTCACCCTTGGCTGAAATTGTTCCAATGTACTCAAATTTCACACCTGATTATATGCATATTGTTTGCCTTGGTGTTTGTCGTAAGCTACTTAAATTTTTTTTTCTTGGTGCAAAACATATTCGGCTACCATGCAAACTGTCTATTCACCTAAAAACTATGGTTAACAGAAAGGTAGCAGAGGTACAAAGATATATCCCAAATAATTTCCAACGAAAGCTTCGGGATTTTTCTAACATTGAGCATTTTAAAGCTACTGAATTCCGTCAATTCTTACTTTACTTGGGTCCATATCTTCTTATGGATGTTTTGCCACAGGAATATTATCATCATTTTCTATTGCTCCATTGGTCAATTTATGTGCTTAGCTCTGAAACGTATAGTAGAAAATATCTTACTGCAGCAGAAGCCTGCTTAAAGAAATTTGTTGCAGATGCACCAAATTTATACTATGCCAGTGTCTTGTCCTACAACTTCCATGCTCTTTTGCATTTTCCTGAGTTTGTGCAGTTATATGGCCCAGTTGATAATTTCTCAGCTTTCCCATTTGAAAACTACCTACAGCTCATTAAAAAAAGAATTAGGTGCAATAATAACATCTTTGCTCAGTCTGTCAATCAATTGCTCAATGTGCGCTTCTTGTACTCAACTGATAAGCTTTCTAGCCTCAGTTTCTCTTGCAAAAGTCCTGATAATTGTGCAATTATTGATGATGGAGAAGTAATACTTGTTTCAAGAGAATATGAAGGTCTAGTGTCTGGTCGATTATTGAAGTATGTTAGAGATTTGTATTCTTTTCCTTATCCATCTAATTCAATAGGCATAGGGTTTTACCAACCTTCAATGACACATCTGTCTAATGTTCGGCCTATTAGAAAGGCAATTATAATTTATCTTGATTGTGAATACCTAGTTATTCCATGCATGGACTAAAAGCAATAGCCTACACATGTAACTTTATCATAGAAATTGTTTTTGACTCATGAAGTATATTCAATCAGAACTTTCTAGGAAGTCAAATGAAATTCATTGTGTACTTCGTTTATGATGAAGAAGTTATTGAAGCCAATGAAAACCAGTGTATTCTGGGAACCTATGCATCATGGACAGTTGAACAGTGGAGGAAGTTGCCATCATCAACTGAAGTGCAAATCGAAGTGGCTTATGCTGACAAGCTAGAGAAGGCTATCATCCTGCAGGTCATTCCACATGAGTGTGACACAACTGACACTATTAATATGCTACGCACCATAATTCGAGAGAAACGTTATCGCCCAAAGGAACTGCTTTTGCATGTTTTGCCAAATAGAGTGCGGCGAACTGGTCGACAAATACTCCCACCTTTGAAAAACCTCTTATCAGCAAATGAAGCAACCGAGGATGAAAACGTATGCACTATTTTAATTTGATTTGAAATATTAAAAGTTTCATAATGCAAAGGCTGACAAAAATAAAATTAATTACATTATTTTATTTTTTATTAAGGAACCTGGGTCTCAATCTCAAAGGCACAGGGATGACATACCCGTGCAGAATGCTGTGCCAGCCAAATCGTCTACGCCTGCACCCAGCATTGAGCTCCCAGCATTGTCTACATGTTCTACACCTGCAACCACTATGCCAAAAGTACGTATTTTTATAGTACATTGTTGCCTAATATTATTTCAGTCTTGGCTCCAATTCTTTCAAACGTTTAAAAAAGAACTTTTTAAATTTTCATTTCTATTTATTTAAATTAAACTTTTTGTATTCAATTAAACATCACAGAACTCTACGAACGTTGATGAAAGCCTATCATCGACTACTCAAATCCACTTAACGAGCCCCTGTCAAGCTTATAATCAAGCGACGTCTAGCTTCTCGCAGCGCCAGCCTGGGGATCAGGCCTCTGCTCTGACACCTACCAATCGACGGGACATGACACAAATTGAGGAGTGTCCGCGACTTCCACCAGTGGTAATTTCAAATAGTTTATTAAACATAATGCCGGTTCTGATAATGATCCTGATAAAATCTGATGTTCAGGATATGACTTCTAGGATTACAAGCAACTTTTCAATTTACCCATACAAAACCTTTACAGGGCGCGTTCTCGGCTGTGCCTCAGCTCGAAGCATTCGCTAGGAGGCAGGTTGAATCCTGCGGATACCCTTGGGGATCTATTGAAGGTAAAATAATTTTAAGCAATAATCTCCATAGCCAATGGAGAGGAACCTCATCTCCAGGTTCTGATACACGTCAATAATCAAGTATTGGCCTGTTTCTCTTTTTAGGGCTCTACTGTCTGCAACTGCTTAACTTAAGAGAGACCCTGAAGCTCAAAGATACACTGCAGCGCGGAGTGCACAGCCTGCCTGGAGTTTCATCTGCACAGTCAATGCCATTCAACTTGCCTGTCCGTACGGAGGCAGACTTAACGAAATTTGAAGACTGTCTCAGAGCTGATGAGAACCTTAAAAAGACTTTGGTGAGTAGATTTTCTTGGATTTTTTTCATTCTTTCTTTTCTAAATATCATTTTTATACTCTTTTTAACTTTGCAAGGATCGATAATTAGGTCCCTTTAATTAATTCCCTCAATTGTAGTTGCTAAAAATTGAATTCTTAAAGTTTCCTGTAAAATAATTTAAAATGATGCACACCCATCAATTAAACCATGTCGCCCTTGAGCTTCTCCATTCGCTAAACTGCTTTTGTTTCAGGTATCACAACTCCAGACAAGATGCCTGTGCGCAAAAGTGCAGCAATCCATTCGCTACGCGATAAACGAGCTGATCGGCCGTGATTTCCAATGCCGATTTAACCGAACTGGTGGAAAGGACACAAGAGGAGGCGACAAGGAAAACTCTAAGCTGTCCTTTGACAAATATTTCGGCGAGATAATTAAGGGTAATGCTTTGCTTTGTTTAGACCTAAGAATTGTAACATTTTAGACAATTTAGTTTTTCACTGTAATTTATATTTAAAATTCAAAGCATTTTATCAAGTTCAACTGCTCAGGGAGGGTACAGCTTAACATATATTTATACACCTGTTACACTAGTTGGCAAGATGATAAGCATAGAATTCAGCGTAAATGGTCCAGGATATAAACTGGAGTTCGCCCACAAAATTATTCATTTTTCTTCCACTATCCAGATACTCTTTCCAATTTTTCTGTGGACGCCATCAACAAAGCCATCCAAAGTTTCTTCGACGGTGTCCGGAAACGAAAAAGCTCGGGCCCAGCAGTTCCAGTCGATAGCTCAACGAGAAAGCGACAACGGCAGAGCAGGGGTGGTGCATCACCCACCAGCAGCATTGAGCCAGATACTGACTGATTATCACAATTGACTAATGACAGTAATTTTTAATGCCCGTAACTAATGAATTTATTTTTTTATTGTTATTGTTTTTTATTGAATGAATGTAATTATAATGATTAAGTAAACTTGATTAAACTGTCTGTCTGCCTGTTATGGCAAAGGAAACTTTATGGATTACATAATTATTAGTTGTTCAAACAATGTCTTGTTTTCTTACCTGTAATTGCAGCCGTTGATAGATTTTTCTAATAATTTATCGCACTGAAACTGAATTGTTTTAGAGTGGAAGACGGAAGCTTTTATAGCACGTTTTAATGAAATGATAGTAATTTTTACATAGTTAAGTAGGTAACCTAAAGTTTTTCGGTTTAAACCAATTTAAAACTAAGTTGCTAACTTTATTGGAATTGCCAACTTCTACCGCGTCACTAGCAAGGCCTATCAGCTAGTGATACTTATAGTAAAGTAGTCTAAACTGAAATTTTAACTCTTTGGAGCCAGCAGCCAGTACATACGAAGCAAAAGAATGGTCGGAATTTAATCGGATTCTGATGTCACAAGCCGATCGGAAGTTCCGATCAGAAAGCGATCGGATTGCACGAGACACTTCTTCTATAAAATTCCGGTCGGATTTTTCGATCGGATTCCGACTACCCTTTTTCAGTGGGTGCATAACCGACAGACAGACAGACAGACAGACAGACAGACAGACAGACAGACAGACAGACAGACAGACAGACAGACAGAGACAGACAGACAGACAGACAGACAGACAGACAGACAGAATGTTATATCCTTTGTTTTCTCTCGAGGCAATTAGAAAATCTTGATGTCAATACTTTCTACTGAGAGTTCAGTGCGTACACTAAATATGTACTGAATTTAGTTTTTTGTTTTAGTTTAAGGTATTCACGCATTCGCGAGTCGTAGTAATCTTTGATTGGCGCTAACTCTGTGTCACTGCGATGTACGGAGTATTTGCAAACCTAAACTCTATATAATATCAGCTTTCATTCACTATTAGCGCAAGTTTTTAGCTCGTTTAAGTAATTTGAAGCAGTTTATAGTGCCAAAAAGCAAAGGTACATTTTATCACTACTACAGTAAAGATAATACTTGTGTAGCTTCGGGTTTTTCGCAAAAAAAGAAACTTGAGCTCACGAGTTATCGAGTTGATTCTAGATGCAATATTTGCAAAGACACAGCAGCTAAAAGTTGACATCGCTAACGGTTTAGTAAAACGACGCCGCTTTGACTCCCCCCTCCCAATGACAAATACCATTCCCTAGAAATAAAACTACTTCGAAGTACCCCATAGAACTAACAGACAAGCATCAAAAATTTGCTATTAACTTTCTGTCAAACAGCGAATTTCATCACGCAGAGGTCGGGATGCAACAGGTGAAGATCGCACTCAGTCGTACTACATCGCACGGTCTTCAAAGAGTTGTTTCGGAAAAGCCGATGTACGTTCGCCTAGCCTGGCTGCTGCTGTACTTGATAATGCTGGCCTTGTTCATTAGGAGTTTTGTTGGGTTTTGCGTTAAACTGCAGTCTCGCAAGGTGACTGCTTCGATTGATTTTGAAAGCGAGAAATTCCACTTTCCTGACCTTTACATGTGCTTTGAGAATCCAATCTCGGGCAGCAACTCTGCTGACATTGACAGGAGCGCTGCCGAGACGATCAACGCCAGTTTTAGCTATTTTTACACCAAAGTGAGGCGTTTCGCTGAAAAATACAATCTAAGCGATGAGTATTTCAGAATGCATACCTTACTGTACGTGCGCGGGCTACCCTTGTAGGGTATGGCAATGGCACGGATATGTCGTTTTGACACATTCAATTTTTCCCAGGAACCTGACAATCTGACACATTGCATATGAGCAAAAATTTTCCTTTTGACACACTGACATTGTTATGACACCGAATAAGCGTCCAATAAAAACTATTTTATAAAAAGCTTTTTAAGGAATTACTCGTATATTCAATTTTAAAGCTTTTTTTGATTTCAGTGAAGCGATACTAAAAGTAGCATTGAAGTTTGTCCCCACGGACAAACAACGACAATTTAAAAATTCAACCATTAAGTACCGGTATACACGACAAAGCGTGCGGCAGATAATTATAGATGAGGCAGGGCAAGCGAGTGTGAGGCTAGACAATGAATAGAAATAAGATTAATGATGGGTGAGGCGGGCAGAGATATCCCAGGGAATAGAGGATTTGGGATTTGGGAGTCGGGCAGAGAAAGGACTATAGATGTAGGATTTGGGATGGGAGAGGCGAGTGGAGTTGGGAATTAATGAAGCTGTTAACTGAATTAAATAGGATTTTAGTGCATTCTAAGGCATACTTTTAAAGGCCCTTCATTCTGACACACATGCGTATTGGTTTCCATTGGCTACGTTGTGACACACTTTGCAATGGAATATAATGAGAGCTGTTGTGACACATTTGTCACTACTTTGCATTGTCTACTTTCTGACACACCTGTTCTTCCGAAGAAAAATCTGTATCCGACTTAGCGGATTTAAAAAGTCGGCCTCGACCAACTAACTGATCACAATACAGTAGATTATGCTCAAAGTTGAGGCTATAAAAAGAGGATTAGAGACGAGAGAGGCGGGCAGACAAGATGGCTGGGGATAGAGGATTAGAAATGGGAGAGGCGGGCAGAGATATCCCAGGGAATAGAGGATTTGGGATTTAAGAGTCGCGCAGAGAAAAGACTATAGATGTAGGATTTGGGATGGGAGAGGCAGGCATTGATTTCGATGGAGTTGAATGTAGCACCTCATGCAGGGTCTTTTAAACAAGTAATCATCTTCTTACAGAATTTAGGTATGCAATGCAATATGTTTTTTGAAGGTAATGTATTTCCGCGCATATTCATCATACACTCGTACGTAATATTTTTGTACAACAGTCAATTTTACAGATTACAAGTACAGCAGATGCAAGTCAGACATGAGCACATTGCAGAAAATTGAAAGAGTTCGCATTTTAAAGTGAAAAAATGTAATTAGAAAAAAATTACTTGGCAGCAAAAGCAATAAAAAATGCACGAAGAAAAGTTCAAATCGAAAATCTAGCATTTAGAGGCAACTGATGAATGACAAACAGTTAAAATATAAAAATAAGAAAACCTGGGCAGCAAAAGTTCGTGGCATTTAATTGTGCAGTGACTAATTAGGCTTAGTACCGAGGAAATGTTCAAGCCGACTATCCAAATCCGTAGCTTCGGCTTTCCAAAACAGCTCGAAAGCGTTTTTGAGGCGAGCGGAGGCATTCGGTGGTATCTTCGCATTCGGGTCAGCATAACGCCAACGGTGCAGCCACGCGCTAGAAGGTGGGTCATCCATAAATTGCACGTGGACGCTTGGAATGGACGCGACGCCTTTTGTGCACTTTGAGCCACGGCGAGGTTCGCAGACCATGGCAGGCCACCAAAGTTCGCCGTCAATCGGCCAGTAGCCCATGATCAGCAAGCCAGGCTCGATTCGTCGTCGCTTGCTCGGCTGTTCATTTGTTGTTTCAAAAACGGGCGCCGTTTCCGCTTACGTATTTCGGCAATGCCGCCACCCGAGACAGCGATAGAGCCTTCGACAGAGGCAGCCGCGGGGCCGTCAGCGGGAGCAGCAGCTTTGCTGACGCCGGGCTTGCTGACAGCGGCCTTGCTGACGCCGGGCTTGCTGACAGCGGCCTTGCTGACGCCGGGCTTGCTGACAGCGGCCTTGCTGACGCCGGGCTTGCTGACAGCGGCCTTGCTGACGCCGGGCTTGCTGACAGCGGCCTTGCTGACGCCGGGCTTGCTGACAGCGGAGGCAGCAGCTTCATCTGCGGCCGTTTCCAGCGGAATGTCTGCATTTAAGGAATTGTAAGGTAGAGGTGTTGTAAGCCATTGATCATGATTATTGCATAATATTGTGTTGACTGCTTTAATTTATAAGGCATTGCAACTACTTATAAATATTAAAATTTTTCTGTAAGCCTCCACTATAGAAAATTACTTTAGTTCATGGTTTTTGTTTGTATGAGGATAGTTTTCTATAGTGTCATTTGCCTTTACTAACAATAACATAATACTTAAAAAAGAAAGAAAGCAGACATACACTCGTATATGATACATAGGAGCTTCTACTCACTGTCAGAGTCCATCATCGTCGCAAACTCAGCCGCGGCATTCTCGATCTCGTTTTCGAATGTCGCAATGTCGTAAAGATCGTTTAGGGTGACTGCTTCGCTGTCCGCAGGTGCGCCGTTGCCTCTTACGTTGTCCACCATACCGCGTACGATATCGCCGCACTGCTGATGATACTCGACTGTTCGAGTCTGTCAGGAAGGAATTTTTTATATTATCTTCAATGCAATTTTTAAGCCATAGACAAACAAATACTGCTTTTTTCAGCCAAATGGGTATACAAGACTGAATTTAATCTAACAAAGCAAGAAAGCAGCAAATGCTTTCCATCTATAGCCGCAAGATCTGACGTAGCAGCTAATAAATTGATACAGTGAGAATAAATTTGATCCATTACCGATTCTCCGCACAGTATTCAGACATTTTACATTGTTACTATGGTTTTGCATACTAACAATGCTTTACGATAATGCATTAAGGCTGAATCACGAGCAAAATCACGAGTGGTTTTATTGCTTATTGCTTAGCTCTAATGCCATTAGAAATAATTTACGATTCCATCAAAGACTTTTTTGATCAATTAGCATAGAATGACTCTTCATCATAGATAGACATATATAGGGCCTATCCTGTGGCATTTAGCTCGTATCTGATCCTGATAGATCGATAATAAATTATTATAGACAGAATCTATCTATTCGGAAACAAAAATCGCAGAAATTCCTGATTAAATCAAAACATTATGGATTTCATCTTTAACTGAATAAAAAGCATAAGCGTATGAACTCACAACAACCAACCAATAAACAGACATGAGCAAGTTCGTTTGCCTGATAATTGCGCCTCTGAACAAGCTCCGTGTGGTATAGATGGTCGGCAAGACGGCGCTGTTCCTCCGCCGTGGCGTGCAGCAGGCCTCGTGTCTCGACCCACTTTCGAAACACGGTCACGATGAAGGCCTTTAGCAATGGGCTGTACTTTTCGCGGTACTTGCCAAACAGCCGGTTGAACGAGCCGTATGGGAATCGAAACGCAAATTCTGAATCCAGTGGCTTCTCGGCTAAGCGCTGCTCCAGATATTCAAGGATATATCCTTTGCAGAGGTTCACGCGCGCCTTTGCCGAACCATGAGTTGCTGTTAATTTGTGCGCCTCGACGCAAAGAAGGCCGTCTGGGTCCTGAAGCCACCTTTTCGCATCCGCGATGGTGCAGCCAGAGGCGACATCTTGGCGGTTAGCGTTGCCGTCACCAAAGCATATCGTCATGCCTATGGCCAGCATCTTCGATCTGTGATGGAGGAAAAATGTATGACTGTTTAAATATCTTTCCATTTAATATTTTTAGCGAGCAACACATTACAAACGCTCTATAATATTTATCTGACTTATTTAGTTAAGGTAGTTACAGAAAAAGTTACAGACTCAGCAATTTAGCAGTAAATCAATGGCCAAATATAAATATTAATTACTTGTTCCGCATCTCAATCAGATCTGTCTCCTCCCGCATCTCACTCAGATCTGTCTCCTCCCGCATCTCACTCAGATCTGTCTCCTCCCGCATCTCACTCAGATCCGTCTCCTCCCGCATCTCACTCAGATCTGTCTCCTCCCGCATCTCACTCAGATCCGTCTCCTCCCGCATCTCACTCAGATCTGTCTCCTCCCGCATCTCACTCAGATCCGTCTCCTCCCGCATCTCACTCAGATCTGTCTCCTCCCGCATCTCACTCAGATCCGTCTCCTCCCGCATCTCACTCAGATCTGTCTCCTCCCGCATCTCACTCAGATCTGTCTCCTCCCGCATCTCACTCAGATCCGTCTCCTCCCGCATCTCACTCAGATCTGTCTCCTCCCGCATCTCACTCAGATCTGTCTCCTCCCGCATCTCACTCAGATCTGTCTCTTCCTGCATCTAAAAATCGCTAGCAGAGGAAATGAGCTATATCACAATGACCAAAGTTTAAAGGTAATTAAGCATTATTGATTAACTCACCTTGATCGCACAGCATCGTCTGCGTTCGCTTCTTCAAGTAATCTGGCATGCATGTCGAAGACCGCCTTGATTTGCTCCGCAGTCGCTAGCTTCGCCTCCTGCTGGTCAGCCAGCTTTCCGTAGTAGACGGCCTTTCGCTTCATTGAAGATTTCGTCCAGTCCTTCGAGCTGTCTAGGTAGCTCTTCAGCTGCGGAATCAGCCTTGCGTCGGACAGAGCTTGGCGTCGCAGCTTGCTCAAAAATCGGCCAACTTTCTCCAGAGCGGAAACCGTTTGCTTGAGAGCACAATATTTTAGCTCTTTAAGATAGCGGCCGATCACACGCCTATTGCTCTCTAGAATAAGCGTTTCAAAGTCTTGCAAGTCGAACATGTTCAACAGTTTGGTCAGATAGGTCCGCATCAGTCTAACAGTACCGTCGGCCAGCAGACCGCCATCGAACTCGCCGAGGTAGTCGCATAGCTCGATCACGTCCTTCGGCACGGCCTTTTTTGCAGCCAGCTCCTTTGCATCGGCAGCTTCATCTTTCGCTCGTATCTCGGCCTCCAAAACCTTGCACTCAGCTTCAGCCTCCCGATCCTCCTTATGAAGGCGGCGGATGTGGGCGTTAACAGCCTCTCTTGTATTTCGCCATATGCCGCAGAAGCGGCATTGGTCTGCGCCTGGCTGGTTCGGGAGGCCGGATTTCACTTGTGTGTAGATTGTGATCGCCTTGACCACGTTTTCAAGCGCGGTTTTGAAATCGACCGGGTCGTCGGGATCATTCTCGACCTTTTCTACCTCGTCGAGGTGCTTGCGCCTGACATGCTGACTGATTCTTGATTGCGGAATTTCGTGCGTTGCGAATGGGCAGAGATAGGTTTTCCCTCCTCGCTTCTTCTTTTCTTCGACCGGCTTAACCGTCATTGCGTTGCCGGATGCAGCAAGTATGTTTTTTACAATGCGTACGCTCGTATGGACGACATGTTTAACAATTGAAACTCGTTGAATTAAATATCAAAATATTAAATACTAAATATTTAGTGAGAAAATAGTCACCACAAATATTGCAAATTTTTATCTATCAACCAGCCAAAGGAATTACCAACCAATAGAAACCCTAAGCAGTGCCGCCGAAGAGTATAACAAAGACCCTCCAGCCAATAGAAAAAATGTGATTACGTAATTTACTAAAGACGCTCAATTATTCCACGCAATTGATCAACAATTAAAAAAATGACCCAACTGGGATGCGGGAGGAGACAGATCTGAGTGAAATGCGGAAGGAGACGGATCTGAGTGAGATGCGGGAGGAGACAGATCTGAGTGAGATGCGGGAGGAGACAGATCTGAGTGAGATGCGGGAGGAGACAGATCTGAGTGAGATGCGGGAGGAGACAGATCTGAGTGAGATGCGGGAGGAGACGGATCTGAGTGAGATGCGGGAGGAGACAGATCTGAGTGAGATGCGGGAGGAGACAGATCTGAGTGAGATGCGGGAGGAGACGGATCTGAGTGAGATGCGGGAGGAGACAGATCTGAGTGAGATGCGGGAGGAGACAGATCTGAGTGAGATGCGGGAGGAGACAGATCTGAGTGAGATGCGGGAGGAGACAGATCTGAGTGAGATGCGGGAGGAGACGGATCTGAGTGAGATGCGGGAGGAGACGGATCTGAGTGAGATGCGGGAGGAGACGGATCTGAGTGAGATGCGGGAGGAGACGGATCTGAGTGAGATGCGGGAGGAGACGGATCTGAGTGAGATGCGGGAGGAGACGGATCTGAGTGAGATGCGGGAGGAGACAGATCTGAGTGAGATGCGGGAGGAGACAGATCTGAGTGAGATGCGGGAGGAGACGGATCTGAGTGAGATGCGGGAGGAGACAGATCTGAGTGAGATGCGGGAGGAGACAGATCTGAGTGAGATGCGGGAGGAGACAGATCTGAGTGAGATGCGGGAGGAGACAGATCTGAGTGAGATGCGGGAGGAGACAGATCTGAGTGAGATGCGGGAGGAGACAGATCTGAGTGAGATGCGGGAGGAGACAGATCTGAGTGAGATGCGGGAGGAGACATCTTTTTTTAATTCAAGAGGAGGGGTCCAGTCGTTACGTGCAAAATGTAATGAGAAGTATTTTTATGTTCCGGCACATTTCCCAGGTATACAAAGTGAAATAATGAAATATTTAATTTTCTTTTAAACTTAAAAAACAGGTTGAAATTAGCATTAAGTTATTTTACTTGTCGAAATTCTTGGCTTGTTAAAAAGTCAAAAAAGGATAAGTTTCAGAAATTATTATTATCTACTGATATCATTGAATATTAAACCACGAAGTTCCCTACTGTGCAGTCATTGCGCAATTTCAATCGTTTTTACCTGGCTATCATGTTTTTTTCCACTAAGCAGGATATTCGTATTTTGTCACAAACTGCGAAGTGCGAAATGATGTGCAGTTTATTTCCCATAAGCAACATATTTAGTGGATGCGAAACCAACAAAGATCAAATCGCTGCTTCCCGCTGGGAGCGGACTCACAATCAAGACAATAATAATGTTAGAGATAAATATACAGAAAACAAAGCTCCTAAGTTGTAATACTCACACAAAAGCTACTGGTAGGTTGATCCTCCATGGGAAGCTTGTAGAATCGGTTCAAGAGTGGAAATATCTGGGCTTCCACCTGAACGCAAAAGGAACTGCTGATACACACATTATAGAAACGTGTAAAAAATGCGGATACCCAATCGCTCTATTGAGGAAGTTAGCGGGGTTTAAGGCAGTAAGTTACAAACAACTGAAATTGTTTTGCGCAGCTATGATAGAAAGCATAATGCTATATGCATCTGAAGCCTGGGGGGCCTTCGTTACATGGAATTTAGGATTTGTAAAGCCCTACTACAAGTACATAGCAACACGGATAATAGTGGAGCGCGCTCAGAACTCGGGAGATTGCCACTCCTGTACAACATCCAAAAGAGAATCATTTCATACTGTTCTTCACTGGCGAAGCGTCCAGATTCCATAATTTCGAGATTAGTCAGCGATCCCGCATACAAAGATGTAGGGATAAGATTAAAAATGAATAGTGATGTTTTGCGAAACACCAACACGGGAGCTAGCATTAGGAAAAAATTCAAAACGCACAAAGAAAACTTCGAGACTCAATTTATGACGCACTGGAAACAAAAAACTCAAAACTCTGCCAAGTTAGGGCACTTCTATTATACTTTTAAATGCTTTAACACTCCTGGAGATATTTGGAATTCTTAGACCCAGAGTCAAGGAAGCTTTTTTCAACTTTTAGACTAGGAAACCATAGGTTAGCCTGTGAAACCATGAGATCAGTGAGACCAAAAGTTCCGTACGAAAACAGAATTTGCCCAAAGTGTCACTGCAAAGTAGAGAATGAGATACACTTTATGCTTAAATGCACCTGGGAGGAATACCAAATTACTCGAAAAGCGTTCATAGAAAATGTTGCTAAAAATATGCAGAACTTTAGCTTTCTGACAGATGAAGATAAAGTATTCTATCTGATGACACAGGAAGACAAAAATCTAACGAAGGAGCTAGTAGAATTCATTACAGGGTTGAGTAAAATTAGAAATGTTTAGCTAATACCACTGCTCTGAATACCGGCCTACCGTACTGAAGTTTTGCGTTGTAGATTTTACAATCCCAAATATTTATCATATCGTTGTTATCTGTCCGCCCATAAATAATCGCTCTGTATTGTCGTGTTATTTCTTCATTTTTTCTCATTCGTTCTTTCATACAAATAAAAAATTAAAAAAATCAGCACCTTTTTGCGTGCGCTAATAATAATAATAGTAATAATAATGAAAGCAATTGAGGCCGAATTGCGTCATTGAAAATTGACTAAGCAGAACTTTTTACGAGACCAACCGATTGTTGCAACCTTTTTTCAAACAATGCTTCCCAAAAAAAGCATTGATTACGCAACAAAAATCAGTTCTCATTTCTGACAAGCAAAGCAAAGTCCAATACAAATATATTAAAGCTTCAAAACGGAAAACAATGCAAAGTAGTGACAAATGTGTCACAACAGCTCTCATTATATTCCATTGCAAAATGTGTCACAACGTAGCCAATGGAAACCAATACGCATGTGTGTCAGAATGAAGGGCCTTTAAAAGTATGCCTTAAAATGCACTAAAATCCTATTTAATTCAGTTAACAGCTTCATTAATTCCCAACTCCACTCGCCTCTCCCATCCCAAATCCTACATTTATCTAAGTCTTTTCTCTGCCCGACTCTCAAATCCCAAATCCTCTATTCCCTGGGATATCTCTGCCCGCTTCACCCATTTCTAATCCTCTATCCCCAGCCATCTTGTCTGCCCGCCTCTCTCGTCTCTAATCCTCTTTTTATAGCTTCAACTTTGAGCATAATCTACTGTATTGTGATCAGTTAGTTGGTCGAGGCCGACTTTTTAAATCCGCTAAGTCGGATACTGTTTTTTCTTCGGAAGAACAGGTGTGTCAGAAAGTAGACAATGCAAAGTAGTATCTTTTAGAGTTCTACAGGCAAATACCGACCGAGTTAATATATTTGAAGATGTAACTGAAGTGATATTGTCTCTTAGCCAAGATGAACAAAAAATTAAGATATAAATTATGTGTTTGAATTCTATCGCCTTCCATCTTCCACCTCTTTTCATTTTTATGTAGCCTAATCTGTGACCTGTCTTTTTATTTGGAATAATTAGGCGTGTTCTTAGAAAATTTAGTCTTAGTTTTTTTGCAGTACGACTTATTCTACTTTTCTTTAGTAGCAAGGTTGAAAAAAAGTCTTGTTTAATCTGAAAGTTTTTCGGCACATTATTCTGTGTCAAATCGTCGCATCACTTTTTATTCGGAAGGTTTCCATAGGCCTGTGTCAGATCGTCGATTTTCTCAATTGGACACAAGCTTCAAATTTTGTGTCACAACGACACTTTTGTGCCATACCCGTAGATAGGGGGCATACCCTGGCTCACAGAGTTGAGCAAAGTGTCTTATGGAGCGGCATACATTACTTTAACGAGTTCGGACAGCCATTGTTTGAGGAGATTCAAGCCGAGGCATTCAACAATCCTGCGTACCTGCGCTGTATGAAATGGATAATCAACAGCACCTGGCAGGAGAAGATGACTGCCAGTGAGTTGTTATCTGAGCTGACTGTTACGCTACTTCTGGACACCAACTCGTCTTTTTTGAGTCTAAAGAACTTTCACTTTCTCATAGGCACGTATGCGCTGATGGTACAGAGGCTCCCATATCTGACTGGAAATTTTCGTTAGAACGCCTGTGGGAGCCTGACAGAGTAGCCGGGCTGAAGGTATTTTTGAGTCCTCCTGACGAATATCCAACCAGTTTTGTGAACTCGTTTCTGTTGAGTCCCGGCGAAAATCACTTGGTGGAGATTAAAATGGCACGGAACTTGTTTGCCGATAATGATTTTGAGTGCATTGAGGCGCACCCGGCTGTGCAGTTCGTTAATCCGTACGACCTGTCGCCGTACAACCATTCATACAGTTACTCCTACTGTTACTACCTCGAGTACCATCAGCTCGCTAACAAGATTTTTAACATGTCAGGTCTAGTTAGTCCGCTACCATGGCTTCTTAGGAATCGAAATTTTATTGAGAATATTTCTGCTGAGGAAAACTATCTGACTATTGAAAATCGGACGGCGATCTTGCCTAAGCTGCTTTCTGTCCATGAAAACATTCGAACTGCTTGCTAGGGCAAGCGACTCTGCAGCGCACTGGAATACAGCGCCAGTATCTCTAGTGCCGACTGGCCAACTCAAAGCTCGCTCGCACCTTTTCTTAATAACATCGTGAGGGCCGCTTGGATGCGAGCCAAAGCTCGAAACCTCAGCGTTCCAGCTCTTGATTTTCTGCTCAACGGAAACTCATCAAACGTGGCCTCGTATGTGCGCAACAACCTGCTCAAAGTGGTCATCAAGCCGAAGTGCACAATGTGCAACAAGATTACATTTTCAATCGAATATAAACTAATGAACTTTGTTTCCGACGTCGGCGGCACAATGGGCATCTACTTGGGCATGTCGCTGCTGACTCTGTGGGAGCTGCTGGAACTGCTCTATGATGTCGCCACATGGCACTATAAGAAGAGAAGCTCAAAATGTTGTTTCAATTTTAAGCAAACAGAAATATCCTGCAACTCACAGTCCGAGTCCTCGAATTCAAATGCTGTCTGTGAGTTAGAGTTGGATGATCTTGAAGTGAATTAATTTAATGATTTAGTAGAACAGTCACTTATCTTAGTATGCACTTTGCATTGCCTTGTAGCGTTTACAGAAATGAAAAATAGCGGTTCAAGGAATTTCTTAAAGTTTTTTGTCTGTCTGCTTAATAACAGAGTGTTTGTATGCGACTGAAACACAATTTATACAATAATGCTTATTGCGTTTTTACAGATCCAAATTTTTATGGTTGTGCTCGAATCTATCTGTAAGAACACACCCTTAATATGCGCTCCCAGATAATCTAACGTCAGCTAGTTGACGCTGTCAAACTAAATCACAATACGACTCTGTGTAAGGCAAAACATTAGGCTAGCGAGCTCCAACAAGGACTTTTGACAGGGGACATTCGGAGTAGCTGAGCTCATGTTCTTACTCGTACGCCGCTGAAGAGTCTATTGGGATGATCTGGCTTTAACTCGAGGTTCGCAGCGCTTGGAAATTTTTGAGTGAGCCACTTGTAATAGCATCATTCGGCACACGCTTTTATGATTATCGAAGATTATTTAACCTTTTCTAACAGTCTTGGGGTCGGGGGCTCGGCGGTTTAGCGCTTATGCATTGTGTGCCACAGGTCCAGGTTCGACTCCGCGTTGTAGGTTGGCTATTTTCCCTAGCGCAGTTTCCTGTGCAGGGTCACAATAATTTGGGGCCTTGTGCACGAATGGGTTGGGCTATGGGCCAGTTGTGCAATTTACGCCCATGAGGGCAACCCCCAAGGCATGGAGAGTGTACATGCCTGGAACCGCCGCTTGTACACCCTATATATGAGTGCGTGACTGGGTGCCGGCCTGTGTGTGTGTGTGTGTGTGTCTATGCCTGCATATCGAATGTATTTAGTGTGACTGAACGCGCTTCAGGAGTCAGCGCAATGGACAGTCATGCCCAGTCGCTGGTTGTGGGACGATGTCGCTTTAAGCGTCAAAGTGCCTGCAGCCCTCCTGCAGATTTAGCTCTTAGTTTTTTTAACAGGCTTGGTGTGCACTGTGTAATGTTTTCGTTATTAGGCCTTTAACCGGCCTGTTATTTTATTCGCTTAGATACTCCGACCGACGGGAGAAGCCTCAAAAATATCTGTTTAATATTCGCACAAAAATATCTCCAAAAAACAGAAACGAAAGCTTCAAGAATGAATTCAATGGCCCCTTAAAGCTCGGTTGGGCTCAGATGCTTACTCGGATTCGTCACCAAGGAAAGTCGTCATTCTTAGCTTTCAAGCAACCAAAAAGATGCGTGACTTGACAAATTAATGCTTGAATTTAACGAAAAAAAGTCAAACAAACAGAAATTATGAAGATAGCAAGCAAATAAAATAACTTTTTTCTTATTTGCTTCCTTTAAATAAAATTTCAAACGTCTAACTAACTAAACTACAAACGAAATGTAAAAACGAGCTAATCCTGGTTGGAGAGTGATTGGATTATTTATATTGATATCTCTCGATTAAAAGACGCAACTGTTTAACTCCCGCCAGCTCGAGCAAGACGTACGATTTTGAATGCGCTTCGAATGCTGCTGACTCGCTGGGGGCTCTTCCTGCGGCCTGCCATGGTGAGAATTTATCACGCTGAAGACATTATTTAGTGAGCATTCGTACTGCATAACTTGATCCGAACTGAGGGTATCGTGGCCAACGCTTCAGCAGCCCAGTCCTATATGCCTTCTTGAAGTGTTGACAAGGAGCTGCGCAATAGGCCGGTACAGGAGGGTGCACGGAGATCCAGTGTGACCGGTAGCGTCGGGGTTATGCCAGCCAGGAATCTGGATGAAAATCGAAGCAGCACCTCCGCTCAGGGCCTTGCAAGATGAGCTCAGGACCTTGCTCAGGACCTTCTGGAGAGGCCGGGGACAGTAGTTCTCGGCCAGCCCGTTAGAGGCAGCGCGGTCACACAATCCATGACGGGCGCTGCAGCTGGGCTCCCTTGTGCAGACCTCGTTCCTGAAGCTCTTTTCCGCTGGAAAGGTCGTTCGGAGCATCTGTTCGTCCAGCTGTAGCTCGTACAGCACCAAGAGGTGGACCTCGACAGCTATGCTGGAGCATTTTTAATTACAATAGTTATGATAACTTTTTACACGCCGTGGTAAACTTCGAATGATAGTAGTCTGGACTAATTGAAGTGTATGTAGAAATTTAACTAAGATGACAAAGCGTTTGCACCAGGAGGTCCCTAAAACTTTAGCAAAAGCATAAGAAACTTTCAAAACGCGAAAATCACAGAATAATTATGCACATCATTAGCATCCACCGGGCATACGCCGATGTTGAGCTAGCGGTCAAATCATACAGTGAAACAATGTAACGATATATACTGATTTTTTGGCAATTGCGTAAGCTGAAGCCGCGTAGCGGCAACAATCCAACAATCAAAACAAGCCGGCAAGCAATTGAATTGTTCCTTAATATCTTAGTGCCGGAAAACATCAACAAAAGGGTAAAATGCAGAACTACAAAAGAATAAGCATTGCAACGGCTATTAAAATGCATGAAGTTAGCTTTGAATCTCAGTTTTCGAGACATTGGAGGCAGAAGGTGGAGGACTCAGTCAAGTTAAATCACCTTTTTTATTAATTTAAGAGAAGCAGCGACCCAGAAAAATGCATAAAAGTCACAACAAACCCTGAGTACGAGCTATAGATGAACGCTGGCAACATTTAGACTAGGAAATCATGACCTAGCATGCGAGACCCTTCGAAAAGTGAGAGCTAGAATACCGTATGAAAATAGATTGTGTCCAAAATATGAATCAGGTTGTAAATGAAGTTCAATTTCTATTTAAATGTCCCTGGAATGAATACAGAGCTCCTGGGTAAAGTTTTATCAAGGAGAAATCCAACGAAGTACCGAACTTTAGCTTGCTAACAGGGGAGTACAAATGTCTTTTTTTTGGCACAGGGAAATGTTGAAATAATCAACAAATTAGCCAAATACGAAGTACATACAGGAAATCGGCAAAATCAGAATGCGGCTGCTCAGACGTTTTTAATAAAAAAATATGCTTGTCCTTTTTTAAATTCCCACGCGGTTTATAAAATTCAAAATATGTTGGCAATTATTTTTTTGCTACAATACGAGCGTATTAACCCTACTTACATATTTTCCATAGCTAAATTTCGTAAAACCAATATTTGTTCGTTCATTAGACTAAACTAAAAACTAAAAAGTTCGCTACTTAAAGACGAAATCTTTGCTTAAATTTGTTAAAGTTCCTGACAGAAAATGAAATGAATACAAAATTATAAATTGTACGATCTAGCGAAATCGCTAGGACTTTACATTTTAGAAACGCGTAGTTTGCTTTATTCGATTTCAGAAGTCACCAACCCAATAAATGTATCAAACTTAGAATTGTACAGAATTGAAATAGCAAAAAAATGTTTATTAGGACTACTAAATTATCGAACCAAATTTTTGTCTAAATTACCCAGAAAGAAAGTAAAAATAAATTATTCTCTTTGTAATAAAATACTTGATTTAATGGGGCATATTTAGCTACGCAATAATAAATAAAGCAACTAGGTAACAACAACATGATTCGGTGCTATTAAAATCAAGCCATAAAAAGACATTTACATTTAGATGCGTTGATAAAGAAGCTATGGGCAAATATTTTATGTCGTATTAGTCACTCAATCGACCGGCGATGCAAAAATATAGATTTTTTACAGATTAGCTGTATTTTTAATTTCTTAGCGTAGTTCATAAGTTAAGCGATTTGCAAATCGAATAAAGACATTTGAAAGAGCAGCACACCACAATTGTTCTCGGGATAATGCTCAGGTTGAGTCTCACGACATTTTTCCATCGCTTATGATATATTACCTGCTTATGTATTCCATCTATTGGTTATAATTAGTTCCCACCAGAAGTATCCTGTGGCATCCATTCTCAGCAGATCGCAACACAAAGTCTGGAAATTTTTTTCACACGAAGACAACTCATGACGCAATCATCCACGTTTTAAACGGAGTAACTGACTCTTACAAAAATTCACTCTTTATTAGCTTCCATTCTTCTTTTTCTTGAGCATCCATGACAAAGATTATTTCTTTTTTATTAATCTTTTCTATTATCTTTTCCAGGTATGCTCGAAGGATTGAATAAAAATCTGAAGGTAATATAGGCATTCCTCGGAACACTGTTAGCACGTCATAAATGTCCAGATCTACCCAATTTTCAGCTCGGAAATGTTCAGTCATCTTAGACGGATACCCAAATAGTCCGAGCATTTTGGGAGCAGTATCCCGAGGCAAATCATCCCATAGACTCAAGCAGCGGAAATTCACGTATATGTGGGTGGAGCTTGTATTCGGCAATCTAGCTTTGAGCAGGTTCCGTGTGGTCACTGGAAGAAATAAAAATAGAGCCGAATTGTCACAAGGAAAGCAGAATCTCCAGGCCCAATCCGTGTCAAGGGGTGCCTCCCAAACTTCATTCGAAATTTTTGCGAAGCATTCCGGCTCCCAGCCTCCTTGAGTCTCGTGTTTGCGAAGTGTTTGCAAAGTTTTCTCTGCTGCATCTTTTTCTCCAAACTTCAATTGCGCCATGACTGTTAGGCAGAGCGCTGCACACTTGCACCACTGCAGATGGTCTAAGCGACGGAGCAGCTCATACACAGTATTTCTGTCAGATACTGATGACAATAGCGCTTGCAGGCACTGATTCAGCACACATTAGGTGTCCCTGATTTGCATTAACCGGTCACTATGTGGAGACCTAATAGTGCTGACTTCGGGTAAAGGACACAAGGGTAGTAAAGTAAACGGATGGAAATAAAATTCCTGAGACTCCAGAGGATTTAAGTATGATTTCATTTGATTAACTACTTTTCCGGTATCGTTTTTAAGCTCCCACAGACTTACTCGAACCTTTGCCTTCGTGTTGTCGAAGTCACCGCCGATTCCAGCATTTTTGAAATAAAGCGGAGCGCCAGCCATGAAAAAGTGCGGCATGCACACATCGGTTGAACTGCTGGAGTCAATAAATTTTAACATCATTTCGAGTGACTCCTTGACTGAGCAGATCAAATTATCTACTTTCCAAGCCTCTCTCCAATGCTCCTTTCCATGTTTCTTCAACATAAAGAATAGCAGAGTCTTCGCATGGTACGTCTTGAGTCCTGGTGCTTTCATTGTGACTGGCAAATATACCTTGAAGATGAACTTAATGATAGTAAAAAGCTGTCCCTGAATATCAGAGAGGCCTCGCATTATTACTTTCTCATGTAAACTGAAGCTTACTCTGAGCTCTTTTCGGCACTGCTTTCCTGGTCTGGTTGCACTCACAAGGTGAACATCAAGTAACTTCTCTGCTTCTTCGCCAAAGCTGCTGCAGCATTGTATGGCATGGCAGAGATCTTGCCTTGGCCGAACACCACTGGCTGGTGTAGCTACTGCAGGCTGACTTCCTGCATTGCAAAGCAATTTAGGAAAGGGATTTGAAAATATGTAAAAAATATACCTTATATCCTATTTTCTACGCTGCAGTAAAATTATATGTGCATATGTGGCGCCGTTTAAACTATGCTCATGATCATTAACTATCTCTGCTGTACTGAAAGTTTCTACTTGCTAAAACAAATGTACTTGTTGCTCGTAGTGTCCACGTGCGGCACGTTACTCTGATTCATCGCTTTGTGTGTACAGTATGTTGTGGGCGGCACGTTGCCGTCAGGCTTGTCCAAAATAATATAAAGATCAGAGTGGCCATCAGACAGGTTTGAGTTTTTTTCACAGCTGAGCTATCTCTCAAAACAAGAGTTTGCTTCGTTACTACGGCACGACAGCATATATATTTATAAAACGAAAACATTTTTGTAAGTTCTTGTATCGGGAAAATTTAATCCAGAAATTAAACTGTACCAACCGGATCCTTCCGTCAGCTGTGCACTCGAACAGCCAATGCTTGTTCCGTCACAACCACCATCAAGATGAAAATCATCCACCGAAACAAAAATAGTCCAGTCGAGGTCGGAGTCAGCAGCCGTCCTGCCGTTGACTTGCTTTAGACTGTTGGCCCAACCATCTGCGTAGCTCCCTGTCATCTGCATATCGCCACTAATCAGCAGGTTCGAGATTCTTTGCAAGAAATCTGCCATTGTCTGGAGACATTTCGCCCTTTGCTGAGTGAATCCTGCTTTGCAGAGGCATTGATAAATTTCTTCTCCAAGATTTTTATCTTGTAAGCTAGTTTTTTTCTAAAAACGGTATGCATTTTTGCATTAGGAGTTATTAATGAGCCCTTACTTATAAAAGACTATTTAAAAATATGTTAGAGTAGAATAAACAGCAAAATAAAGAATTCAAACCTAAGAGACAAGTCGCTTAGAAGCCGCTGCACCTCTGAATGTCCATGCCGCTCAGCAAGCTGCTCACAGGTCAGTCCCTGAGTGTTTTGATGACTCGGATCGGCTCCATGGTCAGCCAGAGTCTTGACAGCTCGCACGTGACCCGCTTCACACGCTCGAGACAGAGCAGTCCGACCTTGAGGGTCCTCAAGCATAAATGATGCCCCGCGTTCCAACAGTTCATCAATGAGCTCGTGATGTCCAGAATCGGCTGCCAGCATGAGAGCAGTGGCTCCAGTCTCATCTGGTTTGTCTATGTGGCTACCGTCTATAGAAGGCATCAGCGTGAGTGCCAGTGAAATATGTTTGTTCGCTATAGCGATTGACAGAAGCTCAGCGACTTCTTCCTTGGTTATATTAAACAGAACATTTTTTAAAATGTCATTTTTTCCTCTGAGCGCCATCACCGACGAAAACTGTACGAATTTATGATTTTTCAAAAGCCAAACATATTGAGTTTCGAAACATTTCACAACTTTTTCATTAAAACGAGAAGCTCCAGCCAACGCCCATCTGCGTTTGCATTCAATCTTCAAGTTTTCGTCTTCTACTTTTAACAATAGGGAGTTCATTAGTTCTACTTTATCATTTTCTGCTGCAGATTCGGCTGCTTTCATCAGGCACTTGCTCTGAAGACCTACGTCATAGGAGTCTTTAAAAATAACTTCCATGATTTCAGGATGGCCACCGCTTCCACAAGAAACGGCTGCCTTTATACAACACTCTTGCTTCGCCGACGAGGTATTGACTGAGTTGAACAAGAATTTCACGACTTCTGACTGACCATTGAAAGCCGCTGGCTGCACAGCAGTGATGCAGCACTGGTCTCTTATGTCTTTGTCAGTGACCGCGCCCACAAGAAACTGCAAAAAATTTAAGTGTTCATCCTTGGCTGCATACTTTGCGGCTTTTAAACAGCCTATATCTTTCAGGGACGAAGCGACGTTTATTTGAACTAAAGATTCCACAACGTTGAATTTGTAGCTGCTGGCTGCAGATTCCATGGACCGCAGATAGCCCTGCTCTTTTATACGCTCATCGGATATACTATTAAGAAATTCATTCGTCATTGTTTGTTCCCCACTCCATGCTGCAGATTCTGCGGCGTTTGCACGGCACTCATCCTTTAGCACATCCGTGCTAACAGAATCGACTAAGTATTTCACAACTTTCCATTGTTTCGAAGTTGATGCAACAGTCACAGAATTTTTGCAGCACTTATTTTTTATCGATTTGTTCAAAATTCTTTGCACAAGATATTCAATAGCCTCCATGTCTCCATTTTTGCTGCAGGCAGGCTGGCATTCTTGCAGCATACATCTCGCAGAGGCTGGTTTCCAATCATGTCCACTAGAAACTTCATAACTGGTATTCGCCGGTTCATAGCGGATGCCTCAGCCGCCTTGAGGCAACACTGGTTTCGAATTTCTTCATCTTTAATGGCTAGAATGGTAAATTTAGCGATTTCAAAGTGACCACAGCAGGCTGCCAATTCCGCTACCGTCATACAGCGGGAGTGTTTAAAGCTTGGCTCGGTACAGTTCTCTAACAAAAACCTTATGACGTCTAACTTGCCGAACATCGCAGCCGATTCTTCAGCAGCGATATGACATTCTCGCTTCTCATCCTCCTTGGTTCTACCAATCAGCGCCCTCTCCACAATGTTAGTGAAGCCCTTCATACCGGCGTACTTTGCGGTCAACTTGACGCCGGCAAGCACTATTGCTCTGTCTAACTCTTCGGGCGTCACAGATTGTCCTTCGTCATACTTTTTCTTTATTCGATCGCAGAATTCTCGAACAGCAGGATCAGAAACTGCTTGTGAAAGGAATTTCAGTAATTCAGAGGCACACGTGGCCAAGTCGGCATTTTTTCCTTCATCTCTATTTTTTTATTGAGGAATTTAGTGCACTCATTCACATCATTCCACTGGCCATCTGCTGCGGCAGATTCCACCGCCACTAAATAGAACCGATCTCTAGAAACATTTTCTGATATTTGCTTGCCGAGCCGTTTCAATACGTCCCACGCTTTATCATCTACAACGGCTTTTATTGAGTCCAAACAGCACCTGTCTTTTAATTCGGAGTTCTGGATGATCGCTTGCAAACCGAACATCAGTTCATATTCTCTCCAACGTAAAACAGATTTCGTTACGACGATGCACAAATTATCTCTAGCTTCATAGTCAGCCACTTTCTGTACAAAATATATAATATCATTCGAGCTCACCTTAGATTCCTGGACTACACGAGAGTAGCACTTATCTCGTGTACTTTGGTCATCGATACTATCCACTAGATATTCAATTATCTCACGCTTAAATGTTTTACAGCGGCCATTGATGACTGCTTCTTCACATAATTTATTTTTTAAGTTTTTATCGCTTATTGATTCTAACTCCAGTTTGACTTTCTTTAGGTTGTCACTTTCAATGGCAAGTTCGAGTTCCACTTTTGACATGACAGTAGTGCAAAAAACCTTTAAGGAAGGTTTAGACAGTCAAAAAGTCATTGGATTCGACACTTCAAGGTGCTGCAAGCGGCCTGGACTCGTACTTGGATCTAAAGTTTAGAACATTTTTTGCTAAATTAAATGATTAAATCCTTATTTTTAATTATAAAAGATTTCTAATAAAAATAATTCCATTAAAAAGTTTGGAGCAATCTTTCCAGCGCAAAAAAGTACGAATGACGCAAATCTTTCCCTCATTAGAGGCGCATTAATTAGGCATATTGATGTGTAATGCTGATTAACCTAGGTTGACTAAAGGCCTATGACTAGGAAAAACCTCTGCTGGCGACTTCGAAGCAGTCCGACAGCAAGAAAAATTCCGAAGGTGAGGATTCTTTAAATGGATGGAAAATTTAATTCGATCGCCAATGGACGGGCTGGTGAACAATAGAAAATGAAACTTGGAAATCAATCGGAATAAAATGAGAGCCATATTAAAAGGCAAACGACATTTAAATCCTGGAGAATTTAGTGGAAACGACAGCAACAGAGAGGCGAAAAATTAAAGAAAATAGAAAATTAAGGTGGAGATCCTTGTTTGATCTAAGAATAAATATCATGTGACTTAAGTTTTTCGTGAGAAAAGCGGGCTGCCTTGCTGAATGACATCTATGAGTGGTTTTAGGGGTGTTGGCGCAGATTTAGAGCATGCCAAGTACTAGCGGTAGTGCAGGAAAATAGCAGCGCTCTTAAGATAACGCATAAAATAAGGCGCAGTAAACCTAAAGTACTGGAAGAAAACGTGAATAATAAAATAAAGAATAAATGGAGCAGAAGAAAACGTGAATAATAAAATAAAGAATAAATGGAGCAGAAGAAAACGTGAATAATAAAATAAAGAATAAATGGAGCAGAAGAAAACGTGAATAATAAAATAAAGAATAAATGGAGCAGAAGAAAACGTGAATAATAAAATAAAGAATAAATGGAGCAGAAGAAAACGTGAATAATAAAATAAAGAATAAATGGAGCAGAAGAAAACGTGAATAATAAAATAAAGAATAAATGGAGCAGAAGAAAACGTGAATAATAAAATAAAGAATAAATGGAGCAGAAGAAAACGTGAATAATAAAATAAAGAATAAATGGAGCAGAAGAAAACGTGAATAATAAAATAAAGAATAAATGGAGCAGAAGAAAACGTGAATAATAAAATAAAGAATAAATGGAGCAGAAGAAAACGTGAATAATAAAATAAAGAATAAATGGAGCAGAAGAAAACGTGAATAATAAAATAAAGAATAAATGGAGCAGAAGAAAACGTGAATAATAAAATAAAGAATAAATGGAGCAGAAGAAAACGTGAATAATAAAATAAAGAATAAATGGAGCAGAAGAAAACGTGAATAATAAAATAAAGAATAAATGGAGCAGAAGAAAACGTGAATAATAAAATAAAGAATAAATGGAGCAGAAGAAAACGTGAATAATAAAATAAAGAATAAATGGAGCAGAAGAAAACGTGAATAATAAAATAAAGAATAAATGGAGCAGAAGAAAACGTGAATAATAAAATAAAGAATAAATGGAGCAGAAGAAAACGTGAATAATAAAATAAAGAATAAATGGAGCAGAAGAAAACGTGAATAATAAAATAAAGAATAAATGGAGCAGAAGAAAACGTGAATAATAAAATAAAGAATAAATGGAGCAGAAGAAAACGTGAATAATAAAATAAAGAATAAATGGAGCAGAAGAAAACGTGAATAATAAAATAAAGAATAAATGGAGCAGAAGAAAACGTGAATAATAAAATAAAGAATAAATGGAGCAGAAGAAAACGTGAATAATAAAATAAAGAATAAATGGAGCAGAAGAAAACGTGAATAATAAAATAAAGAATAAATGGAGCAGAAGAAAACGTGAATAATAAAATAAAGAATAAATGGAGCAGAAGAAAACGTGAATAATAAAATAAAGAATAAATGGAGCAGAAGAAAACGTGAATAATAAAATAAAGAATAAATGGAGCAGAAGAAAACGTGAATAATAAAATAAAGAATAAATGGAGCAGAAGAAAACGTGAATAATAAAATAAAGAATAAATGGAGCAGAAGAAAACGTGAATAATAAAATAAAGAATAAATAGAGCAGAAGAAAACGTGCCGCAGGCAGACCCACCTCGAGCTGCACAAAACCGTAGTGAACCCCTATCTGCATAGCAACTGGAGGGGAGATAAGACCGAGCAAGATGAGTAAGAATGATGGCAGAATAGGTTTTGACTAAAACATCAGTTGCACCCTTCTCAACTATCTCTAACGCAACTAATGCACTAGAAAAACTCTAACCACGCTCTTAGAACTCATCTTAGCAACCCAGTAGTCTAAATTTTTTTTTAATTCAATTTAGACACCCGACCTTTCGATCAGATGTACAGCCCACGACACAGCCGCAGCTAGTTGCGCGGCGCATCCGAGTGCTGTGTACAGCTGCTCAGTCCTGACGGGCTGGAGGGGCCGCAACACCCACCCTAAATTTACCCAGCTCAAACTGGTACCCGATCTCAGGTGGGTGGACTGAAGCAATTCGGGATTAAGTGCCTTGCTCAAGGGCAAAAATTGTCTCCTAGGGCCGGGACTCGAACCCACGACCTTCCGGTCATGAGGCAGGCGCTCCAGCCACTAGGCTACAAGTCTAAAGTTTCGTTTTATACTAGAAAGCTCTATTTGTTTCTATACTATTTTACCCACCCCCAATTTCGACTACTAAGAATGTGAAAGAACCCTCGTGCTGCACGACAGTAACGACTGACATCCGTCGTCGGTACTCGAATAAAAGGTTTTACTTTAGTTTAAGGTTTGGCAGGAAGAATCTTTTAACGTTATCAGGACTTATTACTAATAAGGCGCTGTAATAGTAGCGAAAAAATATTTACAGTTTCGAACGTACTATTACGTAATATTTAATTCCTAATATTTCTCTTCGCAAGAAAAAAATGCAATAAGAAATCAAGACGACCTAATTTTAAAAACCTTATCTTAAAACTTACATTCAGTATATTTCCAAATTTATTGATGAATTTTTTTCGACGAAACCGCTTGTTTTACAATCAATACGAGAGTAGAAGAATTGCATGAAGAGAGACCCCCCTTAAGAGAGAGAATCAAATATATAGTGGCAATTGGAGCCCAACCCTCCATTCAATGAAATCTCGAGAAAGTTACTATTTGCGGACCATTTGCTGTAACACTAAAATTAGAAGCTGCCGAGATTCAATATTCCCGATGCAAAATTTTATAATGAAGCTAGCGAAAAAACTGTTTAGGCCCTAAATGAACCCAGCCGTTTGTTTATCCAAAGCTAAAAAACTCGGAAATAATATGCTTATGCTCGAACCGAACTGGAGCGGTAAACAGTCGTGAGAAAGAGTTTAAAATTAGCTTATTTAACTCAGTGTTTACGCTCGCACCACAAAAATTTGCCTCAAATTTTTGATACCCACCAAAATAAATTTGAACTGGGTATCTCTAATCTATCAAGACGCTTTTTAGCTAGCTTTACTAGCCTCTTTTAGTCTCTCTGTCAGTCAGGAAAGCAGTCTCACTGTTCTTCTTTCTCTTATTTGCTGCTTTTTTGAGGATTTTTTCGAATCACAAACGAGTTCTGTCCCTAACCATACTTTTTCTACACCAGCATATGCAAGCTTTAAATCCAAGGCCTAGTTTACATTACGGCAAATAGTTACTGTCCGAACTCCTGGCGGACTTCAGTACTGATTTTTTTATTCTATTAATTATAACAAAATCGGAGCCAAATTTAGAAACTAACAAAAATATTGAGAATTAGTAGTATAAAGAGTTATGAGAAACGAGACCCAAATTCACCCATTCAAATAAACTCTCACAAATACTTGCTTTGAGCAGTCCGCTTCTGCGGTGGGGATCGCAGGAGGAGTAAATTTTTAGTAAAATTAAAAAAAGGATTGTGTCGCTGCTACAGACCGTTTCTTTCGTAATCAGGAGCACAGCTGGAGGATATATGATAGAATAGAACAGAACCACGCTCTATCATTCACCCCAAACTCCGCACAACTTGATGCTAGGAAATTTTTTACTTGTAACAGGAGACTCCGTAGTTGGATGAAGGAATAAAACATCAAGTCCTCTACAACAGCTCACGCCGAAAATACAGGGATCAGCTAGCAAAACCATCGCACGGAACCAGATCGCTGAGACTATTGGCAAAGATTTAATTTGGTGCCTGAAAGCCTCAAATTTGCCTCCACCCGCACCTGAACTTATAGCCATTGAGCCTGCTGGAACCTCTCAGCGGGAAACCTCGGCCAATGAGGTGAAACAGTCCAGTCAAGCAGAGTCACATGCTGCATCAACTACAGAAAGGCAACTACAGCATAAGTATCGAATCTGGATACTGTCCAAAGCCAGCTGACTCAGACGCGTGTCAAGACACGTGACTTGACAAATTATTGCTTGAATTTAACGAAAAAGTCAACCCGACAAAAACTATGAAGATAGCGAGCAAGTAAAATACTTATTTTCTCATTTGCTTGGTGCAAATAAAAGTTCAAACGTCCAATGAACTAAACTACAAACGAAATGCAAAAACGAATCAGAACTGGTTAGATAGTGCTTTACAAACGCTACGATTTGTGCGGTAGATCAATTAAAAATCGTGAATTATCTCGTCGTAAAAGCAGCCGCTTATCAAAGTTTCAAAAGATTAGAAATATTGTATTGTAAAAGTGAAATGACTGAAATCCATGACAAGTGAGCATAAAATTGAAATAAAAAAATATCTAGTAAAGAAAATCTAGGCATAAAAGCTTGTCTACTAGACACGCATAATTATACTACACCATTTTAAATTACCCGTAATTACTTTTGACGTTCTTGAATTTTAATTTTTGGATTGCATTAAGCAAGAATAGGGCTGAAAAGAAAGATCGCTTATAGTAAGAAATAAGATACTATTCGCACTACTCACTAGGACTACTCAGTAGCAAAATAAGCATATTTTTTCTAATTTTTTAACACCGTCCCTGCCGAATCTCACTTCTGGACCTGTTTTCACAGGTTGCAACTCACCAAGTCTGTGATCACGCTGCATCAGCTGCGGTTTGAGTCCATCAACGGAAGATTGTATTGAAAATCTTTTTGGAGCCAAGAGCGACTTCTGTGGACGGTAACCAAATAGTGCTTCTGAACTGCTCTAGGTAGCATTGAAGGCGGCATTGCTTGTGACCTTCTTTAGCCGTTGAAAAGTGAATAAAATAACGACCACAGTGAAACAGTTGCTTCAGTTTTCTAGGTCTTAGACACAAATTTTACGAAGCTAAACGTGTTAGAAATGTAAAATATATTGAAAAAAATCCCAAATAAGTAAAAGTTGCTAATTTTGTAGTTTAATTGCGCCAATTCATGTGTTTTTGCGTTGATGTAATTAACAAGCATCCAAAAAAGTACTACCTTGAAGCAGAAATTTTTTTTGACAAGCAAAACTTCTGTCAAAGAAAAATGCGTCGACGAAGCATCGAAATTTCACGCCCATTGGTTAGGACTATGCTCCTTCTCTTCAATATCTTTTTTTCCCAAGTCGCAATTTGTTTCCCATTCTTCCCCACGCGCGCGTCCGCTGAAGAGCGAGCGAATCCAAAAACGCCTCAACAACAGGCAGCCCAAGGAAGCGCCTGGCCCAACCCCCTTCAACTAATAAAACGCCCACTCAGGCACGGGCCTCAGTTCCCGGATCCCGCGACAAGCATATCCCGGATCCTCCCACCCTAAGTCTATCTTATCCAGCCTCAGAATTTTTCCACTTTCCCGCCTTCATTTAGTAAAACTGAAATAAGGTAAAATCAACAATTAGTTTTGTTTTGTTATTGTTAGGGATAAAAAAGCGGAGAAAGTGCTCAAGAATACCGGGTAAGTTGTTTTGATATTTAATTGAACTGATATATTATATGGTTTTGTTTAAATAAGGAAAATTACTCAAATATGCGATTTTTAATCAAAAGTATGCGTTGCCAATTGTTTCAATAGGAAACTGTCATAATTAATATAGCTAGCATTAAGCATTGAAGTAGGAAACTCGATATACCAGCGGACTCAGTAATATGCTTATAAACTAGTGTGAATAGCCTATATGAAAACGGTAATGACGAAGGATCTAATGACACATTGACAGATATTGTGCAAGGAAGTTTTTAGCTGGTCAAACAAGGATGCGTTGAGCGCAATAGATGAAATTGGAGCTTCTGCTACCTTGGTGCTTAGGTAGGGTTTTAATAGTTCAAAAGACGGGCGCAGAGAAGAGTTCAGAGTTGTGACAAAAGAGGCTTGAGCTGTCTATTCTGAGTTGTCAGTCTGATTTGGGTTGAAACTTTGAGAAAGAAAGGAAAAAAGGGAGACACAGTGAGAGAGGTAAAGGCTCCAATTTATTGTGCACTGTTTTACACTGCTCAACGCATCTCAAGCCTCACCCACTCCAGTCCTTTCCTCCACTTGTCTTGCTTGCCTTTGCATCCTTTACCTTGGCCTAAATTCTTCTACCACAACCCCCCTGCACTCCATCTTATGCACGTCGCGCCTCCCCACGGCGCGCTCCGCCATTTTCATAAATGTGGGGAAAAAGGAACCTATTGATTTGCACCTACAGTGAGAGTATCTCCATCTCAATACCCGCCCACCTTGGCCACCTGCCTTTGCTTCTTCAATCAGCAATCAAATGCAGCTTTTAAAAAAATTATTGATGAAAACAATTTGTAAAATCTGTACTCTGTAATTAGTTCGATGAGTAAAGTAATATTTTGAGCCTCAGATTCATTTAAAATGCACTTTCTCCCCTCTAGGTTTGATCACAAAAGGACGAGGTTAATTGTGAAAAAAACGAAGCGTCAAGTCGAAATTCTTTGGAAGGTGATAGCTTTCTGAGACGGCTACAAGCGTAAGCTAGTGTTTTCTTAATTTAGCTGTACTAGTGTACTATTATTCCATAGCGATAACAATTGTCCTGCTACAAAATGTTGAGCAATTTGCAATCGATGATCGAGAACCCGAGAACACAGCGGATGCTGGTTCTCGTCATTGTCTGCATCGCTCTTCTCCTAGACAACATGCTGTACATGGTTATTGTGCCTATTATACCGCACTACTTGACCAATGTAACAGCAGAGCTGAGCGATCGCTACAGCCAGGTGTACTATTCCACTCACAATTTCACCACCATGGTGAATGACACGTTGAGGCATCACACAAACAAGACAAGCCTTACTAGATGGAGCATGAGGCGTTCAGAATCGGCTGAAAGACAAATTGGTATGCTATTTGCTAGCAAGGCCTTTGTGCAGCTCCTAATCAACCCACTTAGCGGGACCATCATTGATAAGGTCGGCTACGATCGGCCCATGATGTTCGGCCTGACGGTGATCTGTCTGTCAACCGTGCTGTTTGCATTCGGGCACTCCTACGGGGTGATGCTGCTGGCCCGGAGTCTCCAGGGCGTCGGGTCCGCCTTTGCCGACACCTCCGGCCTAGCCATGATTGCCGATCGGTTCACTGAAGAGACAGAGCGAACTAAAGCCCTTGGCATCGCTCTGGCCTTCATCTCGTTCGGATCGCTGGTTGGCCCACCTTTCGGCGGAGTTCTGTACAATGTATTCGGCAAGGTGCTGCCCTTCCTGGTGCTGTCCAGCATCGCTCTTATTGACGGCTGTCTGATGCTCATAGTCATGAAGCCAGTACGAATTGAGCGTCGCACCCAGAAGGCTACGGGCGATCTGCCCAAGGGTACACCTATTTGGCGCCTGTTCAGAGATCCTTACATCGCCACCTGTGCCGGAGCGCTCGCCATGTCGAACGTCTCGCTGGCTTTTCTAGAGCCAACCATCTCGATTTGGATGGAGGAGAAACTGCATTCGACAACGGCTCAAATTGGTTTGGTCTGGCTGCCGTCGTTTATTCCTCACGTTTTAGGCGTGTGCAGTACCGTGTACCTTGCGGGACGCTTTCCAAAGTACCAGTGGCTTATGGCGGCCGTAGGACTATCGCTTGAGGGGTTCTCCTGCCTCTTCGTTCCCTTCTGCAATAGCTTTGAGACACTGATGATACCGATTTGCCTGCTGTGCTACGGCATCGCTCTGGTAGACACCGCTCTGCTGCCGACCCTGGGATTCGTGGTTGATCATCACTACTCCTCGGTGTACGGATCCGTCTACGCCATAGCCGACATCTCCTACTGTATGGCCTACGCTTTCGGACCAGTGGTTGCCACCGCGTTGGTGAAGTCACTCAGCTTCACCGGAATGAATGTCGTCATCTTTCTAACTAACGTTCTCTACGCTCCTCTACTGCTAGTGCTGCGCAATGTCTACAAATACGCTGGCGAATTTGTCGAAGGCGAAGGTGAGAATATCGGCGGCGGTGGGCCCGGCGGAGAAGGCTTGTCGATTAAAAACGCTCCGAAGCCGACCATGCGAACCTACATGCTGAACGGTTCCGAATCGGCCGGTGCCAAGCCGCTCGACGGTAAAGACGACCCGTACGCCGCTATGCAGTCGAAAGACGGCGGTAGCGAAGCGCCCGACTTCCAGCCGGACTTTTCTAGCGCGTTTGCGTCCAACTCCGGCAAGGAATTCGTTCCACCAAGGCCGCCGCCACCGCCGCCTCCGCCTAGCTACTATGAGGCGCAGCAGCCTGGATGGAAAAACCAAGGGCCGTTGGACTAACGGCGAACAAAAAATGGTTACCGGAAAGTTGACTTGTGGTAGTTCAACGTCATTTTTATAAGCACTGCTTACTTAGCGTTGCTTATCCTGCATTGTGTTGTCGTCATTGTCTGGCGAAAAATCGTCTAGAAGACAATTTTTTTCAAAACTGCTTGAGAAATTCTCAATTTCTCTGATCGATGATCGACTTTAATTTTGAGTAGATAAAAACAATTTTAATGCTTAGTATGTGTTTACCTACGTGCGTATTTTGGAGGTTGGTGTTAATAACGTAGCTTATTATTGTAAAACGGCAAAAGGTATTAATGTCGTATTTAAATTCATTATGCTTAATATCCTTAATTTGTTTCTGCTTAAACGGTTCATATTGTCGTGCTCCCCCTCATAGATCGAAATGGTTGTCGAATATACAGATTGAAATTATTTTGCGCGTTTAGTTCACTGTTATAATTTAGCGAAAATTGCTTCCTGACCTAATTATAACAATATGCATTATTATCCTTTATTCCAAAGTAATATTATTGTTGTCTTTAATAGAAAATTTCTGTTTTATTAAGCTGTTAATGACAATTTAGGCACTTTATGAGCGCCTATTAGCTTCATTTGTGCTCGTTTCCACTATAGCAAATGTTTAGTTTATCAATAGCTTCTGATTTTATGTAGCGAAATTGCACGCTTATTTGTTATTTTGTGTGTTGATAAAAAAAAAGTGTTTTATTGGCCAATTTTTGTGATGATATTTTTCTTGCATGGTTTAGACATGCTAATGATGCGAATAATTTAAGACACTTTAAATAGGTTTTATCTTTGTTTTAATGTTTGAAAAAAAGTTTTGCGAAATGAGAAATAAATACCACGCTTGTTTTATGTGAATAGAATGCCTTTCGTATTTGCTCATTTTAAACATTTTTTCTTAGATTTTTGTGTTGCTGTAGAGACGATTTAGGCCTCAACTACCGTATCAGTTTAGAATTATTCAATCGCAGGCACCAGGGAACCAAAGCTTCACGTATTGCTCTGAAATCCAACTCTAAGAATCCTTCAGATCGAACAATCAATCCCTATTCCCAAGATCAGCGTGTCCACGCGGGATTTGAGAAGATAATCGGAATCGAGGCGGCTGGGGGAAAAGTAGCTAGGAAAAAAAACGATTTCCCAGTTGAGAGTTGCAGATCTCTGCCTGATGAGGACGGGACGCTAGGGCGAAAATTTAATCTAATGACGGGCGGAGGGCCGGTCAAGAGGCATGCTCAGCTTATCAATTCGCTGGTCTACCGAAATCCCGCATTCGATTCTGATCGCCTCAACTGTCTGTCCCTTTCTCACTGTCTAGCTCCGTCTAGCTTCTGTTCCATCCTTGCATGCCCTCACTGCCTCCCTCCCCCCATGGGGCGCCGTGGTGGGGCGGCCCTCGCGAGCGCACGTAGCCGACTACGGGCTGGGTCTAGTTCGTGAGTCGGCGCAAAATTGGGCTCATTTTCCCTGCAGGCGGCGCAGCCGAAAGGGCGTATAGCCCAAGCGAACTGTCGTCGGTCGTCGGAATAGGAGGCGGAGTTGCGGGCGGCCTGGCCACTTTATTGAGCCAATTTTCTGGCCCTTTGTACGAAAGACGGCCCGGCCTAGAAGAAGGAAGAGAGAGAGATTGCCTCCGAGGTAACTGGATTTGCCGGTCCTCCTCAGGCCTGCGACTTCGGCCGCGAGTGCCGGTCGCAGTGAGCTCAGGATTGTGTCCCCGTCCCGGCGTCCAGAGTGACGAAGTGCCCAGGCTTAGGCCTGTTGGCCCCCCCCCTCCCACACTGGCTCTTAATGATTGTAGATTGATGCAACAAGGGACCGATGATTAGACTTTGAAGTCCATATTTTTGCCCCGCTTGGCACATTGATTTTTTTCATTTTTTTCTGCCCCACGTCTTGCTTTCCCCTTTTCCCTTTCCCTCGCTGCCTCCTCATTTAGCCAATGATGCGGATGAGTCGCTGAAAAATTGTTGCAAGATGATGACGGCTCCCCTGTCGGCATGGGAAACTGCGGTCTGGCTTGGGACGCCCCCAACTCATCGGCTCTCCCAGTAGATTTTGCAGTCACCCTCAAGTCTGGTGCGCCTCCTTGAGTGTTCGCGAGATTTTTTTGGCGCAAGAAGTATAACAACTAAAACCTCGGCTCCCAAACTACTTCTGGATCTCCAAGTGGGGCCAACAAACTTGAAGAGATTGGAAATCAATCAATGCTTGGCTGGTAGGGCATTTTTCAATTTCCCTTAGTTAGCCAATTCCGTACAGGAAAAATATTTTCCGCGTACATTTTCTGTCGTTTTCATTTGGTACATCTAGGTTATTTTCCATGGCAGGATTATTGGATATGCATAAACTTTGGTACATGGCATTAGAGAGAAATTTTATTGGGGCATGACTGATCTGGAAAAGAGCAGACAATGGATGAATAGGGGAGCCTGAGTGTGCAGTATTGCTCAAGAGTACATGCTTAGTTGTAGCTTTGCCAAGCCTTCACATTCCCGTTAAAAGTGGCAAATCTAAAAAAACTGGCTAAAATTCATCAAAGGCTCCCGCAACAAAATTCAAAAGCAGACAGAACCAGAGGAAACTTCATGCGTTGCATTCTCACCAAAAATTCCATAAATATGCAATCAAGGCTTTAACTGGCTAGTCGGTAAGTTTTCACAAGCGAACTCACCATTCAGTTCCCTTCCTTCAAGCTAAGGGAAGAAAATATAGATTGCAAAAACTGGCGCAGACTCATTTTTCAGGCCTCCTGCTCGATTAAGTCACCATCATCAGGTTGAGCTTGGAAGTTTTTTTTGGGAGGCCATAGAGAGAGAGAGGGAGGGAGTTTTTGTAACCATGCAGCCAGCTGGGGGACACTCCAAAGTGTCCACTCACTTTACTGCCTTCTCTTCTTTCCTTCCAAAAGTGTTTAAGTTTATTTTGCGAAGCTAAAAATAGGGCAGGAGAGGGAAAGTTTTCGGTGGTCATCTTGGTGAAACTTTGAAAAATTTTGCCCAGGCAGGCAAATAATTTGCTCTACCTCGAAAAGAAAACTTTTTTTTGCATCTCCACTTCAGCCGCTCAAGCAAGTGAATTTTCAGCCGGAAAAATGCCCGTCCACCCAGTCAAAGAGTTTGTCCGACGAATTTCCTCCAAAGATTTGGACGAATATCCCAATTGGGACCTGTCGGTGAGTTTCCAGTCCTTGTACTAATGAGTTGATTTAGTCGGACCCACCCAAGCGCTTGCACTTGGACAGTTTATCAAATCAAGTCAGCTTCATTAAGGCTGGTTGGGAGGCAATGAGGAAAAACTGTCGTGAAGGATACTTAGTTTTGGGTCGATTTTTTCTTGCCTAAATATGGAGCCCTTGTGAGAAGCTTTTTTGGTTACCTGACAGCACATTCAATTAAGCTATATTTTTAGATTCATAAATTATTTTACGTCCAGTGCTTTGGTACTTGAATTCTCGTACTAGCAGCTCCTTTTATTTTCCATCAGAGACCTCTGCCAAAGCTACCCGTCCCGGATCTGCACTCCACCCTGACCATGTACCTGAAACTGGTGGAGCCCGTGGTCTCGGAGGAGAAGTACGCCAACACGGCCAGAATTGTGCAGGAATTTCTCAGGGCCGGTGGCACTGGCGAGCAGCTGCAGAAACACCTGATTGAAATTGCTAAAACTAAGGACAACTGGGTGAGTTAATCTTATTTACGTTTTCAAATTTGATTGAAAATAGGAAAAAAAATTTATACGCAGGAATTTTTTACAAGTTACAAGATGTACGGTCCATAGCACAGCCGGAGGACTAAAGTGGACTAAAGCAATCTCGAGGGGGCGAGTGGCTCGGTGGTCTAGCGCGTCTGCCTTGTGTGCCACTGGTCCAGGTTCGATCCCGCGTTTAGGTTGGCTATTTCCCTAGCGCGGTTTCGTGTGCAGGGTCACATTAATTTGGGGCCTTGTGCACGAATTAGTTGGGCTATGGGCCAGTTGTGCAATTTACGCCCATGAGGGCAACCCTCCAAGGCATAGAGAGTGTACATTCCTGGAACCGCCGCTTGTGAGTACACCCTATGTGAGTGCGTGACTGGGTGCCGGCCTGTGTGTGTCTAAGCCTGTATACCGTATTTAGTGTGACTGAACGCGCTTCAGGAGTCAGTGCAATAGGCAGTCATGCCCAGTCGCTGGTTGTGGGACGATGTCGCTTTAAGCGTCAAAGTGCCTTCAGCCCTCCTGCACATTTTCTTTTAAAGCAATCTCGAGAAAAATTGGCTTTGTTGAAGGGAAAAAATTGTCTCCTGCTTAGTAGGCCCAGATGTCTCGAACCACTGGGATTTTTGGCCTCAAATCGTTTTCGAAGCTAATAAGCAACCTTACAGAAGTCAGCTTAACGATAGATGCTGAGCTCAATATAGTCTGTCTAAGCTTAATGAAGGTTGTAAGCCCAATATATGGTTGCGTAGCCGCACTGAATCAAATATTCGCCGTATCAACAATGGTTTTTGGGGTGTAGGCGGCCAGACGGCGGAGGAAAAAAGCGGGAGGCAGTTGGAAACATGAGGAGCATATTTTCATATTCCTCTGGGCGGCCACAGCTGCCTCCTCGCCTCCGCCACTTCATCCGCCCCCGTCTCTCTCGTTAATTATCCAAGCGAGTATCGACCGAAGCTGCCGCCAAGTTTAGCGCGGGAAACTGGCGCGGTTGAAGGCGCAGCGCGCGCATTTCGCATCTTCTCTCTGTTTTTCTTTCTTTCATTCTCTCCCCGTTCCGGTACAGCTGCTAAAGTTTCGCCACTGCGACAAGCGAATAAGCCTAAGAGAAGAGAAGAAAACCTTCCTTAGCGAGTTGAGGCCTGATGAAGATGAGAGACTGAGGAGCCGAAGGTTTACCAATTGGCCAATCGACCAAAATTCTCCGACAGAAGTCAATCAGCTTATTCAGTCTGTTAGCAAACAATCAGCATCTGCCTCGCTTCCTTTTTCTCCATCTCTCTCTCTCTGCCCAGTTTCGGGTTTCCTTCATCGTGTTTTATTTAGTTGTTTGGGGGCATGTTTGAGTTTCTCATTTGCTCGCTGGGCCTAAGCTTGGTCAGTAAAGAGTGAGGCAGATATAAAGTTTCCTAACTGCCTGTCTGTTCAGCGGGGCTCATTTTTCAATGCGAACCGGTTTATCAACACAAATATTTATAATTCAGATTAACACAAATTATCAATCAATGCTCACTTTTTTGAATGAGAAACTTTTAAACCGATTTGGAAGACAAATTGGACGCTCAGATGCACGTTTTTTCTTAAAATTACTCCAGGTCAGCGACTGGTGGCTGGACGACATGTACTTGTGCAACCCGCTGCCACTGCCGGTGAACTCAAATCCGGGCCTGGTGTTTCCGCGTACAAGTTTCGAGAGCGAGCGCGAGCAGCTGAGGTGAGCTATACCTGCCATGCGATCGCATGCTTTCGATTTATTCGCCTAGGTAATGTGAAACACTCGAACTGAAGCCCACAGAGTAAGGTAAGTTATAATTACATAGAAATGCTGAAGGTCTCCCAGCTGCTGAAAATAAACGCACAGCAAATGTCGATTTTTCCTCGTCTTGCCGTCGACACGCAGCTAAAAAAAATAAAATCGATGGTGAAAAGAAGATGAAGACTGCAAAATTCGGGGGTTCGGAGCAGGGACTGCTTGTCTATAATTTTCTTTTTGCATGGATACATCCGCCTCCATCGGTTACCAGACGAATAGTGAGGAGACGGCACGTGGCAAGCGAAAGAAAAAAACTACGAGGGGCCCCGAAAACTAAGCTAGGTAGCTTAGTTAAACCGACTGACTCTGGGAAACCATCAGGTGCGCTGCATCAGGTGATGATGAGGCGGGGAGGGAACGGAGAGGCGGAATGATACGCTTGCTGCTGAGTTAAACCAAGCTCGAATATCGTCAAATTCGAGTAGATCATGCAGTTGGATTAGAAGATTCTAATCTTGATGAGGCGTGGCTTGAGCAGTTTTTGAGCTGTCAATGGCGGGGGGGGGGTAAATGACAGCCTCCGCCTCCTCAAAGCCTGAATCACCAAGTGTCTGCAGTTAAAACGCGTACCAATGTCATTAGGGGGGCGAGTGGCTCGGCGGTCTAGCGCGTCTGCCTTGTGTACCACGGGTCCAGGTTCGACCCCGAGTTGTAGGTCGTTTATTTTCTCTAGCGCGGTTTCGTGTGCAGGGTCACATTAATTTGTGCCCTGTGCACGAACTGGTTGGGCTATTTACGCCCATGAGGGCAACCCCCAAGGCATAGAGAGTGTACATTCCTGGAACCGTGTGTGTCTATGCCTGCATACCGTATTTAGTGTAACTGAACGCGCTTCAGGAGTCAGCGCAATGGAAAGTCATGCCCAGTCGCTAGTTGTAAGACGATGTCGCTTTCAGCGTTAAAGTGCCTGGAGCTCTCCTGCAGATTTAGCTTTTGTTTAGTACCCATGTCATTTGTCGCTAGAAAAAAACAACTCAATTCCCAAATTTTTATTCCATTTTTAACGAGAAGAATTTTCCCGACTAAAAGTGCCTAAATAGACTTTTATTACCTAGGAGTGTTGAAATTTATCAACAGATTGCTACAAATAATTATCATAAATTGACTTAATCATAGTTTTAGACCAATTTTTTATGTCTGACTTTGAACTGGATTTCGGACAATAGCATTTTTGGCTTGGGCAAAACATACAGCGTGTATTGATGCTGCAAAATCACTTATGCTTTTTTAGATGCTTTGTATATACAAAAACATCAATTGCAGGTGATAGTCAGTATGCTCGAGACGTTGCATTGGTTAAAAAAATGTATATGCCAAAAAGTTCAAGATTATCCACTCGTATGAAACGCGTTGCGTGACCAGTTCAAGAAATAATTTACCAATCAAAGGAACATTAAAACGGTTCGAAAAACCTTTTCGACCTAAAGAAAATTGTAGTTGTTTCTTCTAGATTAAAATTGCTTTTCTCCTCGTATCGTGACGGGAAGCTAGCAACATGACTAACGGGAGCTTCGTGGCAAAAATCCGTTTATCATAAAAGAAACATCTCTGCTCCTGGATTAAATTTCGAAAAATAAAACTTTATCGAAAATGCCGATCGGTCGTTGGAGCTCGTGTGTGTTTTTTCGCAGCAAAAGTCCGCATCCTTTTTCCTCGTTAGCGGCGCTATATAGGAAAACAACTTGCATAGATATAGCACTCGCTTTTTCCCAGTTCAAGGCTCGGGCGTATAGGATGAGGAGGTACAAGTAGCAGTGTGAGTCGTTGAGTGGATCGGATGCTTGCAAAGAAGGTGAAGGCGGGTGACAATTTGTCGTAAGGCACGAACCGCCTCTTGCGGCTACTGGAATGGAGAAGAGCTCGCACTTCTCGCTGCACGAAGCAGTCCCTATTAGATAGGTTTCGCTTTTTACTTACTTACTTACTGTTACACTGGCGAGCTTGCAAAGTCAAGTGTGAGGGAAAGCGTGCCTAGGATAAGTGGATTAAGCTTTATAGACCAAGAAACTGATCGCGGGCACTGCAGCTCCCCAGTTACCCGGTCCGTGTTTTCTCGGGTCCCCGGGCCGAAATTAAATGCAAATGAAGTGGAACGCAGAGCGGTGCTGAGGGGCCATACACGAGGAGCGCCTACCGGCCCCCTCCAAGGGCTAAATTGACTAGCGTCGAGCGCTACAGGAGACAGCCGCGCTAACTACCCATCCCATCTCATCCATACCGTGCTCACGTGACCCTCCCTCTACGTCCCTCAGCACCCGAGTCCCGAGCTCATGCCGACCCATACTCGACCCCGAAGTCGCCAGTATACTTCGGACAACTTCATTAACCATTTGAGCGTGCGTTTTTTTTTGGCGTTGATTGCGTCTCCTTACTGGCTCACCCGGCAAGCTAAAAGTATACGTAATATGCGGGAATATGTGGGAGACAAGTGTTGTCTTGTTGTTGTGTTTTCCTTCCATTCGCTCGCTAAATGTTCTTGTTTATTATTGAGTCTTGAGCTATCATGGCACTGAGTTCTTCTATCATCTTGCGTGACAGAGTCGGTGCAGAGGTGTTGGCATGCGGGTGGCCTTTCTTTCTTTCTCCGTCATCATTTTTCCCATCATATTTCTCTCAATACTTGTGTGTCGCAGAATTCTCTGCTTCTCTGATGC
>CATNEM010000202.1:192500-237500 GCA_950096795.1 Macrostomum cliftonense
AGTCAATATCTATCTAAGTGATCTAGATCACATCTAGTCAATATCTATCTAAGTGATCTAGATCACATCTAGTCAGTATCTATCCAGTTGATCTAGATTACATCTAGCCAATATCTATCCAAATATTCTAGATCATATCTAGACAAATATCTAACTAAGTGATCTAGATAACATCTAAGCAATATCTATCCACTTGATGCAAATTAAATCTTGGCATTTTCTATCCGCTTTGTCTGGATTGGATCTAGATCTAGTCAATATCCATCACAAATTTCTACTCGAATTTCACGTTCACCAGATCCTAAGAACAAGGCCAACTTGGACCTGATCGAGCGATCCTGCTTCATCCTGTGCCTGGACAAGCCCATCGACGCCAGCTTCAACCACGAGACGAGCTCGGAGCTGACCGCAGCCGGAGTCCGAGACGACACCAACAGATCCTTGCAGCTGCTGCACGGCATGGGCAGCAAGCACAATGGCGCGAATCGCTGGTACGACAAGACCATGCAGGTGAGCAACTCGGGGTGCAGGGACAGTTTGAGCGGGAGCTCGTGGACTCACAAGGACAGTTGGAGGTGGACCTTGTGGACTCACAAGGACAGTTCGAGGTGGAGTGGACCTAGTGGACTCACAGGGGGAATGTTTGAGGTGGAGTGGACCTAGTAGACTCACAGGGACATCTTGAGGTGGACCTTGTGGACTCACAAGGACAGTTTGAGGTGGACCTTTTAGACTCACAAGGACAGTTTGAGATGGACCTTTTAGACTCACAAGGACAGTTTGAGGTGGACCTTTTAGACTCACAAGGACAGTTTGAGATGGACCTTTTAGACTCACAAGGAAAGTTTGAGATGGACCTTTTAGACTCACAGGGACAGTTTGAGGTGGACCTCTTGGACTCACAAGGATAGTTTGAGGTGAAGTTCGTGAAAAGAGGCAAAAAATTTTTCCTACTCAATCAAGGGAATTTTTAGGGGTTAGCTTTTGAACTAAGATTAGAACAGCTTTGGGTTCTGATTAGAACAACAAGAAAGAATGATTAGATCAAATACTTTCGAATGCTAACATCGACCAAACAAGTTTTTTTTCAAAAAGATAATTACTTAGTTGAAAAACAATGAACCCCCCCCCTGCAGTTTGTGGTCTCCGCCGACGGAAACACGGGACTCAACTACGAGCACTCCGTTAGCGAAGGCATAGCCGTCATCAAACTAATTGAGCACATCCTGGCCTACATGTGAGTTACTGTCAGTAGTATGTGAAGTATTTTTGCCGCTTTTTTCTGTTGCATTTTATTTTAGTAATTAGTTATGCTCGTACATGTACGACAATTTTTTTGCACCCATTCGTAACCGAATTAGTTTGAAAAGTGCGGCAAAATTTGAGCGCTTGAATTCGAAAATCATCGCGGATAAGTGAGTAGTCTGCTGCTATTTAAAACGCGAGTTCTTGTAACTCCTGTTGATTTTTATCGGTGAATTAGACCTAGTGTTTACAAACCTGTGCATGAGGTGCAAGAATTAGCTGTGCGCGCGCAATGCGTCAAATTTGTCGCTCAACCCCCACCTCACACAGGGTTACGTACATTCTGGTCGGCCCCTCAACCTCCACCTCACACAGGGTTAGGTACATTCTGGTCGGCCCCTTAACCCCCACCTCACACAGGGTTAGGTACATTCTGGTCAGCCCCTCAACCCCCACCTCATACAGGGTTAGGTACATTCTGGTCAGCCCCTCAACCCCCACCTCACACAGGGTTAGGTACATTCTGGTCAGCCCCTTAACCCCGACCTCACACAGGGTTATCTAAGAGTACATTCTGGTCAGCCCCTCAACCCCCACCTCACACAGGGTTACGTACATTCTGGTCGGCCCCTCAACCTCCACCTCACACAGGGTTAGGTACATTCTGGTCGGCCCCTTAACCCCCACCTCACACAGGGTTATCTAAGAGTACATTCTGGTCAGCCCCTCAACCCCCACCTCACACAGGGTTACGTACATTCTGGTCGGCCCCTCAACCTCCACCTCACACAGGGTTAGGTACATTCTGGTCGGCCCCTCAACCCCCACCTCACACAGGGTTACGTACATTCTGGTCAGCCCCTCAACCCACACCCCACTTAAGGTTTTCTATGAGTACATTCTGGTCGGCCTCTCAACCCCCCACCCCACGCAGGGCTGTCTATGAGTAAATTTTGGTCGGCCTTTCAGCCCCAGCCTAAAAAATGGTTATAACAAGTCCGAAATTTTTTATTTCTTTAAATTCTTCTAGTGAAGCAGCAAAAATTATAACACTTCTACGTTATTTAAAAAAGTTTTTGGTGTCAAATAGATATTTGTTTGTTTCGTTAAAAAATATTGATTTTGTCTCAGTTTAAAGTCTTCGTCCATTTATATTTATTAGTAGCTACCTTGCCTCCAATTCAAATAAAAATATTGTAATCTTTCGCAGTTGAATAGACGGCAGTAAAATTCCTTAGCTCAGTCGTCTGAATTCCCGCCATTGACATTGTAATGTTAGTTATAGAATGACTGCTCATAATATTTCAGCGATTCACAAATAGAAGGAGGGCATCAGCCTCCGTAAGTCAAATCAAAAATCAATTTTGAAAAGATCTTCGGAAAAATTGAGGCACGCAACAACTCACCGCTTCATAGTTGAGAAATATTGAAGTTTCACATATCGAACACAAAAATTGGTATTCTTACTATCCGATGTACCGGTATTTTTCAAAACTACTCACAGTAGTTTAATTGCTTTTACAGTTGTTATAACTTTTTGAATCACAGACTCTCTCAGTTTATAACTTAGTTTACAGCTTCCAAATCGGCTAATGCGATAAAAAAATCTGAATAAACTTTTAGAAACTTTTTTTAATAGCTAGTGAGTAAATAAAAAGACTAGAGAGCTAACAGATCCGCCAAAAAGGTGACAACCCTCGTAGGTCCTGATCTTACACCCAAATCTAACAACCAACAGGGAGGAGATGAAGACCAAGAGGCTGCGACGGTTTCCATCGATCTGCGACTTGCCGCATCCGCAAAAGTTGGAGTGGCATGTGGATAAGGACACCCAGGCTCACGTGGCCAGTGGCTTGGAGGAGATTGACAAGTGAGTGCTGAGACAGACGGGCAGACAGACAGACAGACAGACTGAAAGACAGACAGACAGACAGACAGAAAGACAGACAGACAGACAGACAGGCAGGCAGACAGACAGACAGACAGACAGACAGACAGACAGACAGACAGACAGACAGACAGACAGACAGACAGACAGACAGACAGACACACAGAAAGACAGACAGACAGACAGACAGACAGACAGACAGACACACAGAAAGACAGACAGACAGACAGACAGACAGACAGACAGACAGACAGACAGACAGACAGACAGACAGACATACAGGCAGACAGGCAGACACACAGACAGAAAGACAAAAGGCCAGTTGACGGAAAACGTTGAATCCCTACTCTCTCTGACGTACACAAATTCAGGCTGGTGGACGACCTGGACTTGTACATCCTCCGATTTGACAAGTTCGGCAGGGAGTACCCAAAGACGGTGAACATGAGTCCCGACTCGTTTGTGCAGCTGGCTTTGCAGTTGGCTCACTACAAGTGAGTTAAAATAGTATTAAGATAATAGTTGCTAGGATCGAAATACTTTAGTTACCCAGTCTTAATGGCTTGCATTCCTCTGCACTTTAGGGTGCACAAGTACCTGGTGCCCACCTACGAGAGCGCCTCAATTCGAAGATTTCACCTGGGACGTGTCGACGTCATTCACTCGGCCTCGATGGCCGCACTGCAGTGGGTCAAGGCTATGGAAGGCGACGTGAAAACTACTGTAAGTAGTAGTAGTAGTGGTAGTTGTAGTAGTAGTAGTAGTAGTAGTAGTAATAGTAGTAGTAGTAGTAGTAGTATTTTGTATTATTATTATTATTACTACTACTATATAGTAGTTGGAAAGTCAAAAACTAAATTCCCATTTCAGAACGAGGAAAAGTTGAAGCTCCTCCGCGAGGCCATCGAGCACCAAACCGAGCACATGCTGAAGACAATTCTTGGCCACGGCGTTGACAATCACATGCTGGGCTTGCGAGTCACCGCCCAGTCGGTGATGGGCACTCTGCCAGAGCTGTTCACCGATCCCGTGTACGTTGAGTGCAACCAGTTTCGCTTGTCTACGAGTCAGGTGAGACTCGGCTGTTACTATGGTCATTATGATGTCTGGACAGCCATTATAATCGTTTTAAAGTCACTAGTTATGACATCATACTATGACTTGGTTAACGTCTAAATGATCTCAAGGAAGCAATTATTACATGGCTTTATAAACGCGTGAAAGTTTTTATAACTCAAGAATTATCGCAATGAACTAAGAATTCTCATTATGATCTCACAAGTCACAACCTCAAAAAAGTCAAAAAAGTCAAAAAAGACCTCATTAAAGTCAATATGACCATACTGAATTCATTATGACCTCGCTAAAGTCAATATGACCTTAATAAAGCCACTATGACCTAAATAAACTCATTGTGACCCTACAAAAGTCATCATGACCTCACAAAAGTCATTATGACATCACTAGGGTCATAATGACCTTACTTATGTCATCATTAACTCATTAAAGTCACTATGACTTCACTAAACTCATTATGACCTCATTATACTCATCATGACTTCATTAAACTCATTATTACCTCACTAAAGTCATTATGACCTCACTTAATTCATTATGACCTCACTAAACTCATTATGACCTCACTAAACTTATCATGACCTCACTAAAGTCGCTAAGACCTCTCTAAACTCTCAATGACCTCACTAAAGTTACGATGACCTCACTAAACTCATTATGAACTCACTAAAGTCACAATGACCTCACTAAACTCACTATGATCTCAGTAAAGTTACCGCCCTCACTAAACTCATTATGATCCTATCAATATCAACACGATGTCATCAAATTCACAAAGCAAAAACTAATGCATCATTGGCCAGGTGTCAACCACAACCGACGCCCTAATCTGCTACGGAGCCGTCGTGCCGAATGGCTACGGAGCGGCCTACAACCTGCACACGGACAGCATAGTGGTCTGCATCTCCTGCTGGCGAGACTGCCCCAACCCGGACATCTCAGCCCTGCGTTACGGCCAAGCCCTCAGACAGGCATTCGAAGACATGCACGAAATGATCCAGGCCAATGTTGAGCTGGCCAAGACTAACACAGTCAGCACGGAGTCCAAGATTCCCGAGGAGAATCTGGCGAAAGAGAATGGCGATTCTGAGAACGCTGGCAAACAGTGAAAGCTGCTGAATAATATCAATAATTCACTGCCTGCTGAACGCGTCAAAACTACTTAAGTTAGTAGTAAGTAGCTCCCTTCACCGCCCGAATCTACACATTTGGTTAGATACGGTAGATAAGCATTCGACTTTTTGTTTGAATTGTTTAAATTTTGCCTCTTAGACTGTACGAGGTATTATGTACTTGTAAGTGCTTATGTATTTGTAACTGATGGGTATTTTGTACCTATTTGGTGATACTTCATGTTTAACAGGTGTGTCTAACAGGTGATGGTTGTGTCTAGCAGGTGACGGTTGTGTCTAACAGGTGATGGTTGTGTCTAACAGTTGTTGGTTGCTTCTAACAGGTGATGGTTGTGTCTAACAGGTGATGGTTGTGTCTAACAGGTGTTAGTTGTGTCTAACAGATAATGGTTGTGTCTAACTGGTGATGGGTGTCTAACAGGTGATGGCTGCGTCTAAGAGGTGATGGTTGTGTCTAACAGGTGATGGTTGTGTCTAACAGATGATGGTTGTGTCCAACAGGTGTTGGTTGTGTCTAACAGGTGTTAGTTGTGTCTAACAGGTGTTGGTTGTGTCTAACAGGTGACAGTTGTGTCTAACAGGTGATGGGTGTGTCTAACAGGTTATGGGTGTGTCTAACAGTTGACCGTTGTGTCTAACTGGTGATGGTTGTGTCTAACAGGTGATGGCTGTGTCTAACAGGTGATGGCTGTGTTTAAAAGGTGATGGTTGTGTCTAACTGTTGATGGTTGTATCTAACAGTTAAATGTTGTGCTAAACAGGTGATGGCTGTGTCTAACAGGTGATGGTTACGTCTAACAGGTGATAGGTTTTTTTTTCCAAAGGTAATGGTCGCCTATTAAATGTGATAGTTGTTTCTTAAAGGTTGCAAAATCGTCTAAAAGTCAAATTTTGGTGACTAACAATATTTTCGTACCTAACAGGTGATGTTCGTATTTTTGGTGGATAGAATATTATTTCTGTGCTTGATATGGTATTCAAAACAAACCAAGGGACGCGCAATCATTTTTGAAAGTTTATTTGTAAACCTCCGTCCCAGAATTAATTTGAAAGCACAAATTTTTCAAACAAAAGTTTAAAACAAGCACAAAATTGAAGAATTTACGAAGAATTGTTGGATTTTTTTGTTTTTATTGAATGCGTGAACACTTCAGCATAATAGTTTACTTGTAACTTAATATCTTGTTGAGTTTTTTTAAATTGATTTACCTCGTTATTTAGAATTTTTAGAACATATTTTTTTGACATTAAGTCGCTTTGTTGTCAAAAGAAAACCAAAATTATTAAACGCACTAAACTGATGGCTGCACCATTTAAACAAACCCTCACTTCAAAACAAAAAAGGTTGTCAAACTTTGTTGCTTCGCTGAAATCAACTGTTTGTTAATAAAGTTGCTTACGCACCCAATATTTTTTAAAAATAAGTTTTAACTTGACTATCACAGTGGAAAATGTTTTCAATAATTTAAACGATTTTTGGATTATTGTGCATAAAACCAAATTGTTATTAGATTTTCACCGATGTACTCTTGCCCACAACTATTTTTTTCGGTTGTTATTAAATTTATTTATTATACTCGTAGAAAGCGTGTAACCCACTTTTCACACGAAATAATATTTTGAACGACAAATTTTTTGTGATTAACAGTTAGAAATTAACAACGGCCTTAGACTTTTATTAATGAGCAAATTAATTTATTTACATATTTTTATGTTTGTCTATTTTTCATTGTAGAAACTTACTATTAAGAGTAATGTTAATTTTCTCAGTGAATTGAATAGAAAGTGCTCATATTATAAACACAAAAATTTCATGCGATATTTTCATAGCCATTTTGTTTTCTTTTGTAGATGATAGTCACAAAAATTATTTTGTGTAATTTTAACATTCAACCTAAAATGCTGTTAATCCTATATTTAAGTGTTTTCGGTTTACATGCATAATCATCTCGTTATAACAAAAATATACCACAAAATTTTTAATTACTAAATTCATCGATAGTAGGTTTAGTAAAAATGAAAATAAACTTGATTACACATTGCATGTAAAAATTTAAAGGGTCAAGTTCTGGCGCCTAATGGTTTTCAATGTATTATTATGTACAGACGTGTTGAGAAATGATTTATAGCATGTTTTAATAGTAATAAAAGGAATTCATCAATATACAGACTGTTTTTAATTTGGTGTAAGTATAATTTATACTTAAAATACAAAAATGTGTATCACCTGGGATAAAGTGTGAAAAAATCGGCAAAATTTATATTAGTCAACAATTGTCAAGATGGTAACTAAGTCTAGCATGATTGGCCCATTCTGATGAGACGCGATTCTTATTAGAGGCGATTCTCAGGTTCTTAAAGAATGCGATTATCAAAAAAGGCTACTACCAGATTCTTAAAAAGGCGATTTACAGGACCGACGATTCTCAGGGGAGACGATTTTCAGAGGAGGCGATTCTCATGAGAGGCGATTCTCAGAGGAGACGATTCTCATGAGAGGCGATTCTCATGAGAGGCGATTCTCAGAGGAGACGATTCTCATGAGAGGCGATTTTCAGGGGAGACGATTCTTAGAGGAGACGATTCTCAGGGGAGACAATTCTCAGGGGAGACGATTCTCAGGGGAGACGATTCTCAGGGGAGACGATTCTCAGGGGAGACAATTCTCAGGGGAGACAGTTCTCAGAGGAGACGATTCTCAGGGGAGACGATTCTCAGGGGAGACGATTCTCAGGGGAGACAATTCTCAGGGGAGACGATTTTCAGGGGAGACGATTCTCAGGGGAGACAATTCTCATGAGAGGCGATTCTCAGGGGAGACGATTTTCAGGGGAGACGATTCTCAGAGGAGGCGATTCTCATGAGAGGCGATTCTCAGAGGAGACGATTCTCATGAGAGGCGATTCTCAGAGGAGGCGATTTTCAGGGGAGACGATTCTCAGGGGAGACGATTCTCAGGGGAGACAATTCTCAGGGGAGACGATTCTCAGGGGAGACGATTCTCAGGGGAGACGATTTTCAGGGGAGACGATTCTCAGGGGAGACAATTCTCATGAGAGGCGATTCTCAGGGGAGACGATTTTCAGGGGAGACGATTCTCAGAGGAGGCGATTCTCATGAGAGGCGATTCTCAGAGGAGACGATTCTCATGAGAGGCGATTCTCAGAGGAGGCGATTTTCAGGGGAGACGATTCTCAGGGGAGACGATTCTCAGGGGAGACGATTCTCAGGGGAGACGATTCTCAGGGGAGACGATTCTCAGGGGAGACAATTCTCAGAGGAGGCGATTTTCAGGGGAGACGATTCTCAGGGGAGACGATTCTCAGGGGAGACAATTCTCATGAGAGGCGATTCTCAGGGGAGACGATTTTCAGGGGAGACGATTTTCAGGGGAGACAATTCTCATGAGAGGCGATTCTCAGGGGAGACGATTTTCAGGGGAGACGATTCTCAGAGGAGGCGATTCTCAGGAGGGGCGATTCTTAGGAGAGGGGGGCGATTTTCAGGGGGAAAGGAAACACAGAAGAAACAAATAATTAAAATATCCTCCGACTGATCAAACAATCAGTTAATAAGACACCACCAGCAACAACTATGCAATAAAAATGCAGACACCAAAAATTAGTACACAATAAGAGAGCCTACTCTATCCACGCAGCTAGAACATCACTGTTGAATAGCCTGTCTAACAGCCGCAGGCGGCAGACCCGCTGTCAAACAGGCGGGCACGCCGCCCCGTTCCAAATACAGCAACAACCTCAGCGCCCGTATTGCGTAACAATCCTGACTGACAGCCGCAGAGGCCGAGCCGTCAGTCAGCCTTGGGGCCAGCAGGCAGTGCAGGCGAGCCAGGCCGATGCAGCCCGTCTGAGCCGCCTGATGCAGCGAACAGTCAGCCGTCAGCTGCACCAGCCCGAAGCTGCTCATCTCGGCGCTCAGTCCGCCAGTTAAGTTTGGCTGCAAAGCGAATCCGTGAATCTGGCGAAGCTCCTGGAGGCCGCGGCTGGCGAGGTCAGCGGACCGGTGCTGCTCCCGATGGATGGGCAGCCCCGATGGCATGGCGGGCCCGCCGAGCTCCACCTTGAAGTCGCAGTTGGCTTCGAATGCGGCCGAGGGGACGCCCTGCGGAGAGCCGTAGGCGGCGAAGAAAAATTCGGCGAATGCTCGGGACAGTCTGGCTAGGAAGTCGCCGACTTGCGGGTCCTGCGGCGGCTCGGCGTCTGATGGGGAATCCGGCTGCAGTGGGAGGGGACGGGCGGGTAGGTAGGCTTGCTGGGGGGCTTGGGGACAGGCAGACACATGGATTGACAGACAGACACACAGACAGACAGACAGACAGACAGACAGACAGACAGACAGACAGACACACAGACAGACACACAGACAGACAGACACACAGACAGACAGACAGACACACAGACAGACACACAGAAAGACAGACACACAGACAGACAGACACACAGACAGGCACACAGACAGACACACAGACAGACAGACAGACACACAGACAGACACACAGACAGACACACAGACAGACAGACAGACACACAGACAGACACACAGACAGACACACAGACAGACACACAGACAGACAGACAGACAGATAGACAGACAGACAGACAGACACACAGACAGACACACAGACAGACACACAGACAGACAGACAGACAGACAGACAGACAGACAGACACACAGACAGACACACAGACAGACAGACACACAGACAGACAGACAGACAGACAGACAGACACAGAGGCCATCACTAACCAGCTGCTGACAAAGCTCATCCCGCCGCTGCTGACGAGCCACCTGTTGCTGAGGCTGCTGCAGTCGTTGCTGCTCTCCGGGCCCCAAAGCAGGCACCCGCGGCAGCTGGTGAAGCTCCTGCCGGTCCCGCTGCCCCTGATCCAGCCGATTGCTGATGCTCCAGTGCTGCAGCAGGCGGACCACGGCTTCGGTTTTGGACAGAGACAAAGACACGGGGATGTTGCAGGACCACAGGTACTTGATTAGGTACTCGCGTTTAAGTTTACGACGAGCGAATATCTCCTCGGGGCTCGAGTGGTAGGCGAGGATCACTCTGATGCAGTCTGAGAGCATTTAGGGTGGGATTATAAATAGAATCCGCCCCTTACAGTTGCAATCTAATTAGAATCCGCCCCTTACACTTCCATTCTAATTAGAATCCGCCCCTTACACTTCCATTCTAATTAGAATCCGCCCCTTACAGTTCCAATCTAATTAGAATCCGCCCCTTACACTTCCATTCTAATTAGAATCCGCCCCTTACAGTTCCAATCTAATTAGAATCCGCCCCTTACAGTTCCAATCTAATTAGAATCCGCCCCTTACACTTCCAATCTAATTAGAATCCGCCCCTTACACTTCCATTCTAATTAGAATCCGCCCCTTACAGTTCCAATCTAATTAGAATCCGCCCCTTACACTTCCAATCTAATTAGAATCCGCCCCTTACACTTCCAATCTAATTAGAATCCGCCCTTTACTGTCTAAATCTAATCAGAATCCGCCCCTTACAGATCCAATCAAAATTAGAATCCGCCCCTTACAGTTCTAATTCAATTAGAATCCGCCCTCACAGTTCCAATCTAATTAGAATCCGCCCCTTACAGTTGCAATCTAATTAGAATCCGCCCCTTACACTTCCATTCTAATTAGAATCCGCCCCTTACACTTCCATTCTAATTAGAATCCGCCCCTTACAGTTCCAATCTAATTAGAATCCGCCCCTTACACTTCCATTCTAATTATAATCCGCCCCTCACAGTTCCAATCTAATTAGAATCCGCCCCTCACAGTTCCAATCTAATTAGAATCCGCCCCTTACACTTCCATTTTAATTAGAATCCACCCCTTACAGTTCGAATCTAATTAGAATCCGCCCCTCACAGTTCCAATCTAATTAGAATCCGCCCCTTACAGTTCCAATCTAATTAGAATCCGCCCTTTACTGTCTAAATCTAATCAGAATCCGCCCCTTACAGATCCAATCAAAATTAGAATCCGCCCCTTACAGTTCTAATTCAATTAGAATCCGCCCTCACAGTTCCAATCTAATTAGAATCCGCTCCTTACAGTTCTAATCTAATTAGAATCCGCCCCTCACAGTTCCAATCTAATTAGAATCCGCTCCTTACAGATCCATTTTAATTAGAATCCGCCCTTACAGTTCCAATGTAATTAGAATCCGCTCCTTACAGATAAGACGCTAATCACACTATTTAGAAATCAATGCATGAGTAGGCAGTCAAGAAAAAAACAATATTTTTTTAACGAAGAGTGAATATTCTTTAGAAGTAATTTTTATATAAAAAAGGTAAAAACAAACCGTCTTTAACATGGCGCCGAAATTCCACAGCATTTCCGCTGCATGTGCCAGCTATGTCGGCCAAATCCAACGGGTCCAATGTGTCCAACAGTGAGCGAATTTTGTTAGCCACATCCGGCGGAAGCATGGCTTTAGATAAGTTTCTTCTTTAGGCTGATTTTAAGAAGCCACTAGTTATTTTTATTCTGCGGATTTGAATTAAAACACTGGTACAAATTTCTATAATCAACCAGTTGGATGCACTAGAAAGCATTAAAAGTAAATTGTTTCGTTTAAATGAAAGCAAGCAAAAATTTGACAATTAATTTTATAAGCTGGCATAATTATAAAACAGTATATTTATTATGTACAAAATTCTTATTATTAAACAATGAAATAATAAGTAAGTGAAATTATTTTATAGTGATTTTAAACAAATGCTGAATTTTTTAAACTGTAAAAAGCCACAAAAAAGACGCAGAAAATTAGCAGTAAAAGAAATTTATTTGCTAGTATAGAACTTAATTGGCAGATAAGTTGCTGCAAGATTGACACATTTTGATACAAGAAAGACGAAGTTACGAGCGTACTTAGCAGCCTAAAAATGCATACTTTAAGCACAATAAAGTTTGTCAAGCCAACCTAGGAAAAAATAAACTGAGGCATGGCATACAATAACATGAAAAAGTCACAGAATTAAGGTGAGAAGACATAATAGAAGATGAAAGGTTATACAGGGGAGGTCATACAGGAATATGAGAGGTCATACAGGAATATGAGAGGTCATACAGGGATATGAGAGGTCATACAGGAATATGAGAGGTCATACAGGGATATGAGAGGTCATACAGGAATATGAGAGGTCATACAGGGATATATATATGAGGTCATACATAGATATAAGAGGTCATACAGTAAGATGCGAGGTCATACAAGGATATGAGTGGTCATAAAGGAATGTGAGAGGTCATACAGGGATATAAGGTCATATAGGAAGATGAGAGGTCATCCAGGAATATGAGAGGTCATGCAGGAAGTTAAGGGGTCACACACTAAAGATGCGAAGTCATCGAATCACCGAGCTCCCCCTGATTGGCCTCGCATAGCCATCAGCGCGCCCAGCTGCATAGCAACCGCGTCGCGAACCCGTTTCCTAGGCGACGCCGAACCCACGGGAAACAGCGCTCCGGAGGACAGCACGGCCGAGGCAAGTAGACGAAGCTGCTCTGCTAGGGCGACATCCTCGCCTAAACCGACGCTTTTCAGAGCGTCTGCCACGGCTGACTTCAGCGCCGCGTCCTGATCGAACGCCTCCTTGAAGCCAGGCGCCGGTGGCAGCGACGGAGGCTTCCTGCCGACTGTGGCCGTCGCCGCCGCCGAAGCGGCCGAACTCCTCCGCCTGGCCACAGTGCGCGAGTGCAGGCGTAGCACGCAGCTGGTCTGACAGCTCGACGCGCTCGACGTCTCGTTAGTGACTAGGCGAGCCTGCAGCTGGGCGGCGCGAAGCTCGCGAGCCTCGGACGCCGAACCGACATTGTAATAGACGTCGTGATAGCGGAGCTTCAGCATGGCTTGGAACGCGCCGGCGGGATCGGCTTCTCGTTCGGCAAGGAAGTCCGACATGACGGAGCGGACGGCGTCCAGACTGGGCCCGATGCCCTGATCGACCCTGAGCGACCGGTTTGGGGCGGGTCGGAGCGGGCTGGCTATGCCGCGGCGCGCCTTGCCGCTGGGTGACAGGCAGCTCAGCACGGCGCCGATGTCGTCTTGGGCGGCCTGGCCCAGGGTCTGCGTGTGTGGGGGGGGGGGGTGTTGGGATTGCAGAATCTCACCTATGAGACGGTAGCTTAGATTTGAATCTCATCCATGAGACGGTAGCTTAGATTAGAATCTCACCCATCAGACGGTAGCTTAGATTAGAATCTCACCCATCAGACGGTAGCTTAGATTAGAATCTCACCCATCAGACGGTAGCTTAGATTAGAATCTCACCCATCAGACGGTAGCTTAGATTAGAATCTCACCCATGAGACGGTAGCTTAGATTAGAATCTCACCCATCAGACGGTAGCTTAGATTAGAATCTCACCCATCAGACGGTAGCTTACATTAGAATCTCACCCATGAGACGGTAGCTTAGATTAGAATCTCACCCATCAGACGGTAGCTTAGATTAGAATCTCACCCATCAGACGGTAGCTTAGATTAGAATCTCACCCATCAGACGGTAGCTTAGATTAGAATCTCACCCATGAGACGGTAGCTTAGATTAGATTAGTTTAGAATCTCACCCATGAGACGGTAGCTTAGATGAGAATCTCACCCATGAGACGGTAGCTTAGATTAGATTAGTTTAGAATCTCACCTATGAGACGGTAGCTTAGATTAGAATCTCACCCATCAGACGGTAGCTTAGATGAGAATCTCACCCATGAGACGGTAGCTTAGATTAGAATCTCATCCATGAGACGGCAGCTTAGATTAGAATCTCACCCATGAGACGGCAGCTTAGATTAGAATCTCACCCATGAGACGGCAGCTTAGATTAGAATCTCACCCATGAGACGGCAGCTTAGATTAGAATCTCACCCATAAGAGAGAAGCTCAGATTAGAATCTCACCCATGAGACGGCAGCTTAGATTAGAATCTCACCCACGAGAAAGCAGCTCAGATTAGAATCTCACCAATAAGACGGTAGCTTACATTAGAATCTCACCCATGAGACGGCAGCTTAGATGAGAATCTTACCCATGAGACGGTAGCTTACATTAGAATCTCACCCATGAGACGGTAGCTTACATTAGAATCTCACCCAAGAGACGTTAGCTTAGATTAGAAACTCACCTATGAGACGGTAGCTCAGATTAGAATCTCACGCTTTAGAAAGTAGCTTAGATTAGAATCTCACCCTTTAGAAAGTAGCTTAGATTAGAATCTCACCCCTGAGACGGTGGCTTAGATAAGAATCTCACGCATGAGACAGTGGCTTGAGTCCAATTTCACCATGGAGATGAATATTGATTCAAATCTAGTAAAGAAGTTCTTTTTTTTAGAAACTCCCTAGAAAATCGCGAACCAAAGAATCTCCCCACTGAGACCTGCAGACTAAAAAGTCGCAAGCCCCAACTCACCAGACTGCACATCAGGTTAACCGTCCGCTCGCAGCGCACGCCCAACAATCGAGCCAGCTGGCGCAGTTGTTCAACAGGAGCTCCGCTAGGCGCCGGAGCGGCCAAGAAGTCGGCGAGAACTCGCAGCAGGCGGGAGACGGTGACGGCTTGTTGGTCAGCATGGAGAGAGCGCTGCTCATCTGACATCAGTAGCAACGGTCTGGCAAGCAGACGGAGCAGAGTGTCCGCCGTGTCACGTACTTTACCGCCGGGGCCGCGGCTGCCTCCGTTGCTGCTGGATTTTTCTACTGCGCCTGAGTCTCTGCGACGAGGGAGTCAGGGGTTTTTTACTTTTGAGAAAGAAGTTAATGGGATAGGAATAGGATTATCGAAAAAATGGGACAGATGTGTGGACTCAGGAAGGAGAGACAGAGATATGGGGGTAGGACAAAATGGGGAGGGTGAGACTGAGATAGTGAGGGTGAGACGGAGATTGTGAGGGTGAGATAGAGATACTGAGGGTGAGATGGAGACAGTGAGGGTGAAATGGAGATACTGAGGGTGAGACGGAGACAGTAAATGTGAGATGGAGATAGTGAGGGTGACACGGAGATAGTGAGGGTGAGACGGAGATAGTGAGGGGGAGATAGAGATAGTGAGGGGGAGATAGAGATAGTGAGGGGGAGATAGATATAGTGAGGGTGAGAAGGAGATAGTGAGGGTTGGAAAAATTGCAGATAAAAGTGAAAACAAATGAGAAGAAGCAGACCTGGCTGAGCAGCAGTCCAAGTAGAAGTTGGACAGCGACAGCAGGCAGTCGCAGGAGTCGCTAGGCCGCAGCTGGACAAGGCGACCCTCGGCGGGCCAGTAGGCGAACAGCAGCAGGACGGAGGCGCCCGTTCGCGAGGGAGCGACGCGGAGTTTGCGAAACACGTTGCGATCGCGGCGGCCCTTGGCGCAACGCTCGCCAAGACAGCAGAGCTGCCTGCGGGCGGTGTTTTTTCCCAATAGAGAGATTATTGTTATCATTCGTAGAATATCCTATCATAAATACCTCGACGGGTTAAAATTGACGAAATTTACATACAACCGTTAATAATCCCACAATAGAATATCATCCCTCTGCAGAATAAAAATCCCAATATAGGATATGACCACCATCACTTTATACTATAAAAATGCCAATATGGGATATCACGACCATCACTCTACACTCTAAAAAAAATCCCAATATGGGATATCACGACCATCACTCTATAATCTAAAAATCCCAATATGGGATGTCACCACTATCACTTTATACTCTAAAAATCCCAATATGGGATATCACCACTATCACAATCTACACTCTAAAAATCCTAAGATGGAATATTAACTCCAATTTACAGTAAAAAATCCCAATATGGGATGTCAAAACCATCAATCTGTACTCGTAAAAATCCCAGTATGGGATAGCATCATGATCGCTCTATAGTCTATAGTTGAAAAATCCCAATATAGGATATCACCACTATTGGTTTAAAAATCCCAATATGGGCTATAAACGCAATCACTCTAAGGTCTAAAAATCCCATTACAGGATTTCATACTCCCCTAAAGACGTAGCTAAACCCCATAGCAACAAGCCAGAGCGTCACTCACTCGGCCCAGTTCACCCTGGTGCTCATCATGGCGGTATTCTCGGCCGCTTTAGACAGGGCTCTCAAAGAGCGCCGCCTCTCATCAGCTTTGCTAGCCAGAGGCGTGTAGGGCAGGGCCTCCAATTCCCGGTCGGTTGGTAAACAAGCGTCGGCCCTCAGCAACAGTACCGGCGACGTGCTTAGAAACTGTTGCCATCCAGTGTTACGTAATAGTTTGGCTTGTACGGAAAATCCGCGATTGTTCACCGGCACAAGGGTGACATTTGAACCAAGCGGAACGTCTGACAGAACGGTCCACACTGACCGAATGAACATCGGGGTGACGTCGGTGCTGCCCGCGTCAGGTGCTCCCGTTTCGGGCGACGGCGCTTCGATGCAAAATCCTTCCAGTAGGCAGTCGTCTAGGGGCTCTTTTGAGTTGGGATTCACCTGGTTTTTATGTAAAAGGGGGAGTCTAATGCATTTTTGTCACTTTCTTTGGAAGACAAAGAGAAGGGAGACGGTACCTTTGAAGGTTGCCTGAGGAAGGGGCGAACCTAAAGGGTGCCTGAAGGAGAAGGGAAGAACCTGAAGGGTGCCTGAAAGAGAAGGGAAGACCCTGAAGGGTGCCTGAAGGAGAAGGGGAGAACCTGAAGGGTGCCTGAAGGAGAAGGGGAGAACCTGAAGGGTGCCTGAAGGAGAAGGGAAGACCCTGAAGGGTGCCTGAAGGAGAAGGGAAGAACCTGAAGGGTGCCTGAAGGAGAAGGGGAGAACCTGAAGAGTGCCTGAAGGAGAATGGGAGAACCTGAAGGGTGCCTGAAAGAGAAGGGAAGACCCTGAAGGGTGCCTGAAGGAGAAGGGGAGAACCTGAAGGGTTCCTGAAGGAGAAGAGGAGAAACTGAAGGGTGCCTGAAAGAGAAGGGAAGACCCTGAAGGGTGCCTGAAGGAGAGGGGAGAACCTGAAGGGTGCCTGAAGGAGAAGGGAAGAACCTGAAGGGTGCCTGAAGGAGAAGGGGAGAACCTGAAGGGTGCCTGAAGGAGAAGGGGAGAACCTGAAGGGTGCCTGAAGGAGAAGGGAAGAACCTGAAGGGTGCCTGAAGGAGAAGGGGAGAACCTGAAGGGTGCCTGAAGGAGAAGGGGAGAACCTGAAGGGTGCCTGAAGGAGAAGGGGAGAACCTGAAGGGTGCCTGAAGGAGAAGGGAAGAACCTGAAGGGTGCCTGAAGGAGAAGGGCGAACCTGAAGGGTGCCTGAAGGAGAAGGGAAGAACCTGAAGGGTGCCTGAAGGAGAAGGGGAGAACCTGAAGGGTGCCTGAAGGAGAAGGGAAGAACCTGAAGGGTGCCTGAAGGAGAAGGGGAGAACCTGAAGGGTGCCTGAAGGAGAAGGGAAGAACCTGAAGGGTGCCTGAAGGAGAGGGGAGAACCTGAAGGGTGCCTGAAGGAGAAGGGGAGAACCTGAAGGGTGCCTGAAGGAGAAGGGAAGAACCTGAAGGGTGCCTGAAGGAGAAGGGCGAACCTGAAGGGTGCCTGAGGAAGGAAATAAGCTCCCCGTGAAGCACAGAGGCAGTAAGGCACAAAACAGCCGAACCTGAAATTGCAAACTGAAGCGAAACGCTGACCGATCCAACAATTCAACAGCGTCTTCGAGTCGATCGACGCACACGAACGACAGTCCGGCATCGTTTAATTCGTCTTGCAACAATAGCGAGCGCTGACCCGATGGCCCAGCAACAAGAATAATTCGAGCATCGTGCCACAGCTGCGCGCGCAACAGGGCTTCGACGGTGTGCTCGAGTTTAGTCGAATTGTCGGTATTGCAGCCGGAGTCTTGATGATTGTCGTCAATGGCAACGCAGACGATGGTGAGGGAGAACAGACAGGCTGGCAGGCAGTCCAGACTATAGTGCAGCGATGATTTAGCCTGATCCGAGTTGCACCCAGGAGCGGCAGTCAACAATCTAGGCAGCTCTCGTTCCCGTTCATTTAAAATCGTATCGTCATAGTCGGAATCCTGAGCGCTAGTTGCCCATGGCAACCAAGCGGGATGACGAAACGAATGACTGTTGGGGAACACCTGGTAGAAATGGCGCTTTGGTTGGTGTTCGACTAGCAGCTGGTCGAGTTGCAGGCGGAATGGCGGACCGGTGGAGGCGGCTGTGAGCAGCGCTGAGACGGCGAGCGGATTCAGCTGGGGAAGGGGGCCCAGACTGCCGCTGCTCCTGCCGCTGCCGCTGCTGCTCCTGGAAGGGGCAGCGCTGCTGCTGCTGCCAAGAACTGTGATACCGATAAAGCTGTCCTGGAAATTGGCGGGTGTCTGATTGATTGATTGATCGATTGATCGGCATTTAGTTGTCTGATTGATCGAAATTTGATTAGGTTATTACCGTGTCTGATTGATTGATGGGGTATTCAGGTGTCTGATTGATTGATGGGGTATTCAGGTGTCTGATTGATTGATGGGGTATTCAGGTGTCTGATTAATTGATAGGGCCTTCAGGTGTCTGATTGATCGATGGGGCATTTAGGTGTCTGATTGATTCATTGATAGGGAATTCAGGTGTCTAATTGATTGATGCGGCATTCGGGTGTCGGATTGATTGATGGGGTATTCAGGTGTCTGATTGATCGATGCGGCATTCAGGTGTCTGATTGATTGATTGATGAGGTATTCAGGTGTCTGATTGATGGATGGGGTATTCAGGTATCGGATTGATGGATGGGGTATTCAGGTGTCTGATTGATTGATGGGGTATTCACGTGTCTGACTGGTACTTGGACCGATTTAAAGGACAAATTTTTGAGAAAAATTTATCGTTAAAGTACTCTTAAAGACTAACCTACTTGACTTAATAGTTATGTCTCTTGATCAAAAAGTAAAGACAAATATCAAGGAATTTGGCTGAAAAAAACATGCATTTATTTATTTAATAAAAATTGATTCAAAAAGAAGGGTAAAATAGTAAAAAATCACGTTTAAAAACAGGTATATTGTAAAATATTAGTACCTGCAACAGGCCTTAGAAATAGATTACAATCATTATGACGCAATTCAATTCGGTAAAAACTGATATAATGCAAAACTTGATGTACTGTTTAATATTGCTAATAAAAATGAAAACAAAATATTGTCTCCATGACAGCAAAATTTTTGTTTAATTTATGTTATTGCAAATCATAAAAATAGATAAATACTGGTGGTTTTACACCTAAAAATCAATAAAATTTTCAGCGATAAAATTTGACGATTTTAATTGTTATGATATTTAATACTTTCAAGTTTTATAGTTAGTGAAGAGTAAAATGTTAACGTTTCGTAACATTATAATGATACAGATGACTAAAATTTCAATTACTGAAAAATCAGTATTGTACAAGTCACTGGTTACATTACTAAAATAACTATCGTTACTTCTTTGCCAAGGTGAATTCTGGTAAAAATCGTTACTTTTTCAGTCGAGTCATTTACCCATTTGTCATTTACCGCTTTTAAACTCCCGTTATATAAGAAGCTGTTAATAAAATTAAAATAATATCTAAATAGTCTTTGTTTTTATAGAATATGCCCAAAGGAACAACTTATTCCGTTCGAAAACGAACGATAACAATCGTTACTTTTTAAAAGTTTCGTTAACTTCAAAATTTGCGTTACTTTCTAGATACAGGAACAATCAATTTGATTTTTTAACGTGACTTGCTGAAAATACCAACCCACTGAACAGTTAGCATTGTTCAATCTTTGTTCAAATCGAAACCGGCCAATTAGTGACGTCATCACTATCCAGGCGCTGATGGAACTGCTTCGACCAGCGCTGCACCGCCTGCCACTGCAGCTGGCGCACTTTAACAACATCCGGCGGATCTCTGGGATCTGAGGATCTCAAATCCAAATGATGCGCCGAATTTCTCATCAAAGCAGTCGGACAATTCGCATTTGGCGATGCTTTCACACCGCCCGGCGCCCAGGGATCTAAATCCCCATTGGTGTAGAAAATATTTGAACAGGCAACGGGATCAACCGAGCCAGCGAATTGCGTCATCACCCAGCTGGGACGCGGGCGCACGCCAAACTGAGCCAAGCAATCGGCCTCGTAGGCTGTCAGATTGAAATCCCCAGTTGGCTGGAACATGTCAGTCTGGCCGTTGGAGCACGAATCCGGCATAATCATTTCGTTGCACGACTGAACCGCCCAGCCCCGATCGTCAAGGGTGACAGCCGACGGGTCAACTGTGAAATTCAAGCACTCACTACTGCCAGTGTAGTTGTAGTAGTACTTGTTCAAACTGGCCGACACAGCGGCAAGCAGGCTAGCATCTTGAGAGTAGCTGCCCGACATTGACTTGCAGATGGCCGACACGGGCCAAGCTGGCAGGGGGAGAAGGAAGCTGGCCGGGTAGGGATAATTCACCATGGCAACCGTCACGTAGGCGCTATTGATCCAGGCTTTCAACGAGGCGACATCGGTGGCATTCGACAGCGGCGAACAGGTGGAAAATATTTTTGATAGTTGGGTTAGGCCGGACTTACCGGCTGCAGACATGCGGTCCATGGCGTCCCAGGACTTCCTGATGTTGGCCTGTCAAGTTGAACCAATTTTTGATGAGCTAGGCACAGGGCAACACAAGAAAACCGTCCGAATAATCTTGAGCCTTTGTGACACCCACCCCTGAAATCTCTAACCATTGTGACACCCACCCCTGAAATCTCTAACCATCTTGACACCCACCCCTTAAATCTCTAACCATCGCGACACCCACCCCTTAAATCTCTAACCATCGCGACACCCACCCCATAAACTCTAACCTTCGTGACACCCACCCCTGAAATCTCTAACCATCGCGACACCCACCCCTGAAATCTCTAACCATCGCGACACCCACCCCTGAAATCTCTAACCATCGCGACACCCACCCCTGAAATCTCTAACCATCGCGACACCCACCCCTAAAACAACCTTACAGAAACACTAATCGACAAGCATTTAATAACTCACGGAACATTTGGGCGACGCCTTAGAAAACGCATTCGTAACAGCGGCCGAAAAGGCATAGCAACTAGTAACATTAACAAATTGCAGCACAGGGGCCGAGGAGGCTAGCGCGCCCTGCACCAGATGAGGATATTTCTGGCGCATCCAAGCGGACAACATGCCGCCGTAGGAGCCACCAATAGCTATTACTGGTGACGGTTTCTTAGCTAGACCAGGCTCCAAATATTTCAGATTGCTAAGGAAATAAGCAAAATCGGCTAGAGCTTGCTCGGCAGTTAAATAAGCAAGAGTCGACGCATTATCCATTGAACGATTGCCAAATGGCACGCTCTGACCGTAGTAGCGATGCTCAACAAAGACTAGTGCGGCACTGATCTGCGGCGCCATCTGCCACATGATCAACGTGTTATTAGCAAATGACTCAATTCGACCTTCGTTGCCCGTATAGAACAGAATAGGCGAGCCCGCCCGATAGAAAGTGTCATTGATCAGATAACGGACAGCAAAGCTGCCTAGCTTTGGATCAAACGAAAAATGATCGATTGGACTGTTGAAAGTCTTTGTTTCAAAGACAACTGGTGGAGGACCTGATCCTGCGATGGGTGATTGAAATCGAAGTACAGACTGCTCTGCTCTTGGAGTGCAGTAGGCCAAGAAGTGGCAGGCAATTAGCAACAAATAGGATCCAATATTCAAAGCTGACATGATGGCTGACCTGGAATTTTGGTTGGCCCTATTATTTTTTCATGCAATATAAAAAATGAAGCACTTTAAGCTACGTGACATGCTTTAATCTTTAATAAAACAGATAGTAAGACTCCTGTACATTGATGAAATTGCAAGTCATGAAGTTCAAGAAGATAACAGTGGCTCCTGGCCATTCCTTAGCTTCTGGACGAATAAAGAAAGACATTAGGATTGAACAGGGCTAAGAAAGTATATTAAGTATATATTATGTATAAATATTGCAGCTAAGTAAACTATTTGGCAATATAATTGCCTTATATAACTAAGATAAGCATATAGCTAAATATACTATGCACTAAAAAATATACCCTCTTGCCATCTAAAGTTGCAAACTTTAATTCGTGGCAGGTTGGGTTTAAATAGATAGGGTGGGTGGATGGTAGGATAACTGGCCCAGATGATTTTCACTTCTCCTTTGCTTTCTTCCTCCCTCACTTTGTTATTTACTATGTTAGTAATGTGACCATGTGGTTAAAAATTTGTAGCACTGATGCTTTCTAAAAGTGCCATTTTTGGCACTTAGTATATATCTGTGCAATATAATACTATTGACCAAATAGTAATCATTATACAAATGAAACTCTTTGACTTATCATTACCTACCTATACCAACCAATTAGACTTGTCCTTATCCAACCCTAAATGTTTTAGAAAAATTCTTTAAAAGGAGATAAGTTATGAACAAAAGTTTACTAAAAAAATTAAATTAGGCCCTATACAAAAATGGAATAATAATTAATGAACTTGCTTTCAGTTTGAAGACAATCCTAGAGTAAAGCAAAATTAGAGATGGTTCAAATATTTAGAATATTCATATTTGAATTGAATCAACTACATATTTAGATTAAATCAGAATTGGAATTTTTCTAATCAAAATACTGAATACTTTGATATCGGTAAAAATTGCTACTAGGGTAATTTTGCCAACAGAGTAAGACTTTTTCTTAAGTATGACTAAAAAAGTCACAAATTAGTAGTGATTTAAGTACATTATTCATTGAATTCTTATTCATATTTAGTATTATTCAATATTTGGATCAGTTCTTATAGAGTAGATAGCTATTCCAATCAAACTGAATCAGATCAAAAATTTCATTTTGAACCATTTCTAAGCAAAATTCCCACTAATCACAATTTGCCACAACTGTAAGTAGAACTAGTTAGGCCCTATTTTAATTTTTTACAACTTAAAATAAGTTGTAAGACTTAAAATTGTCATTTGAAATAATTTAATCTTTAGACTGTAAAATGAAACCATGGCCTTGTTCGAAAATTGTCCTTAAATAGCTTAGATCAAATGCATAATTTTTTTAATCCAAAAAATTATTGAAACTAAGGCAAAACAAAATGAATAAATTTTGTTTTATTTTTAGGAATAAAAATTACCCTTTGAAAGGGATTAAGGGTAGAGAGATGCACTTTAAAATGAAAATGTAAAAAATGAGTAAAAAGCACATTTCATATTATAAGTACAATTAATGCACTTTTATTTAGGGTTTGTGCAAATAGCATAGCCACTATGCGATTGGCATTTTAATTTTATTTGGGACCCCAATGCGAATTGGCGTTACATTTTCAGCAAAAAACCCAAATCCTTTCAAAAAGTTATTCAAAATTGCTACCCTGAAATTTGACCTAGAGGCAATTTTGCATCCAGATTGTATTTACTCTTCCCAATATTTTTGCAAAGTTTTGGTACTCATAAAAAATTGCATCCTGACCATTTAAATTTCGTCCCGCTGCCCTTGTATCCTTGTACCGTAGGTTCGTGCAGGACAAAGTTAGACAGAAATCTCAATAGTTGAATTTGCGCTTAAATTCTACGAAATGATTTACAAGCGTAACCGAAACAAAAGCTCGTAATGAGGAAAATGTGACCACATTGCACAAATGATGCCCAGTTAAAATGACGCAAAATAGTCGTAGTTTAACTTTACTGCGAGCATATATATGTGCCTATATCCTTTACAACAAATTTTAAGTCAAAAATTGATACTATTGTTTCGTAGAATTGTACATCGTATTTACAAGGACCACTAGTAGTAGAAGGACGGGACACTTCGTTTCTTGGAAAAATTTTTAAAGGCTGATTTTCACGGAAAAATACACTAGCAAGATAGGAAGTTTTCACTTTTTTAACAGTAAAATAGTGACTGTTTTTTATTGGAAGCAGATCCAAAGCTCTTCTTTTGATATAACTTGCCTAACATGTTGCTCCAACGAACTATGTAAAGCTTTACTCATGAAAAATTGATCTTCATACTATTTTCTTTAGTATATCGTGAGCCTAAAATTGACAAGCTATCTAGGGACAGTATGTCAGTATGAAGATCAATTTTTCATGAGTAAAGCTTTACATAGTTCGTTGGAGCAACATGTTAGGCAAGTTATATCAAAAGAAGAGCTTTGGATCTGCTTCCAATAAAAAACAGTCACTATTTTACTGTTAAAAAAGTGAAAACTTCCTATCTTGCTAGTGTATTTTTCCGTGAAAATCAGCCTTTAAAAATTTTTCCAAGAAACGAAGTGTCCCGTCCTTCTACTACTAGTGGTCCTTGCGTATTTAATCGATGTATCAATTGTTTGAAAAATAAGTCACAGAGCCGTACTATCTAAAAAATTTACTTCGTTTTTTGCTTGTATCGCAAAACAATAGTTGGTCGCACGACGAATTAACATTGGGCTTTCGACATAAAAAGATCAAGCATTTGCCTCTGACTAAGTTAACGACTTTTGTATTCTACAACTTTTGTAGTGTCACAACTTTCTTTGCAAAAGAAGCAAATAATTCAACTTTGCCAAAGCTGAAACTTTAAATCCATCGAACCTGACGTTTCAATAGATTCTTCGAAGATGCTGCACATCCAAATCGGCCAATGACGCTTGCAGCATCTCTTCCGTCAGCGGGTGAGGCAGCCGGCCTTCCAGATTGAGCGCCCGGTCAAAGTAAGCCAGAGTGAGCAGGCGGCCAGCGGCCAACCGGCTACTCAGCTGAAGAAGCCGACCGCGACGCAACGGGCACGGACAGAGGCGAATCAGCGCCTGCAAGAAGCGACGCTGAATGGCATCGATGCGATTCTGATCGGCCAGACTGGCAGCAAAGCTGCTGGTCTCTAGGAAGATGATGGCCCGTAAATAGAGCAGCTCAGCGTGACTGAGAGTCAGCCAGCCTACAAGCTTAGCTAAGCAGCGGGTATGCTTGCTAATCTGTGGTGCCTGCGGCAACCTGGTCTCCTCTGACTCGTGCAGCGAGAAACCTTCGCAGAAATGGAGCGTTCCGTTGTACGGCTGCGAGTTGCAGGCAACCTGGGGTAGATTTCAAATTTCAACTTCGACTTCAAAATCCCCAAGTTTCATAAAGCACAATTTTAATAACTTGTACCTGCAGAATAAGGACGTCCAACCAGTGCTGTTGAATAAGAGCTACCCTGTCCCGCATGAGGAGATCGGAGAATCCAGACAACCGTTTGGACCACCGCACCAGTGAGCCGAGGTAGCCCTCTATCATCAGAAATATCCCTGTGCTCTGTCGCCATCACTTCGACATCGGGCGCTATTGAGCGAACCAGATGCGGCCGCATACCAACTTGCAGACAGCGCCGGAACCTGCAGCGTCCACAGCCTCTACTCCGTTCAGATGCCAGCGAACAGAAGCGCGGATTCTGCATGCACTCGTGGGACAGTGAGTAGCGAACTGTGCGATGGAAGAACGACTTGCAGGCGTGACAAGTGAGGGCCCCGTAGTGGCTACCAGCCTGGGCAACGCAGACTGCGCAGCGACTGACTCCTGCGGATTGCGACATTGGTTTGCTCTGCTTTGCTCTGCTTTGCTCTGCTTTGCTCTGCTTTGCTCTGCTTTGCTCTGCTTTGCTCTGCTTTGCTCTGCTTTGCTCTGCTTTGCTCTGCTTTGCTCTGCTTTGCTCTGCTTTGCTCTGCTTTGCTCTGCTTTGCTCTGCTTTGCTCTGCTTTGCTCTGCTTTGCTCTGCTTTGCTCTGCTTTGCTCTGCTTTGCTCTGCTTTGCTCTGCTTTGCTCTGCTTTGCTCTGCTTTGCTCTGCTTTGCTCTGCTTTGCTCTGCTTTGCTCTGCTTTGCTCTGCTTTGCTCTGCTTTGCTCTGCTTTGCTCTGCTTTGCTCTGCTTTGCTCTGCTTTGCTCTGCTTTGCTCTGCTTTGCTCTGCTTTGCTCTGCTTTGCTCTGCTTTGCTCTGCTTTGCTCTGCTTTGCTCTGCTTTGCTCTGCTTTGCTCTGCTTTGCTCTGCTTTGCTCTGCTTTGCTCTGCTTTGCTCTGCTTTGCTCTGCTTTGCTCTGCTTTGCTCTGCTTTGCTCTGCTTTGCTCTGCTTTGCTCTGCTTTGCTCTGCTTTGCTCTGCTTTGCTCTGCTTTGCTCTGCTTTGCTCTGCTTTGCTCTGCTTTGCTCTGCTTTGCTCTGCTTTGCTCTGCTTTGCTCTGCTTTGCTCCAGGTATACATGTATATCAAAGAGAAAAACGATGCTGTTTCTGTTTATTTCATTCTCATTGGCTCAGATTCCATGCGTTTATCATTAAAATCCGTGTCCAAGGGAGACACATGCAAAGTAAATAGGAAAAGATAATAATTAAGCGCAAGCATATCAGCAGCCAACGGCCACGCCTCTACTAGCAGTTGAAAATTTCAATCAAAACCATCTGACAAACATGCTATTGCCAACTTTGGGTGAGGCAGTAAAGCGGGAAAGAATAATCATTCATCCTTTAGGATAAACTAAAGGCACATTACTGTAATTAAAGGCACAAAAATGCTGGTTAATCAAAAAGGCTAATTCATCGTTTGAATTCACAGATTTCACCCGCATTCAGTGTACTAGCTGTATCAGCATTCACTGCCTTTAATACTTATCGAATCTCTAAATATAGTTAATTGGGAGGAGTTGTAGCCTAGTGGCTAGGGCGCCTGCCTCACGACCGGAAGGTCGTGGATTCGAGTCCCGGCCTTGGAAGACAATTTGTGCCCTTGAGCAAGGGCACTTACATGTAATCCTGCATTGCTTCAGTCCACCCAGCTGAGATTGGGTACCAGTTTGAGCTGGGTAAATTCAGGGTGGGTGTTGCGGCCCCTCCAGCCCGTCAGGACTGAGCAGCTGTACACAGCCCTCGGATGCGCCGCGCAACTAGCTGCAGCTGTGTCGTGGGCTGTACATCTGATCGAAAGGTCGGGTGTCTAAATTTATTATTTATTTTATTCTAAATATAGTAACGATTCACTTTCCGAATCATTTCGTATAACTGTAGTAATTATGGGAAGACAATTGGCACGCGCAATTACATTTACTGTATGCATGCAGTAATTCAACAAATAGTTTTGGGGAAGCTGATTCGGAGTAAAAAACACACAATTTGAGCTAAACTTATCAGCTGGCTCTCCCTAAATTTGATTTTCATTATGCACAGTTAATGTCTCTCTCAAAATTCACGAACCCTTGATTGCATATAGATTTTGACATGCACACAGATCGTGGGACAACGTATGGCTTCAGCTACTACATGTGCCTTATTGTGCCTAGATAGAGAACTCCTGCTCAATATGTATCTTATTTAGCGCCACCGCAGATTATCAATAATTAGTCACTTACCAATTAGTCGTTACCAGGAATTCTTTTAAGTCACACCGGAAAGAGATCTACAGCTGTCAGTTGCTTTAAGCCGTATACTAAAGGACTGTAATTGTTTTGTTCCGTTAGGACTAACAAATTAATAGCATCTTCATCTGACCACGCAACTATAAATAGCCCTCTGTTCGAGTGCTTCAGCCTGCAGGATGGACATAATTATAATTGGCGCTGCTAGTAGCTGTTGATTGTCTCCGCGTCATGCACACGATCCTGAGCTTGACACTCTATGAATTTGTGCATACACGGCTAGATCAGATTGACGAATAAGCTGCCATCCTTCCATAACGAAGAAGTTTATGCAGTTTTTCAGCGGCGTCCTGATCACCTGCAATATAAGTACATTGTAAAATTGTCTTGATGTTGATCGTTTTTAATAGATTTTGAGAGATTTCTTGTCTGTGTCTGTCCAGTTTCGTCAATTGTCGAACTCGATGGACCGCGAGAAGCAGCTAATTTTCTCAGCAAAAACTATCCATCTATATGAAGCTTAATAATGGATCGAAATTCTTCCAGGAAACTAGACAAGCCGGTGTTTGCCCAATTAGACAAAATTCCAACAGATTGGCTTTTAGTTTTAGAATCCTATTATTTATCAATAATGCGTGCAGGATAATGCTAATGGGTAAATCAGCTTTTCAAGCAGCTAAAATAGTAGCAGCTAACGTAGCTAACTACATGGCAATTCTTCAGTGTACAATACCCGATATAAACAAATTTTTAGTACAAACAGCCAAGAAAAAGAGTAAGTTTGCAATATCTATTTCATTTAGGACTAAAAACATTAATTGCATAAAAAATATAAAATTATGTACGGACTAAAATCAGCAAAAAAAGTTTTTTAACCAGATTGCACTGCCTACTTACTTTTCTCACTGCTGCCAAACTTATAAAGTAAAAAGTAATTGACAGTATTTTATTTGCCGTCTACCGAGGTGATAGTAGCGCTAATCATGCTAATCTTCAAGGACCTGATTTCTGGTAAGTAGTTCATTTGCTTAATTTATTCTTGCTTTAATAGTAGGTTAAATGACAATTACAATGTTTGCTCATCTGGGTTTATTTTTTGTGCTATAGGGATGCTATAGCATCTTGACTTTGAGAATTGCATCCTGAAATTTGATATAGGATGCGATTTTGCATCCTGATTTTTTAAATTCTTCACAATAAAAGATCTCTTAATTGAGCCTTAAAAAAATTGCATCCTAAACCTTGAAATCGCATCCTAAATTTAAGAGTATGATGCGATTTTGCATCCTGTGCCCAGCAAAAAAATAAACCCAGTTGCTCATTGTGAGTCACTTTGTGTCACTTTATAACCCAAATATTTTTTTAAATCCTTTGCGTTGCAAATAGGCCTATGAATCTATGATATATGCAAGCATTAAGGGAGGCAGACAATTTCTTCAGTTGGTGGTAGATTCTGTAGAGTAAGGAATTATTACAATGTCGAATGCAACTGACCTAAATTTGCTACTATGGCCTAATCAGTATTGGCAACCAAAAATCTATTATTGATTTTGCAAGCAATATTTAGCAGTTTTAGACTTGTAGCTACATTTGGTTAAAATGGAGCTTTAGAAAGGGCTTATCCTTTTTAATAAGAAATGCCAGGGCTCAACCCACTATAATTACCCAATTTAAATTCAATTAAACCCTTTATAAATTGACAATTAGGCCTATGTAAGCAAATGTTGAAGCATCAAAGCAGAGACTCATTAATTATTATTAGACTAGTCTAGTATTATCTATATATATTTCTTGAATTTAAATTTTTTGTTTCATAAATACAAAGATTAAAACTCTAAGCAATATTTGGCAATTATCTAGTTTTGCACATTTAATTATTTTACAAAAGATAATAACTTTCTTAGAAACCCTAAGTGGAAACGGTAATTTGTGCAAGTTTTAAAATGATGTGGCAGTGCATGGCTATGTCTAGCAAAACTAGAAGATTGCCCAATTTTCTTCTTTCTTTTGTTAATTTTTTTCATTTGAAAACAAATATTTGCAACTCAAAAACACTGAAAATGATAACAGTAAGTCTGTAAGACATTCAGAACACAGTGGGACAAAATGGGTGTTTCTAAGTTTAAAGTAGATATTAAAATTTGGGTTAGAGGGGGTAATAATGGTTTAATCTAAAATAGATTATTGCCAAAAGTGTTCTGTAGGTACACCTTATGCCATATAAATTCTTCAAGATAAAATTCAAACAGGGTCTTGCTTATATAGTGCATAGCTTGGAACTTAGCTTTATAGTGCTTTTGCTTCACTTTGATGATGTCTTAAGGTATTGCCATAATAGTAGCAAGCTCCTGCATGGTAAAGTAAATGTTGCATAGCTTTGTTGCAGGCACACATGCCCAACACCTGGCCGACCTGTCTGAACTGGACAGGTGAAAGTTGCAAAATCAGTGAAAATTGAGGAGGTAAGTAGCAAAAAGGAGGGGGTAAGTCCCAAAAAGGAGAAGAATTGAGAAGATTAAGGCAAAAGTGGTGTGCAGGACCTTTTTTTGGTCCTTCGAACTTTTGCCCAAAGTAAGTCGCAAAATTTTGCTAAAACTAAGTCGCACCAGACGGGTGAAATTTTTAGGTTGGGCATGTATGGTTGCAGGTCATACTTGCATAGGAGATACAATGAATGTAAGTGCTACTGGACAATTTGCAATATAGTTTTAAATATAGTTGCAGCAATTATTTTTGATAGTTACTAATTCTGAGCTAAGCTAACTTGATAAAAAGAAGATATATACTCATATGTTGCACTCCGATTATTACCCCTTTAAGCCTAGCTCCACAGTTTTAACTTTTGACCATAGATTAATCCTAAAATTTCTGCCACATAACAAACTAATCTTCTGCCCCATCTTGGTGCAGTTTCAAAAATTCCATTTTTTTTCTAAACTGTTTTACAGACTCACTGTTATTGTTTTAAGTCATTTTGAGTTGCAACTGTTCATTTTCAAACAAAAAACAATTTAACAAATGAAAGAGAAAAAATTGCCAAACTCTGAATTCTAATTAGCCTATGAAAATATATCTTTATACTGTATCATTGCTATTTTATACCAAAATAATTATTCATTAGACATAATTATAGTTAACTAGTATTGCAAAGATCTTAGGCAATGTGAAACAAAAAAATGATTATAAATGCAATAGACCCCAAATATTATTTTTTAACAATTTCTTTGTATATAAGGCATATTCCATAAGTACTTATACTTTTGCCTGCCAATTAAAAAGTACTCAATAGATTCTCACAAGCTTGGTATCATTTTAAAGTGGCATTATCTCTCTATCTTTGATGCAAAAATTATTTAATTTGATGGGCTATCTCAAAATTTATAGAGCAATATATACTTGGTGTCACCCTTAAACTTACAAGAAATTAGAAGACAAGAACTTCAGCAGGAAAACTATAGAAAAATAAATACAGAAATGTGGTCAGTAATGTTGGGTGCTCAGTTTGCTTGTCCTCAATAGGTAGGGAAGCCCAAAATGACAAAAATAGCATTGTTCCCAAAACAGCAGAACACTACCCAAAAACCTATAAGATGAGTTAAATAAAAAATCCCTTTGAGTTCATGTCAAAAAGGAGCTAGTTTCATTTTTTCATGGTATATAAAAAGCAAGGAAACAATAGCCTACTCTCTGGGTCAAATGCAAGTTTTTTAGCATTACCAACCTGCTACTTATAGTATCATGCAATAGCAATTATGTTATGTTTTCATGTCTTAAAATGTTTTAAGTTTTGTAAGTTTAGATTTTTAACCTTATCAGACTTGAATTAGTCATGGCAAGTATTTGTCTGCAAAATTTTACTATACCCTTCATATATATTTTGTATAACTAAAGACTCCATAAAAAATATGCATTTTAGATAGCATATAATTTGTCAGTAAATGTTTTTTTCAATTTCCATTTGTAACTTATTTGTGCTTTTTTATTTTGAAAAGCAAAAATCTTTAGGCTTGCATAAAGTAGCATTTTTTAATCTCTTTTAACTGCTAGGTTTATATTATATATAGTTTTGGTATATAAATAATTTATTGTTTAGCCTATATGCTATGTGAAATCCACTATAGGATTAGGCTTTCAGCTATATTTGCTAATTAAATCTACAAAGTATAAAAATTAATGTAACAATGCAAACAAAATTGTGCTTCTTCAATTAAGCAACTCTATTTACCTAAATATTTCTACCAGCTATAATTACTGCTTACCTGTTAATATTAAATCTATTTTAAGTAAAATTTACAATGACTATTAAGTTACTGAATAGTCTGATAGTAATTTAGGCACGCCTTATTAAGTAAAAGTCTTTGCTCTACTATAAGTAGCCACCATGCATTAAAAACATTTACTAATCTTATTATTTATCCAAATACAGGCGACGAGTTGGCCTCGGACTCCTACCCGAACAAGGTTATTGACGACATTGCCATTGAAATCGAAGGCAAGATGATCACAGTCAGCAACGCCATTGACGACCGAATGATCGGCGGCAACGCCTCGGCCGAGGAGGCTGCCGAAGGCGCCGAGGACACGACCGAGTCCAAGATCAACGTTGTGTACAGTCACCAACTGGTTGAGACCCAATTCGACAAGAAGACCTACCTGGCCTATCTGAAGGGCTATCTGAAACGCATCGAGAAGAAGCTGGAGGAGAGCAACCCCAGCCGCGTTGAGGCTTTCAAAGCCGGCGCCCAGAAGTTTGTCAAGGACCGAGTGCTGGCTAACTTCAGCAATTGGCAATTCTTCACCGGCGAGCGCATGGACCCGGACGCCATGGTCGTGCTGATGGACTACCGCGAGGACGGCCTGACGCCCTACTTCCTGCTGTTCAAGGATGGACTTATTGAGGAGAAATGCGTAAGTGACCGTGATCCATTGTTATTAGATCCTCATTTTGTGCAGAATCCCTAGTTTTATCGGCTAAAGTTCCAAGATCCCAAATTTATCGGCTAATCCTCTATTATATCCGCTATTCCTCTCAGATCCCCAATTTTATACTCTAATCCTCCCAGATCCCCAATTTTATAGTCTTATCCTCCCAGATCCTCAATTTTATAGTCTGATCCTCCCAGATCCCCAATTTTATAGTCTGATCCTCCCAGATCCCCAATTTTATAGTCTGATCCTCCCAGATCCTCAATTTTATAGTCTGATCCTCCCAGATCCCCAATTTTATAGTCTGATCCTCCCAGATCCCTAATTTTATAGTCTGATCCTCCCTGATCCCCAATTTTATAGTCTGATCCTCCCAGATCCCCAATTTTATAGTCTGATTCTCCCAGATCCCCAATTTTATAGTCTGATCCTCCCTGATCCCCAATTTTATAGTCTGATCCTCCCAGATCCTCAATTTTATAGTCTGATCCTCCCAGATCCTCAATTTTATAGTCTGATCCTCCCAGATCCCCAATTTTATAGTCTGATCCTCCCAGATCCTCAATTTTATAGTCTGATCCTCCCAGATCCTCAATTTTATAGTCTGATCCTCCCAGATCCCCAATTTTATAGTCTGATTCTCCCAGATCCCCAATTTTATAGTCTGATCCTCCGAGATCCCTAATTTTATAGTCTGATCCTCCCTGATCCCCAATTTTATAGTCTGATCCTCCCAGATCCCCAATTTTATAGTCTGATCCTCCCAGATCCCCAATTTTATAGTCTGATCCTCCCAGATCCCCAATTTTATAGTCTGATCCTCCCAGATCCTCAATTTTATAGTCTGATCCTCCCAGATCCTCAATTTTATAGTCTGATCCTCCCAGATCCCCAATTTTATAGTCTGATCCTCCCAGATCCCCAATTTTATAGTCTGATTCTCCCAGATCCCCAATTTTATAGTCTGATCCTCCTAGATCCCCAATTTTAGTCTGATCCTCCTAGATCCTCAATTTTATCCGTCCTATCCAGTTCCCTAATTTTATCTGCTAATTCTCCGGTTTCGTGCTTTCTCGTCACCAATGAATTCCGTGCTTCGAGTGTTAATAATTATTGCATCGAATTTCCCACCCGCCTCTCAATTTCAGTAACATCCTGTAGCAAAGCGAGTCAGACACTAACTAACGATCCGTGGGTTTCTGTTTACCTGCCCTACCTAGAAAGCAAATCCACGTTGAAAAATATCGCCAGAATGTTCAACTGTGTCCGAGGCAATAATAAGAAATTCAAGCGTTTACTAATTCAGCAAAATATTTTCTAAATTTACTGTATTATGCTACTAAACTTATTATTATTATTATTAGGCATTGATTTGATCAGGTTAGGGTGTCTTAAGACTTGCTCGCTCGTCGCTTTCTAGTGATCCTAATCATCAGAAAGTCCGGTTTGAAATAAACTTATTATCAATCATTATTAGTTGAGTCGGATGGCAACGTTATGCCAGCGTACGGCAGACTTATCAATTTGACAAAGAAAAAATCTAATTGAGCTAACAGTTACGGTGTTAAATCATTTTGTTTATTTATTTGTCAAAGTTTACTGACTCTTTTATATTTATTGCCTATAAGTTCTTATATTTCAAGTATTTATGGTGTCATACAATAGCAATTGACTAGCTCTTCGGTGCCCCACGAGGGGGCGCAGACAGACATTTTTAATCACTCACGTACTCAACAGAAATCTTCCTAAGCAGCTAGAAACTCTCTGCAGCAAAATTGAAGTCTTCCGAGAAGCATAAAATCCTTCCGTGTATTTAGAAATTCTTCTAAATAGAAAGAAAATCTCCCTGAGCAGTTAGACAATCGCCCGAGCACTAGAAAAATCTCGAAAGCAGATAGAACATTTTTTTGAACAGCTAAAAATTTTTGAGAGCAGTCGAGAAATCTTCCCCTAGTCCCAGTAGTTAAGTAGAAAACTCTCGAAAAGACAGAAAATCCCCCCGGCATTTAAAAAATCCCATTTGAGAAGGCGGAAATCCCCCAATCAAATAGAAACTTTCCCTGAGAAAAAATTTCCCCGAGCAGTCTGAAATCCCCAAAACAGACAGAAAATCTTCCCGTGCATTTAAAAAGTCCCATTTTGAGCAGTTACAAAATCCCACAAGCATTTAGAAAATCCCCCTAAGCTGTTAAGAAAATCACCTTCGAGCAGTTAGGAAATTCCCTTTAAGCAGTTGGAAATCACTTAAAGAGTTAAAAAGTCACCTTCAGGCAAATCCCCAAGCAGACAGAAAATTCCCCTTCGGACCGCTAGAAATCCCCAATAAGATAAAAAATTTCCCCAAACGGTTTTAAATCCCCCAATCAGATAGAAAAATTCCCCGAGAAGTTTGAAATCCCCCAATTAGATAGAAAATCTCCCCGAGAATTTAGAAAATCTCATTCGCAGTTAGAAAATCCCCATCGAGCACTAGGAAAATTTCCTTGAGCAGTTCAAAACCTATCAAAAATTTTTAAGTAGTTGTAAGCATCTAACTAATGACCGTAAGGTCGTGGGTTCGACCCCCAGCTGTAGGAGACGGTTTGTGCCCTTGAGCATGGCACTTAAGTTGTATAAGTTGTTTGAAAAATTTCAAATCAATAAAAATGAGATACTTTAGTAAATTTAATATCTATAAATTACAACAGTTTTTGTATATTTCAAGTAGATATGCAGGCAGTCAGTAGATATAGGGATATTGCATAAAAAACGAAAAAAAACAGTTTAAATGTGGATATTTTTAATATTAGAAAAGGAAATGAAAATTATTGCTGATTAAGTTTTTGATATTTCAAATAATGAATTCGTGTAGCTTAAGCACTCTAAACTAAGCTAAACTGTAAGGGAACAAAGTGTAAACCTAATTGTTTAAAAGGGTTCGAATCTGGGAGAAAAATTGTGCCCGTCAAACCCGTCAGGGCTGAGCAGCTTCACATAGCCTTCGAAAATTTTTATGGGTGCTTTTATCGCTCGCTACTTAAAGTAAAAATGTGCGAATATTACTGTAAAAGTCGACAATTTTTTTAAAAAATGTTCTTTTCTGGACTTAATTAGCTGAACAACTTGTAGCTGAATAATTTTTAGTGAATTTGAAGTCTACAAAAGATATAAAAACAGGTGAGTTCAGTTTAGCTTATTTAAGACTGCTTAAACACTATAAATTAACTAATTCAATAATAAAAGTGCAACGAGTCAATGCATACATGTACAATATTTAGAATACGAATGAAATGCGAATGTTGCTATGACAATATTTTTTATAGCGATCGGTACGCAATTTCTAATGCTAATTAATGTGCGGAGGGCAGTGTATATATTATCACAAATTATTTAGTTGCAAAGTTAAGTGCAATCGTAAGTCACGTTAAAATCACTTTGCCATCATTAGAGCCCATGCAATCAATAGTCCAGCAACCAGAATTAGTGGCTCGGTTTGGTGCCTGGAGTTAGCGCTCTTGCTGCACTTGGTGGCGTTGTCCTGAGAGTGGTATGCGATTATTATTTTAATCCTCAGGGGATAAGGTTATTTAAAAAATCCCCCCAGGAAGTCTGAAGGGGATCATTTTGTTAAAAATCCTAAAGGGAAGTCTGAGGGGATAAGTTTATTTAAAATCCCGCAGGGAGAGTCTGGAGGGGATAATTTTATTAAAAAATCCCACAGGGGGAGTCTGGAGGGGATAAGTTTATTTAAAATCCCACAGGGAAGTCTGGAGGGGATAAGTTTATTTAAAAAAACCACAGGGAAAGTCTGGAGGGGATAATTTTATTTAAAATCCAACAAGGAAAGTCTGGAGGGGATAAGTTTATTTAAAATGTCACAGGGAAAGTCTGGAGGGGATAAGTTTATTTAAAATCCCACAGGGAGAGTCTGGAGGGGATAATTGTTGTGGTTAGCTAAAAAGACACTGATATTGCAAAGCATTTGTTTGGGCACACAGCCACTTATTTTGTTTATGGCGCGAACTCCATACAGCTATGGAGATCGCGAGACTTTGGTTCAAGAAGAGCCAAGAGATAATGAGAGGCGGACCAAGAAACCGCAGCACAAATAAATAAAGTGCACATTCAATAGTACGAGTAACACACAAATCTTCCGTCTTTGTGACCTCAGGTTAAGTTGTAACAATGGCGACGAGCTCAAGGGAATTTATCGGACCACTGAAGCGTGGCGAGGACCCAGCTCGGTGGATTCAACAATTCGAAGCAGTTGCAGCATGGCAGCAAATCACTGAGGAGAACGACAGGAAGAAGAATGCGCTACTGGCTATGATAGGCACCGAAGCCTTCAATATGATTGCCGACGCAGTCGTGCCCGAAAAGCCATCGGATAAGACTCTAAACGAGTTAACAACTATTCTGCTGGAGCAGTTTCAACCGAAGAAACTCGGCATAGCAGCCAGGTACGAATTCTCCAAGCTTAGACAAGGCGAGGATGACATTCCAACGTACGTTAGGAGATTGCGAGCGGCAGCTGAAGATTGTGAGTTCGGGCGAGAATTGGAAAACCGACTGCGGGATCAATTCGTATTTGGAATCGCGAATCATGATGCCTTAAAGAAAATGTTGACCGAGAAGCTCACCGACCTGACGCTAAAGAAGGCTGTCGAGATTGCCACAGCATTTGATGCTGTAAAAAGGTCACAGAAGAATTGGCAAAATGATCAATCATCAGTTTGCAAGGTGACAGGACAAGAGAGACGCCGCTTTGAGCCATCCACGAAGAACCTGCATTCATGGCAATCGCAAGAAGCCAGGACAGGCGTGAAAGGTACATCTCATCCTGAGTTCGAGAACTGTAAATGCTGCGGACGGAAAGGCCACGACAAGCAGCATTGCAGATTCCGTAACGAGGCGTGCCGCGTGTGTCGAAAAATTGGTCACCTAGAAGCAGTTTGCCGCCAGAAGCAGAAGCAAAGGCAAGTCAGAATGATCAATGGATCCGAAGACCAGAAAAAGGAAACGGATCACTATGTGTTTGCAGCTAGAACTCCAGACAGACACACATACGTAGTCAATCTGCAAATCAATGGCAGTACAGTCCAAATGAATTTTGACACAGCTGCAGATATGACGCTGATTCGAGAAAAGGACTTCCATCGTCTGAAATACAAGTCCGACATCCGACCATGCAATGCAAACGTAAAGGATTACAACGGACATACGGTGGCGGTTATTGGCTGCAGTGACGTCAAAATTGAGCATCCGAACTACAGAGGTAGGCTGACTGCATACATTGTGAATTCGGACAAGCAAAACATCATGGGTCGAGACTGGATAAAAGCAGTCTTCCCAGGAATCGATCAGCAGATATCCGGAGTTTGCAATTTAGTCACCAACTTTGAGGCTCACATCACACTGAAGGAAGGAGCCAGACCAGTGTTTTTGAGACCCAGATCTATTCCGTATGGTCTGAGGAATGCTGTCAAGACAGAACTCGATAGATTAGTCAGTGAAGGGATCATTTCGAGTGTGTCAGACAGTGAATGGGCAACACCAATAGTACCGATCCGAAAGGCTGATGGAAGAGTCAGGATTTGCGGCGATTACAAGGCAACTGTGAATCCACAGCTCACAGACATGGTGTCAACTACGCCGACAATGGAGGACATTCTGAATGGACTTCATGGTTCTAGATTTTTTTACAACTTTGGACCTGACGAATGCATATCATCAGCTTCCAATGGACAGCGAATCGGCTAAGTTGACCACGATATCAACACCATTTGGACTCTACCAGTACAAAGGCCTACCGTTTGGCATCAAGCAATGCCCGGCAATATTCCAAAGCTATCTGGATAAAATTTTGTACGGATTGAAAGGAGTCCAAAGTTACCAAGACGATGTAATTGTTCATACTGCCTCCAAGTTTAATCACGAACAGGCTGTACGAGCTGTGAAGGCCAAGCTGGCACAAAATGGACTCCAGCTCAACGAAGACAAGTGCGTCTATTGCCAGGAAGAAGTCAAAATCCTAGGCCTAATTGTCAGTGGCAATGGAATACGACCTGACCCACAGAAGATCAGAACAATCAATGGGTTTCAAAGACCACAGAATCCAGCGGAATTGCGGAGTTTTCTCGGGATGCTAGAATTCTACGGACGGTTCATCAAAGACTTGTCTGAAATCAGAGCGCCCCTGAGCCGACTCCTACAAACAAACATCGCTTGGTCTTGGGAGAAAGACCAGGAGAGGGCATTCCAGAGGCTGAAGGAGGCCCTAACCGGGGATTCTGTGCTGGCCATGTTCAACCCAATGGACGAAGTCACCCTGACAACTGATGCGTCTCCCAGTGGAATAGGCGCGGTGATCGAACAGAAAGGCAGGCCAGTGCTATACGTGTCCAAGACGTTGACCAGCGCAGAACGAAACTATGCTCAAATCGAGCGAGAGGCCCTGGCAGTGGTATGGGCAGTGAAGCGGCTGCACAAGTTTTTGTATGGAAGGAAGTTCAAACTGGTCACGGACAATAAGCCGCTACATTATATATTCCATCCAAGCAAGACGTTGTCTTCAGTCACAGCCGCACGACTCCAGCGTTGGGCAGTCACGATGATGGCGTACAACTACGATATAGTGCACAAGACAACGAGTGAAATACCTGTGCCTGACGCCCTTTCAAGATGCACCTCCGCTGGTTCCGAGAAAAGTCATTTTGAAATCGACGCTATTCAAGACTGCACCTCTGATCCACCCGTTTCCAAGAAATCTGTGCGCATGGCGTCAAAACAAGACCCTTTAATGAGGATGCTATTTCGGCAAGTAAGGCACGGTTGGAAAAAGCGCACACGAGGTCCTCTAGAACAATTTGCCAAGGTGCGAAATGATCTAGTCGTTGAGGATGGTCTCTTGTACAAAGGAAATCGTTTGGTAATTCCATTAAGTTTGCGGAAGGAAGTGTTAGCAGAACTTCACCGAGGTCATATGGGAAAGGAATCTATGAAGTCAATTTCCCGACAGACGGTTTGGTGGAATAACATCGATAAGGACATTGAGAATTTCGTCAGGGCGTGCAGCGACTGTTGCAAGGCAAAGGACTACGTCCGACCTCAGTGGCAGTCATGGCCAGACGAGATCGACAGATGGAATCGTGTTCACGTGGATTTCGCCGGACCGCTAACAAACGGTGCATACGCATTGGTTCTGGTTGATGCATTCTCGAAGTGGCCAGAAGTACACATAATGCAAAGGACCACAGCATCTGAAACAATCAGAAGACTTCGTCGCACATTTGCGCAGGAAGGTGTGCCTGGAACTATCGTATCTGACAACGGACCCCAGTTCACTTCTAGAGAATTGGCTGAGTGGCTTCGAGATATTGGGTGCAAACACGTAAAGACACCGCCGTACCATCCGAAGTCGAACGGAATCGCGGAGAGGTTTGTACGGACACTGAAAAATCACCTCAGAGCCTCACAATCCGATGATCTGCAGACAGCTGTAGACCGATTTCTGATCCAATACCGGAATCGAGTCCATCCGACAACAGGACGGGCGCCGGCCGAGATCATGAGAGGTCGATTGTTAAAGTCACCTATCATCAATTTGCAGCGAGACGTCTGGATCAGGAACTACAACGAAAAGGATTTACTTTTCGAACCAGGAGTCATCTGTGAAAATTATCCTCAGTCTGAGAAAGTCGTTAAAGTGCGGACGGATTCTGGCGTGGAGAAGATGGCCCACATGGAGCAGTTAAAGGACAGAGTTCGTGCTGACGAGTTTGAGGAAATGCGGCAGGAACAATGTGAGAAGCGTGAGCACGACGTGGTAGGCGACAACAAGGACCAAAGTCATAAGTCGGATAAAAAGGACAACAACAGCACTCTCGCTGACCCAGGAGTCAACGCACGGCCCCAACGGAACCGACATCCACCCGAGCGGCTGCAGTACGAGCGTTTGGGAAATCCTGGTTAGCCTGGGAGAGTGTTGTGGTTAGCTAAAAAGACACTGATATTGCAAAGCATTTGTTTGGGCACACAGCCACTTATTTTGTTTATGGCGCGAACTCCATACAGCTATGGAGATCGCGAGACTTTGGTTCAAGAAGAGCCAAGAGATAATGAGAGGCGGACCAAGAAACCGCAGCACAAATAAATAAAGTGCACATTCAATAGTACGAGTAACACACAAATCTTCCGTCTTTGTGACCTCAGGTTAAGTTGTAACAATAATTTTATTGAAAAATCCCACAGGGGGAGTCTGGAGGGGATAAGTTTATTTAAAATCCCACAGGGAAGTCTGGAGGGGATAAGTTTATTTAAAAAAACCACAGGGAAAGTCTGGAGGGGATAAGTTTATTTAAAATCCCACAGGGAAAGTATAGAGGGGATAAGTTTATTTAAAATCCCACAGGGAAAGTATAGAGGGGATAAGTTTATTTAGAAACCTCGAACAAAGGTTAGGAAATGAAAACTAAGGTATTAATCAATTAGGAAATCAATGAAAGTTTCCAGCGATGAAGACATTTATCCCACCTGCAGCCTGATATCCGCCAGGCCCCAAGGCGGATTAGCCCTGGGCGGCCGAGGCTTGGTATAGTTGCTGGGCCCGGATTTCAACTCGGTGACGCTGATGATGTCGCTGCAGCCGCGGCAGTTGCAGTTGGGATCGCCTTCCACGGCCACGAATGCCAAATTGGTGTTTGCTATGTCCCGGATGTGCACTTTGCTGCGAAATAGGGTTTTTCAGGAGGGGTTAGAGGTCAGCGCTACGTTTCTTTTAAATAAGTTGAAGACTAAGCACTTGTAAAATATCATATTTATTTGAAGCTATGTTAATATATGACGGACAGACAGACGGAGAGACAGACAGACAGACAGATAGACAGACGGACAGACACACAGACAGACACACAGACAGACAGACAAACAGACAGACAGACAGACAGGCAGACAGACGGACACAGACAGAAAGAGAGACAGACAGGCAGACGGACAGACGGACAGACAGACAGACAGACAGACAGGCAGACAGACAGACAGGCATACAGACGGACACAGACAGACAGACAGACAGACAGACAGACAGACAGACAGACAGACAGACAGACAGGCAGACAGACGGACACAGACAGAAAGAGAGACAGACAGGCAGACGGACAGACACACAGACAGACAGACAGACAGACAGACAGACAGACAGGCAGACAGACGGACTGTGATAGCGTAGCGTCCGCTTGCGCTAATCGAGCCGCGTTCTTCGTGTATGTTGTTGGTTAATGTACGTTGCAAATGTACATTGATTTGACTTTGATAAATATATAATAAACGTGAGCGCTCTGGCTGAGAGTTTGCATACCGCTCAAGTGGAGTTATTACAGTGGCGACGAGAATTAAAAGAGCCCAGCAGCTATGAGTGCTAGTGCACTTGGGCTAGTCGGCCCATACGAAGAAGGCTCTGAGCCGTGGCATATGTATCAAGAAAGGCTGGAGCAGTACTTTGTCGCCAACGACGTCAAAGATGATGCGAAGAAGCGAGCCATTCTGCTGAGTGCATGCGGCAAGAAAGTCTTTCACCTGGCCTACAGCCTGCTGGCTCCTTCGAAGCCAGCGGAAAAAAGCTATGCTGATATTTGTACGACGCTGAAGAATCACTTCGAGCCAGAGGAGTCCGAAATCGTTCATCGCTACCGGTTCTACACCAGGAATCGTAGAGAGGGAGAGAGCATCGCCGACTTTGTGGCAGAACTCCGTGACCTGGCCCGCGACTGCAAGTTCGGAGAAAGCCTAGAGGCCATGCTGCGAGACCGGCTGGTCCTCGGAATCAACTGCGACAGCGCGCAGCGCCGGCTTCTGGCGGAGCCCGAGCTCACCCTGAAGAAGGCCATGAATCTGGCCCTGGCGAACGAGTCAGCGGCCAGGGGCTGTCAGCTAATGTCGGGATCCAGCAAACCTGGAGGTCACGAGACCGTCAGCGTTGTCAGGCAGCAGAAGTCGACTAAGAAGTGCTTCCGATGTCTTTCTGCAAGGCATCTGGCCAACAAGTGTCCTTTTGCTACCAAGAAGTGTTTCAGTTGTTCAAAGACTGGGCACACGGCGGCTGCCTGCAAATCCCAGGCAAGCGGCGAGAGGCGAGAGACTCTGCAGGTGCGGAACGACGAGGACGAGGACGCTGATGAGGAGACAGCTCACTCGCTGTACAACCTGTCCGCCCACAGTAAAAGTTCCTCCGATCACAACGACAGTGCGCATCAACGGCAGGCCGGTGATCATGGAGGTGGACACGGGAGCTTCAGTGTCTCTGATCTCTTCGAAGACCTACGGGTCCGTGCTAGGCTCCAAGCCTGCGCTGCAACCGGCGTCCGTGCAGCTGCGCACCTACTCTGGAGAGAAAGTGGCCATCCAAGGCTGCATCTGTGTCTCCGTCGAAGTTGATGAGGCGCCGCCCAAGTCGCTCAACCTCCTGGTGGTCGCTGGCAGCGGCTCAGATCTCCTCGGCAGGGACTGGCTGTCTGAGCTGCGGCTTGACTGGAGGTCGATCAAGCAAGTCGCTACCACTTCTGAGGTGCCGCCCAGACTGCAACAGCTGCTCACCAAGTACGGTGACGTGTTTTCCCCAGGGCTGGGCAAGTAAAACGGACCACCTGTAAGTCTGAAGTTGAAGCCTGATGCCCAGCCTCGGTTTTTAAAAGCCAGAAGTCTGCCGTTTTCTCTAAAGGACAAGGCTGAGGACCAGCTGAACCGCGAGATTGAGCAGGGGATTCTGGTGCCGGTGCAGCACTCCGAGTATGCCTCTCCGGTGGTGCCGGTGCTCAAGTCTGACGGCTCGGTGAGGGTTTGCGCGGACTTTAAGCAAACTGTCAATCCTAATGTCGAGACGGACTCCTACCCTCTACCTCGGATCGAGGAGCTGTTCGCTAAGTTGACGGGTGGGCGTCTCTTCACCAAGCTCGACCTGTCGCAAGCGTACATGCAGCTGCCCCTGGACGAAGCCTCCCAAGAAGCCTGCACTATCAATACGCACAAGGGCTTGCTGCGCTACACGCGGCTTCCATTTGGAGTCTCGCCTGCGGTCAGAATTTTTCAGCGCCGGATGGACTGCTTGCTTCAGGGGATCGCCGGCACCGCTTGCTTTGTTGACGACCTCATCATTACCGGCAAGGACGACACCAGTCATCTGGACTCGCTGGAGCAAGTTCTGGAGAAGCTGAGTCAAAGCGGCCTGCGATGCAAGCTTGAGAAGTGCCGATTCATGCAGACCAGCATCAGCTACCTTGGACACCGCATCGACGCTGACGGCCTGCACCCGATCAAGGACAAGATCGAGGCGATTACCAGCGCTCCCGCCCCCAAGGACGTTGCTCAGTTGCGCAGCTTCCTGGGCATGGTTAACTATTACGGCAAATTCCTGCCCAACCTGTCGCAAGTCCTCGCACCACTTCACCTGCTGCTGCGAGAGAACCACCGCTGGGACTGGGGGGCTGCTCAGGATGCCGCCTTTGCAAAGTGCCAGACTCTGCTGTCGACGGCTCCGGTTCTGGCGCACTTCGATCCGGACAGAGAACTGATGCTCGAGTGCGACGCGCCCCCCTACGGCCTTGGGGCCGTCATCAGCCACAAGATCGATGGGCTTGTCCGGCCAATCGCGTTCGCCTCACGCTCGCTGCACGATGCCGAAAAGAACTACTCCCAGCTGGAGAAGGAAGCCCTGGCAGTGGTGTTTGCAGTCAAGAAGTTCAACGCCTACCTGTTTGGTCGGCCGTTCCTGTTGGTGAGTGATCACAAGCCTCTGCTTGGGTTGTTTGCTGAGAACAAAGCTGTGCCGCCCCTCGCATCCGGGAGAATCCAGAGATGGGCGCTGCTGCTGTCCGCCTACAACTACCGCATGGTGCACCGCGCGGGCGCCTCTCTACTGTGCGCTGACGCCCTGAGCCGCCTGCCGCTGCCGGAGAAGCCGGCCGCAGTTCCAAAACCGGCGGAGCTAGTCATGCTGATGGACCACTTGGACGATGGACCAGTCACGGCGACTCAAATCAGGAACCTGACCCGGAGGGACCCGCTGCTTTCGCGAGCTTTGCACTTCACGCTGACCGGCTGGCCAGAGCGACCACCTCAAGACCTGCTGCCGTACTCGAAGAGAGCGGGGGAGCTCAGCGTGTTAGACGGCTGCCTCCTGTGGGGGTGTCGCGTTGTGGTTCCGAATGGAGTGCGACTTGCGCTGCTGCACGTGCTGCACCAGTGCCATGCAGGGGCTTCGCGCATGAAGGCGCTGGCTCGGAGCTACTTCTGGTGGCCGGGACTAGACGCTGACATCGAGAGCCTCGCTAAGGCATGTCCAGACTGCCAGGAGCTGCA
>CATNEM010000202.1:242500-257500 GCA_950096795.1 Macrostomum cliftonense
AGCTCACCTGCAGCGTGGCGTTGTGCACCGCTCCCCAGACGCTTCGTGCATCCTCAGTACTTAATAAATCAATTAAAATCCGACGAATAAATTCCTTTGAACAGTTCATTCTGGTCCGGTTGAACTCCGGGCTAGCCAGCACTTTCTCCAGCGCGCACACCGGATTGGTGTTGTAGTCGGCCAGCAGGTGGCTGGGGAAGGCGCAGAACTCGTAGCCGCTCAGGCCGATGCCGTAGCGTCCCGCCGACGCCACTGGGACGCAACTTGCCGAGCTGCGATTTCGCCCCAACTGTAGGAGGCGTTCGAGCTCCTCGGGCCCCAGACCTCCGGTGGGCAGTGCCGATTCTTGTTGCGCGTTGCCACCGTATATTAACGGCGGCGGCCACTGTCTGTCTTGTTGCCATGGCAACACTAAAGCCATGGAGAACGGCGTCGCCCTGGTTACGGTGCCGTCTGGCGACTTCGAGCTGATTGGCGCGTAGAAATATTTAAATTGGCGCCTAAATCCGCGTGTCTAGAAATATTTGAATTGGTGCGTAGAAATATTTAAATTGGCGCCTAAATCCGCGTGTCTAAAAATATTTAAATTGGCGCAAAAAACCCGCGTGTCTAGAAATACTTGAGTTGGCGCGTAGAAATATTTGAGTTGGCGCGTAGAAATATTTAAATTGGCGCCCAAATCCGCAAGCCTAGACACATTTGAATTAGTGCGTATAAATATTTGAATCGGCGCCTTAATCCACGAGTCCAGAAATATTTGAATTTGCGCGATTAAATTTGAATTTATTATCATAATTATTAATCCTCAAACTTTCTCATTCTTGAAAATCTTCCATAATCAATTTGTAGCATTCAGCAGTTAGAAATTAAAAATTCCTTAATGGTCTAATTAATTATTATTGTTTATTAAACAAAAAAACTTCCTTACAAAATCTTCGTAGGTCTTTGTTCGAATCATATCCAAGTCACCCTGCAATCGCTCGATAAGTTTCAAACGCAATGGCAGGTCGTAGCTGGGGGCGTTATAGAGCGGCTCCTCGTCGGCTAGCGCCTCGATCTCGGCCACATCCCGGTTGTTGAAGAACAGGCGGATGTTGCCTTCATTCTGAATTGGGGAGTTGAAGTCAGATTTTGAGTTGACTTATGAAATTAACAAAAAATGAAGTAAAGTCAATTCGACGTTACATCAAACGGCCTAAACTCCGGATGGAACAGAACGTGGCCATTGTTGGTGACCAGGAAGATGTAGCCCAGAGCGCCCAGCTCCCAAGCCGGCCCGAGCCGTTCGAAATGTTCGATTGGGACGTCGAGACCGGCAACGCCGATTAGGTGACCGATGCCGCGGTTGATCTGTTGGGATGGTTTTTTTGGCGGTGTCGGCTTTGAGAGACGGGCCACGGATGGCTACCCAGAATCTCTAAATTTCTTTAACAAGCCAACCTTTTTTATTCTCTAGATTGCCTATTTTAGTTGAAATGAACGGGACCAAGAAGGTCTCGTGGAGGGCTGTTAAAAAATAATAATTATAGCCCTAATGTGCGATTTGGTAGCAGTCTTAAATAATATTGCTGTTTTCCGAGTTTGACGCTTGTTTACGTAATTTTTTGCGTGAATTTAAACTTCAATTTGTCCTGGTTAAATTGATTACACAACAGTTTTCTGATTACTTAAAATAGCATTATAGTCGCGAGTAATTCTAAATAAATTAACAAATAAATTGTTTAATTCAAACTTTAGTGTAAATAACCCACATAACCAAAATTATCGCCGAGATATCGCCCAGATATCGCCAGCCGATTCGCCCAGATATCGGGGCTTATCGCCCAGTTTATCGCCTGAGCACCAGAAGTGGTCATCATGGCTATATCGCCTCGGTATCGAATAGCGATATCGCGGGGCGATGTGCAGGCGAGCATCAGCAGATAACATCTGCAAGCGTACTACCATACTACTAGTAGGAAATACAGTTTTTTCATTTGTTAGTGAAAAGAAAAACGTTAAAAGAAATACTCTTCATTTTCGTTGCATAGATTATTTTATTATATTCTTAAAGTTCGTTTATTTTCTGAACAAATGCTGCCATGTATCAATAGCATGCCATGCAGCGCTTCCACTGAGCCGTCAAAAGTTCGCCTGAGTGCTAAAATTCCCGCACATAGTGCACGTTACATAAAAATGAGCACTAATAAATTGATTGATTGGTAATTGATTGCATAAAAATGTTGCTAAATTTGCCATGGCAATTTTGAGTACGAGTATAAGTGCAATATGTGCAATCGATTTTGGACAAAAAGGGCAGTACAAATGAATTAATATAATTTCCTAAAACTAAAAATGCATACCAAGACACTTTTTGGTTGTATTATTCAGATGCCGTAGAAAAAGCTGCGTAACATGATTGAAAATTTTGCCCCTAAGCCCCAATCAAACTAACTTTTAACTAATTAATTAATTAGGTGCAGCTCCGGTCGAGACGCCTTTCTTGTGAATTCTGGTAGCGTCAGTAGCGTGCATGAGGATATATGAGATAGCCCCATTTATTTCAGTTTCCGTGCCTTTGCTGGATGCTACCACTAGTTTGTAGAGGGGCGTCTCGGTGAACCGGCGCTTCGACCCGCCGCTGCCGGTAAAGCTGTACTTAGCCAGCAACTCTGGACAAAGAAGCCGCCGCAGTATACGTCTCGTCCTGTCGCGCAGATCTTTGCCGCCCAGATTTTGCAGTTGCAGAGCCTAATATTTTGTGTTTATAATATGGAAATTGTTGATTCAAGAACTTCAAAGGTAGAAGTAATTATGTAGACATTTGACACAACTTCGAAAAACATAAATAACCGTTATCATTAATCAGCAAGCAAATTAGTTAGCAGAGACAAAACAGATACAAATGCACTTACGAACTGTTCGCTGTTATCTTTGTCCTCCAGCCAAGCCAAAAACTGGTCGAGATCTTCGTCGTTCGACAGAGGCATCGAAACCGGGGGTTGAATTGACACCTTTTTAGGCTGACGCTGAGATATTAAAAGCGAAATTTGTCGCGCGTTGCTTTCAACATTCTCACGGATTGTCGCCAGTTCTCGAAGAACCCGGAGTTCAAAATCTGTGAATGAATTATAGCGGATAAGAGAACGCGTATAAAAAACTGAAAAGCTTTTAAAGTCTGATGGACTTGGTAAAAAAGCTCAATTTAGACCCAAATTTAGAGACCCAAGCTTACTAGAGAAACGCGACGGAGTCTGGGCTGGTGCGGCAGGAATGACAGGTTGCACCTGCTGTTCAGGTGTCGTCATTGGTGAAGTCACCCTCGCTGACGACGATGATCCAGGAGTCATAAAGAGGCTGCAGGGAAGATTCATTGGTCTCGAATCGAACGTTGCTGCACTGGAGCCCCTGTTCTCCGTGGAATCTAAGTCTGCATTTGCACTAGAAAGTGACGCTGGATATTTCGGCAGGGGTTCACTGTCAGAACTGTGATCCGCGTCACTGTCAGACGAAGATGCTTGTTTCTTCTTCTTGCTAAGATTTCTATTCTTAGACTTGACCGTTAAAGAAAGATTCTGCTCGTCGACATCTGAATCATCAGCGTCCACACTTTCGATGGTGCGCTTGCGAGAACCGTTGTCAGTATAACAGCTGAAACTTGGCCTTGATCGGCGTTCTTCCGGGTCCGTCGTCAGTTCTGTTTCGCCAGTTTCGGCTCGCCTCATCCGTCGTCTAGCTTGAAGTTCGTCCTCTGATATACAAAAATTAAAAAGTTAAAGTTTATGTATAAAGTATTTGATTACTCAAAATTACTCTTTCCGTTGACTGAGTAACGCTGTTATCCAAGACAGTACAAATACAGAAGCAATAGAGTAACAGCTACCAGTACATTTCGTGAGTAGATTTTATGCGCAAAATAACCAACTTTTAACTCACTAGCTTGGGAGAGAATGGTTACTGCATGAACCTCCCAGTCGTCTGACGGAGTTACACTCTTTGTTCGCATGCCACCCACTCTGTTTGTTGGAACAGGAGGCCAGTGGCATTTCGTCAGCCCCATCATCCAGTTCGATGGAACATAATCAACATATCGAAGTGCGCCTTCGTAGCTGCTTGCGAATTCCACAATGTAAAACATCTGGAAGGTTTATAACCATTAATTGAAATTGTGGTATGATGAAGTAACAAAGGCACTATAAAGACCAGAATGATTGACTGTGAACCTATTAATAATAGTAAGACAGTATTTTAAGACTTATTTTTAATGTGCCAATGTATTGTATTGCCGGATTGTTTTCTTTTCCAATGAGACAAATTATCATATAAATTATATTCCAGTACCAGAAGTGTAGGGAGCTCATGAAGCATCATTTTTATGCATAGGAAATGCAAAAGTAAAACCATTATGAGGCAATACACAAGCCTTGCAAAAAATGTTGGATAATGGCAAATAAATTATATCAACAGACAAATTGGAGATACAATAAATGTTTAAACATGTAGAATCGATTGGGTAAGTATAAGCAGAAGAATATTTCACATATTTCTGGCATGCAAAATAGCTATCATTAGAGCTGCTTAGTATGCATAGAATTTTATAGCAAAAATAGCTAGAATCAAAGAAATGACAGTCATTTTTGTGAACAGAAAACCTAACACCATCAATATAACACACAGAAAACTTGCCAAAATCGACAAACTGATCTGAAATATTGCAAAAAGTGATTCTACATTTAAAAATAATATCTGAAGCACACTCAACAGGTACAATAGATTCAAGTTCACAAAGGCGATTTGAACATTGCTCTAGAGGCAAATTACTTGACCGTACACATTGCTTAAGAACATGTAAAAAACTTTCATACTTAAAAGCACTAAAGTTGTCTAAGCAACCAAACTTTCTACAATCATCAGCAAGGTGAATAAGTGAATGAACATTATAAACAAGCATCTTGGAACCATACAACTGTTTGCATTCCTTAACAAATCTGCAAAGCAATTGAGAAGCATATGTGATGAGTTCAAGAGAAACATTTGGATTACACAGAATACAAATAGCTACATGAAAAAGAAGAAAATGCTTAACTACCTTTTTCTTAATATCCTTACTATGGCACATTATAGGAACACCAGAAAAAAGCAAAAAGGACCTATACTCAGTAGCCTTCCAAAGTCGAACATGAGAAAGAGAGCGTGGCTTTCGTGCAAATTCTGATGGAAAGTTATTGCTGAAACAAATTAGCTGCTCTGACATAGCTGCAACAATACGGTTATGAAATCTGATAGAAAGTGGACCTTGAAGCCAGAAAAAAATTAGTCGACGCATAACACCTAAGCAGATTAAGTGCATATAGTCATATGGAAAGTTAACTATCATATCAATATCAAGTTGTTCAAAAGGACTTGTACCAGTGTGGTGTTCTTCATCATCTTTCCTTCGAAAAGATTCATTTGTACGCAAAGGACAATTAAGTTCATCAAAGATCACCTGTCCAACATATTCACCTGCAATAGAGCACTTGTCACAAGCTGAAAAACCATTATGTCCTTTGATACACTTAAGAAATGCTCTTGCTGGGCGGTCAGCGATGACTTTTTCTAATACAACACTTTCTTTAAGGCTTTTAAGTTCCTCTATAATGTCTTTCAGAAAGTCAGCAAGAGGTGGCTTCTCTGTTCCCAGGTACAAAGCAATCACAAATGGCTTTGATTGTCCAAATGAACCAAGAATAGGCCAAAATGATTGCTTGTTGCTCCGGAATACATTCATTCCATCAATGTTCAAAGACAAGGCTATCCTTTCAATAGAATGAATAGATTGAATATTCTTTGGACTATGCTTCTGAATACCAAAGTAAATATACTTGCCACACCCCATAGATAAGGGCTTTACATTCCTTGGTGTTTGAAGTAGAGTGCGGCTTGAAAGAGGCAAGTCAGGATGATGTTTGTGCAAGATCTTTAGCAAAGAATCCACACCAGATAATTCTATTTTCTTGGAAATTGCCCATTGCTGTAGCTCATCTCTCAATGTCACTCCTTCAGTGTTAGATTCATCATCACTATCAATGACTTCTTCATATATTTCATCAAATATAAAATCATTGGCATTAGCATTTGATAGGATTTCCTCTAGTTGTAGCTCCTGGTCTTGTTGTTGTTCTAAGTGTTGTTGAAGTTCTTGGTATTGTTGTTGAGGCTCTTGGCCTTGTTCTGGTTCTGGCTCTTGGTTTTGTTGTGGTACTTGGTCTAGTTTAGGTGTGTTTTGATATGGTTTTGACTGGTTTTCAATAACATCTAACTCAGTTATCATTGAATAGAAACGCTTTCTTGAAGCACGTTGAATCTTTCTTGAAGCCTGAAAAGTTAAAATTGATTTGCTTGTTTTTAGTCCCTATAGAAATGCCAACTATTAATAATTATATTTTTTATAAAAAATCCTAGTTGTAAAATAGTAAATAATTAATATAGAAATGCTTAGCCACATTGTCCTATGCCAATAATTTAAATTTCATCCACAAATATCTATGCCAATAATGTTCACTGTATCTACATAACAGTTTGATAGAGGGGTACCTACTATCATTATGCCTTGCCAATGATGTTTAATAGCTTATCTAAGTGGCAGTTGACTTGACTAGAATAGGTCTATCTTTTTAACTCTATTTTAGGGTCATATGGGCCTATATAAATAATAATAATATAGAGTACATAATATGGGGCAGATCCAGGGGGCTAGGGGCTTTATCCCCCTGAAATGTTGGCCTACCCAATTGCTACCCCCCCCTTAGGAGAATAGAGCAACCCTAGAAAAAAAGAATGCCCCTAGTAGAGAAACAAAGGGTGCCTACCTCAAACAAAGGTAGAAGTAGCTAGTATAGGCCTACTATTGAAAGATTTTACTAAAATAAATGATTATATTAGGTGAGGTCCCTATAAAGTTCTTAAATTAAATCTAACCCCTAAATATAGCTAGGACTCTAAATTCAATGACAAAGGAACAAAGCCTAAGAAAACTCTTTAGAGCAAGAGCATTAGAGCAAGTTATTGCTTAGTTAGAAATTAAATTAGATCAAGACTCATGAAATTTGATAAAATTGTGCAGTCAAAATATAACAATAAAACTAGCCTACTGTACTGCCAAGGCCTTAGCTATGGCTATATGTGCATTGTGCACTGAATGGACTAAGCAGCACAGATTATTATCAGAAAAGTAGTAGTAGTAGTAGTAGGTAGGCCTAGGCGATTTGGCTCGGGTGACGACCCTTGTCCTTGATGCCAATAGTAATAATAATAAGTTTATTCTTTTAATACTTTCGATATTTTTATTATTTAGAGTTGTGTAAATGCAAAAGTAAATCAATTTTAACTTAAGTGTCATAAGTGAGACAGGGAAGACAGAAAACAGGGTGATCTAAACGACATACAAATGGCGATAGTTGGCAGAGAAAAAAAAGCCGAGAAAAATATTTTTCATCCGCGATACGTCTGTTAGTCAAGCCACTTTGTTTTTAAAAGAATTAACAAAGTAGACGAAAATATTTGATGAAACAAATATCTAATATTAGAAATTAAAGATACATGATAAAATTAGCTACCTAAAAAAATTATGTAGCTACTAAATACAAAACACTTCTACTTAGTCAGATATATTCAATTTTAAAATGAATCGCCTCTATGATATCGAGGCGAAATCGTGCATCAATCAGAAGTTAGTAATACGAAATAAACATCAATCAGTTTCTTTTGCATTTCAACTCTTTACTACACACTTTAAAATACATTTTCACAGTAAGCACAATAATAACAAATGAAAAGATAATGAAAAGCAGGCTTCTTAAAAATTCTATCATGTATCGAAGCAATATCGCCTCGATATCTTTCAACGATATATCGCCCATATCAGAGGGCGAGCAGTGGGCGATATCTCGGCGATAATTTTGGTTATGTGGGAAAATTTTCAAATATATTGTCCATGTCGTAATGTAAAATAACAAACTACTTATATTGACGAATCGTTACCACTCACCGTTTCATTGTCGCGAATGTCGTAAGCTGCCTGAGCCACCGAAGCAAACAGTTGATTTTTCTAAAAAAATTTTTAAGTTTGGGCGAAATTCTAGTATTTCTTGCATTAATAACATTTAATATGCTAAAAATGCAATGGAAATGCCATGTTGTTAAATTTACTAAATATAAGCAAAGCGCAAGAAAGCAAATAAAAATTTTCTAAATGTACCAGAAATTTACCAATTAGAAGAAAATTCTTTCTTACACATCAGCGAGAGTCAGACTGCGCATGCAAAAAATTCTAGGCAGCGATTTTACCAATTGTATAAAGAAAACATTAGTAAATATTCTGTTACTCAGCGTAGTTGAAATTTGTTAATTTAATAATGAAAAATTCTCAAATCTGTTAAATATATAAAGTCAAGGTTTCTTAGAATTATTAATGCTCCATTTGCTTGAAGACGCACTTCTCTTAATGCCTACAAAATTAGGTAGTAAGCCGGGATATTGGGTGCCAGTTGATGAGTAAAAATTAAACAAGGTTTGGGAATTTCAGTGCATGACTCGAGTCGAAGAAAACTTTTTTAAGGAGTTAGCTTCATAAGGACAACTTTATAGTGTAACTTCAAGTGGTCCTTGACTTGAAGATTTTAAAGTTATGATTTGTCCACAATCACTTTTTCGTGGATCTATTATAAATCTACTCTTATTGTGGACTAAATCAATAGAACATCAAGACCTATCATACATTGCAAATATATTTTCAATCTATCTCAGATTTATAAATGATCTCTCGTATATGTATATACTGGATCTATTGCAGATCTACATTCGATCTATTGTAGATCTACATTCCATCTATTGCAGATCTATTTCGGATCTATCGCAGATCTATTTCCGATCTATTGCAGATCCATTTCGCATTTATTGCAGACCTATATTCCATCTATTGCAGATCTATATTCCAATTGCAGATCTATATTCTATCTATTGCAGATCTATACTCAATCTATTGCAGATCTATATTCTATCTGTTGCAGATCTATATTCAATCTATTGCAGATATATACTCAATCTATTGCAGATCTATATTCTATCTATTGAAGATCCATATTCAATCTATTGCAGTTCTATACTTCATCTATTTCAGATCAATATTCCATCTATAGCAGATCTATATTCAATCTACTGAAGATCTATACTCAATCAATTGCAGATCTATACTCGATCTGGATTGTAGATATTAAATTAACTATAAATTGTCCATCTATTGCGCATCTATTTCAGGCCTATTGCGTGATCCAACAGTGCATCGGGAACGTAAAAAAACTAGGATTCAGACTACTGTTATCAATCAGGGAATCAAAGGAAATTCAGGCGGGGGGGCATTAAAATAAAAAAAATTTTACCACGGCAGGATCCTCCTCAGGCGACTGATGCGGCGTGTTGTCTCCTTTCGAAGGTTTGTACAAAATCCTCAACTTGTTCGCCTGCTGACCGTCGCCGCCAGCTCTGCCGCTGCTGGCGTTCACCACCGAGTCCGTCGTGTCAACAGGCGCCGCGGTCGTGCTAGCCGTGGTGGCTGCCGATGTCTCCGTGAAGGGGAACACGGTGAAACCGGCGGCCGACGTGGACGCCGCTGCCGCCGACGCCGCTCCCAGCCGCGATTTGCCGGCCGGAGCCACGTCCGAGTGGACGATTCGAAGTGCGTTCGGATTCCGCACGGGTTTCCGGGTGTGCGGAGTTTCGGGTTTTAACGGAATTAAAACAGATGGAGGGATTTTGTTTGTCGTTTGCACGAGGGAATGAATTTCCCAACTTCCTTCATTTTGTTAGTAAAAATTTTATTCGATATTTAGGCATAAATATTTGCGCTTTTATAGTTATTTATCGTATTTTCTACGTAAATTAGTTATCTCAAATCTTTATTTGTTAAAATGGATTGTAATGAACGCGCATTTAATAACTTGCTTTTTTCTATTATTAAAAACTAACTTACTATATTTGTTATAATTGCGCTATATTTTGTTATAATTACGTTGTTACTTATGTTCATATTTAATTTTACACGAGTCATTTTCCAGGAAGTTCTTACAAAATCATTTAGTTCAATTTCTAAGTGAGGCTGAAAAATATATTTAGTTTTGATAACTTTCAAGAATACAAAAGTATTTTTAAAATCTACTTCTAATTCGTATAATTTTATTAATTCTTTTTATATCGTCTTACCTGCGTTTTAATTTGATTTTTGTGCACTCCGGTCCACACGAAAAAGTGATCGCGACGATGGGCGTTGGTTCGCGCCGTCACGGGGATGTAGCGCTGTTGGTTGTTTTTTTTTTTTTATTGTAATTATTTATTTTAGGATTCATACATTTTCCAGCTTTATTGGAATTTCTACACCTTGTTAGTGACAAAGTCTTCGAATGGATAGCACTATTAACTCCAAATGGGTCGCTTTCACAACACCGAAACTTCATAACACCGAAACTTAAAAACGCAAAAAGGTATACCAAGAGACTTCATAACACTGAAACTTCACAACGCCGAAAAGTATAGCCAGAGCTTGCTTTATATAGCTTTTTGGCGTTGTGAAGTTTCGGTGTTGTGAAGTTTCGGTATTATGAAGTTTCGGCGTTGTGAAGTTTCGGTGTTGTGAAGTTTCGGTGTTGTGAAGTTTCGGTGTTGTGAAGTTTCGGTGTTGTGAAGTTTCGGTGTTGTGAAGTTTCGGTGTTGTGAAGTTTCGGTGTTGTGAAGTTTCGGTGTTGTGAAACCCCCCAAACCCAAATATCCCCATGTCTGTCACCTCCGTTTCTATTGGTTCCCTTTCCTCTAATGCTTCCGAAGGTCTCTCCCACAGCGCCTCCAAGGACCCCGTGTACAAAAGTTCTTTAGTGTTTTCAGGAACTGATCTATGATCAGTAACAGTACGTAAGGTAGGCGTATGGAATTAGAAAAAAACACACAATGATCATTATTGTTACCTGAACATTTTCTTTCACATCTGACAGAGTTGAAATCTGTACGAAATAACCGCGATTGGAGCAAGCAATTCGCTTAACATTTTCTTCTTCTGCAGCTTCGTGCCCGACAAGAAAGGTGAACACGCGAACTTGTTTCTGTAATAGGAGCAATCTTCTGTTAAACTAGATGGGATTATTTCTATTGGAAAAAAGCAGGTCAAGTCTTACATCGAAATTGTACTGCTTGAACACTTCGTCAAAAGTTTGCGGAGCCCCGTCAGAGATTAGCACTATGTTCTGCACGCCACCTGAAGACAGTTCGGTGGCATTTCGCTTCACGTAGTCCAGAAGTTGAAAAGCTTCCTCAAGAGCCTCCTTGTAGTCGGATATTCCCAGGGGAGCGAACTGTCTCTCGCTGTGTGGCAGACTCTCATCGTCCCGTATGCGATCCATCACTTTCTGCAACGGATGATAATAATTAAGATGCACATATCTTTCACATTTTTTTCAACTCTGCAACCAGAAAATTTGAAAAAACTCACGAATTTGTTTTTCTCCGTAGCTTGCAGCATAGTAAAATAGTACGATTCCGAAATGTACTTCACCGAAGAGTTCATGAACTGTATAGAGATTGCGTAATTTAAAGGGTATGTCACGTGATATTGCTTTAAAAAATTTACGATATTTTATTTGGCAATAGTAGCGAATATTAACAAAAATCCACTTGATAATTTGTTCTATCGGTAAAAATCTTGTCTTGAACGCGACATATAAAGATATTTTAAGCTAAAATTCTGTTTTACTGCATGACTATTCGAAAGTAAACACGCACCAAAAAAATATGGCGGTTCTAAGTGCCCAAGTGCAGGATACTGTATGCAATAATTTTCAGGTTCAAGATAAACGCTTTGTGTGTTTGCTGTGTGATGCATGTTTATAATTTACATCATTAATAGACTAATTAAGCAAGAATGCATAAAAATCTGATATTATTTTTCGAAAAGAGTCCAGCCCACCGCAAGCTGCAAGTTTTATTTTAAATAAGCCATGACGTTTAAAATAAACAAATTTAACAACCCTACGAACGTACTACTTTGTAGACGCTTAAACTAACTTGCAGTAAAAATTATTTTTATGATTTTTTCTTTAAAAATTGTATAAAAAAGCATTTAAACAAAGTTATAGCTACATAACCTGTTTTTTAATATTTTAATCATAAAGGGAATAAGAACATGGATTAAGCAATTGCATTAAGTCTTTAACTACAGTATGCTCGTATGCTTCTCTACTGTGAGAATTAAATGCTTTATTTCCAATAATTATCCGGAAGTTTTTGTGCGTTGAATTATCATGTATAATATCAATAATTTGCCTGTGTGATTTTTGCTTAATTGTTATTTCTGTTCGATACTTACTTCGTCGTGAGGCGATTTAGTTATCTATAACAAAAAATGTATCCGATTTTCAACAATCATTTAAGGAAAGTAAAGGTTCGAACATTTTTAATAAGACTAAAAATAGAAAAAACTGCAAACAGTTAGTTTATAACACTATAAAAAAGGATTTTCTCAGAACCAAACACAACATCGACAAGAGATAGACGATGAGAAAAAAACAACGAAGGCATGCGAACAGTAGATCACTTAAACAAAACAACAAAATAAAAAGTACTTCAAAAGCCACGCAGTCACTAATAGTGGTTCTAAAATTGCTTCTAGCTTGCAAAAAAATCAAGGAACTTTAACAGTAACAATAGTTTTGCATGCAAACTGGAAAGTACACTTATTTCGGCTGACTAAGTACTTTAAAACCTCGTTAATTTTAAGATATTTTTAATAATTATCAGTAAGGGATCAGAAAGGACTTACTGTATGCAAATTGCCATGCAACTAACTATTTTGTTAACTGAGCATACCCAAACCACCAAGTGCTCGATATATAGATAAGCCACTCACCATGATCACATTGAAGAAATCATTCACATTCATCGTGTACAGCAACTCAGTGAGCGTCATGTTGGCTATTATTGATCGGCGGCCTTTCATTGAACCGCTATTGTCCAATAGGATCACCATGTCTTTGGGATAGGAAGCGGCCAGGAGGTACCTGCATGAAGTGGATGGTTGTATTTAAACTTATTTAGCGCTTTTGCACTTCGAAATAACAATTGTTGTCATTTTTTCACTGAAGTTTTTTTTTATTTTCAGTTGGGTTTTTGTCTACTCGTAAATTACTTCTGCTGATTGCCTTATTGACCAGAAGGTCGTCGGTTCGAGTGCCCGATTTCCTCGAAAATCTAGCAACGTCTTTCACTATCTCGAAATTTCACTGTCTAGAAAACTCAAATAGCAGTGACGTAGCTAGATTTTCAAAAAAGTGAAATTTCGAGGTAGTGAAAGAAGGTGCTTTTGGAAGAAGTGAAATTTCGGGATAGTAAAATTTTGGAGATAGTGCAAGACGTACACAATTAAACGAAAATCACTCTCTCACCAGTACTGCGTCCTGCAGTCAAAGAAGTCAATAGTGATATCCTTGTTGGCGAGATCTTTAGTCTGAATGTACCAACGAATGCCTGGATAGATTTTGAACAGGCCCTCGGTGTTGCCAAAGTATTGCCACTTGAGCATGGGGTCGGATTCGGCGTTTGATGCGAACACTCGGTCCAGAGACTCGGACCAGTTAGCTGCGTTCAGCATGTCCGTGGCTGGTCAAGACGGTTTGGATATGAAATAATTTTATTTAATATTTAATGTATGTTTCAGAGGGTAGAATTTTACTGTGTTTTTCATGAATTTAGTCAGCATTTTTTATCTTTAAGGGGTAGTTTTAGTCTGTAAAGGGGTAGTTTTAGTCTGTAAAGGGGTAGATTCCATCTGTAAAGGGGTAGTTTTAGTCTGTAAAGGGGTAGATTCCATCTGTAAAGGGGTAGTTTTAATCAGTAAAGGGGTAGTTTTAATCTATAAAGGGTAGTTTTAGTCTGTAAAGGGGTAGTTTTAATCTGTAAAGGGGTAGTTTTAATCTGTAAAGGGGTAGTTTTAATCTGTAAAGGGGTAGTTTTAATCTGTAAGGCGGTAGTTTTAGTCTGTAAGGAGAATTTCTTCGTAGTTTCAGAAAATCTCAAACCTAGATGTTGATTGATCAGTCGACATGTAGCGTAAATAAAATTAATGCTTATAAATACTTAATCATGAAGAAAAATAAAACTTACAAGCGTCATAGATATTTGACGGCACGTGAGCCGTCGACACTTTCCTATTGGTTTCCACACCGTACAGCCTAGGGTCGGGAGACAGCTCCAGCAGGGTTGACTGCGTGCAGTAGTTCTCTTCAGTCTCGGTTTTCTGAACTACGTACACCGTGTTGCGAGCTTCGGCATCTAGGTTCTGATGCGTGATGTTGTCGGACTCGTGCGGCTTGTCCTCGATGGCCGTGGCTCGCAGGAAAGGCTGGTCTTTCAGCTCGACGCACTGCAGTTTTTCACGTTTCGGTTTCTTTTTTTCAGTGAGGGAATTGTTTTCTTTCATATCTCCATTCTCAGAGCGACCTCACTTTTCCCTTCTCATCCCTCCCTTCTCAACTCTCCCTTCTCAACTCTCCCTTCGCAACTCTCCCTTCTCAACTCTCCCTTCGCAACTCTCCCTTCTCATCCCTCCCTTCTCAACTCTCCCTTCTCAACTCTCCCTTCTCGACTCTCCCTTCTAAACTTTCCCTTCTCGACTCTCCCTTCTCAACTCTCCCTTCTCGACTCTCCCTTCTCAACTCTCCCTTCTCTCTACTTTCTCAACTCTACTTTCTCAACTCTCCCTTCTCAACTCTCCCTTCTCAACTCTCCCTTCTCAACTCTCCCTTCTCTCTACTTTCTCAACTCTACTTTCTCAACTCTACTTTCTCAACTCTCCCTTCTCAACTTTCTCTTCTCTCTACTTTCTCAACTCTACTTTCTCAACTCTCCTTCTCAACTCTCCTTCTCAACTCTCCCTTTTCAATTCTCCCTTCGCAGCCCTCCCTTCTCAACTCTTCCATCTCGGTCCTCCCTTATCAACCTTAT
>CATNEM010000202.1:280000-462500 GCA_950096795.1 Macrostomum cliftonense
GTCTTGCTCAGCCTGTTTTGTTGATTGATTTGAAATCTTAGTTAGAGACTTTTCAATAGAATATTCTCGAGGTAAAAATAATCTGTGGGAAAGATTTGAGAAATATAAAAAAAGGGAATTATTCCCAGACAGGGTCCATTAGATTATAAAATTGCCTGTAAATTTTATCGAAGAGAGCATTCCCAAGGAGGAATTATCTAAATGAACATTCCCAAGGAGGAATTATCTAAATGAACATTCCCAAGGAGGAATTATCTAAATGAACATTCCCAAGGAGGAATTATCTAAATGAACATTCCCAAGGAGGAATTATCTAAATGAACATTCCCAAGGAGGAATTATCTAAATGAACATTCCCAAGGAGGAATTATCTAAATGAACATTCCCAAGGAGGAATTATCTAAATGAACATTCCCAAGGAGGAATTATCTAAATGAACATTCCCAAGGAGGAATTATCTAAATGAACATTCCCAAGGAGGAATTATCTAAATGAACATTCCCAAGGAGGAATTATCTAAATGAACATTCCCAAGGAGGAATTATCTAAATGAACATTCCCAAGGAGGAATTATCTAAATGAACATTCCCAAGGAGGAATTATCTAAATGAACATTCCCAAGGAGGAATTATCTAAATGAACATTCCCAAGGAGGAATTATCTAAATGAACATTCCCAAGGAGGAATTATCTAAATGAACATTCCCAAGGAGGAATTATCTAAATGAACATTCCCAAGGAGGAATTATCTAAATGAACATTCCCAAGGAGGAATTTATCTAAATGAACATTCCTAAGGAGAGATTATCTAAAGAAACATTCCTAAGGAGGGATTATCTAATGGAATATTCCCAAGGAGAGATTATCTAAAGAAACATTCCTAAGGAGGGATTATCTAATGGAACATTCCCAAGGAGGGATTATCTAAGGGAACATTCCCAACGAGGGATTATCTAATGGAACATTCCCAACGAGGGATTATCTAATGGAACATTCCCAAGCAGGGATTATCTAATGGAACATTCCCAAGAAGGAATTATCTAAACGAACATTCCCGAGGAGGGATTATCTAAGGGAACATTCCCAACGAGGGATTATCTAATGGAACATTCCCAAGCAGGGATTATCTAAATGAACATTCCCAAGGAGAGATTATCTAAAGAAACATTCCCAAGGAGGGATTATCTAATGGAACATTCCCAAGGAGGGATTATCTAATGGAACATTCCCAAGTAAAGATTATAATATAAATGGTAAATGGTAAAACACATCAGAGAAAGTTGATCCATTAAAACAAACAATCTCCAGCCAACATATCTCTTAATCCTCACCGCCAGATTGACTCCGCTCCGACCGTCAATGACATAGAGAATGATGGGCAGGAGAGACTCCACAGCCTGCAGAGTCAAGCTGTCCAGTGCATCGTTCTCATTCAGCCCGGGCGAGTCCACAATGTCCAGGCCGCTTCGACGGAGAAACTCGCAAGGCACCCCGAGCTCGACTGAGGCGCTTATTTGCCTGCTGTCTTCTCGACTTTCATCCTTGAGCCAAATCAGATTGTCATCGATTTTACCGTCCTCTGGTTGGACAGCGTCGCCGATCTGTCTGCCTTCGGTGTCAATAAGACGGGCTGTCAGTCTCTCGGCGTAGGTGACCCGCGTGACCCTCGCCGTGCATGGGTTTTGTGATTGGGGCAAAATTTTTTGACCTGAAATTTGGATGGGATGGTTTGGTGTCATGAGGGCTGAGGTTGTTGTTGGTGTCATGAGGGCTAAGGTTGTTGATGGTGTCATGAGGGCTAAGGTTGTTGGTGGTGTCATGAGGGCTGAGGTTTTTGGTGGTGTCATGAGGGCTAAGGTTGTTGGTGGTGTCATGAGGGCTAAGGTTGTTGGTGGTGTCATGAGGGCTGAGGTTGTTGGTGGTGTCATGAGGGCTGAGGTTGTTGATGGTGTCATGAGGGCTAAGGTTGTTGGTGGCGTCATGAGGGCTGAGGTTGTTGGTGGTGTCATGAGGGCTGAGGTTGTTGATGGTGTCATGAGGGCTGAGGTTGTTGATGGTGTCATGAGGGCTAAGGTTGTTGATGGTGTCATGAGGGCTGAGGTTGTTGATGGTGTCATGAGGGCTAAGGTTGTTGATGGTGTCATGAGGGCTAAGGTTGTTGGTGGTGTCATGAGGGCTAAGGTTGTTGGTGGTGTCATGAGGGCTGAGGTTGTTGATGGTGTCATGAGGGCTAAGGTTGTTGGTGGTGTCATGAGGGCTGAGGTTGTTGATGGTGTCATGAGGGCTAAGGTTGTTGGTGGTGTCATGAGGGCTAAGGTTTTTGTTGGTGTCATGAGGGCTGAGGTTGTTGGTGGTGTCATGAGGGCTGAGGTTGTTGATGGCGTCATGAGGGCTAAGGTTGTTGATAGTGTCATGAGGGCTGAGGTTTTTGTTGGTGTCATGAGGGCTGAGGTTGTTGCTGGTGTCATGAGAGCTGAGGTTGTTGGTGGTGTCATGAGAGCTGAGGTTGTTGGAGTCTTGAAGAATGAAATTCATTGACCGTTAAAATTTGCGTTAAGAAGTTATAAATAAAATAGCGAAGTATTGATGTTGTCCTGTTCAGTACATTGATATGTTTTGACGTTATCTTTCGGAGATTCCGATCCCTAATTAGAGAAGAAAATTTTCACATCTACTCAGCGAATAATTTCCTGAATTAAATTTTAATAATCTATCCACTGAAATATTCGCATATAGCAGCCAGCATCCCCTCGGCCATAGACAAAGCATCGGAATCTCACGCAGACAGCGCAGGAGCAATTCCACGCACTTTGAGCTACACGAGGTTCACCGCAGTAAGTCACAATAATAGAGACGCTCCCCCCTCAAAGCGCCAGCTAAGTATTAAATAAATCAGCTTTTATTAAACACAAAGGGATCAACATTGATCGGAGAGGGGAGCGGCGCAACGCACCAATTGAGAAGAGGACAACGCAACTGCGACAGAGATAGAAGTAACTCTACTGTAGGTGCTTTCCGTTCTGGCTATATCTAGTAGTAACAGACTTTGTCAAATAATTCCAAAGCGGAAGGAAGGGTTCGAAGAAGGCGGAAGTTGCTGCTGAAAGTCCAACATGTCCAGCCTGAGCTTGGCCGAAGCGCTCAAGAAGTCCAGACGGCCCAAGCCGGGCCAATTCGCCTCGCCGCCGCGGGTACTGACGCTGCAGAACTCGCGCAGCCAGCCGTCGCACATGACCAATCGAAGGCGCAACGACGAGATTGTCAGCATCCCCGTGAAGCCGTGGCACTCGCCCAAGGCCAGGATCCATCGCTCCGTCAATCGTCATCACTCGCCGACAACGTTCAGCTTGGAGCCGGCTCGAGCTGCACTACTGCCGCAGCAGCAGCAGAGCTTCCTGCCGCCGTATCCGTTTCGGCCTCACCGCGGCCTCGCCTATCAGCAGCCGCATCATCATCAGCTCAAATCCGCGCTGCACAGCGGCTTCGCTCGAGGCGGCAGTTTCGGCTCGAGCCTGGAGACCAGCTGCGAGGACTCCAGAACTGCAGACACCCTCGCCGGCATATCGGACACGATCTCAGTGGACGCCAGCGTCTCCCATCATTTCCTGTGCAAGCGCAGCAGTGCCAGGCCAACGGTAGCTCTGGATGGCCGAAGCGGCAACTGCAGCAACTCCACTCAGCAGCGCAACTGGCGATCCAGGCGAATCGGTGGCTCAAAACGTCGCCGAAAGCCGGAGTATGACGACTATGACGACGAGCTGGACAGCGACTGGCCGAAGATTCGTGAAACGAAGCCGCCGAATCGTCGGGGACATCAGCAGCAGCAGCAGCAGCAGCAGCAGCAGCAGCAGCACACAGTTCAACGCACCGGCATGCTGCAAATTGGCAATCATCATCAGCCCTACTGCACCAGCAGCGGCAGCGGTCACTCGCCGCAGCAGTACATTCGCAGTACTAACATGTCTGGACTGTGTGAGTGGCTTCGAACTGGCTTTGATTTTTGAAAGCATTTTTTCTTTAGAATGAAGCGTAGAAAATTGTTGTGGAGAGCGCAAAAAATTGATTTGAGGTTTAACAATGGTATTGGTCATAAAAATTGATTTATCTACACATCCAAGAACACAACCAGTGACACAGCTAAGAACACAACCAGTGACACAGCCAAGAACACAACCAATTACACATCCAAGAACACAACCAATTACACATCCAAGAACACAACCAATTACACATCCAAGAACACAACCAATTACACAGCCAAGAACAAAACCAGTGACACAGCCAAGAACACAACCAGTGACACAGCCAAGAACAAAACCAATTACACAGCCAAGAACACAACCAATTACACAGCCAAGAACACAACCAATTACACAGCCAAGAACACAACCAATTACACATCCAAGAACACAACCAATTACACATCCAAGAACACAACCAATTACACATCCAAGAACACAACCAATTACACAGCCAAGAACACAACCAATTACACATCCAAGAACACAACCAATTACACATCCAAGAACAAAACCAGTGACACAGCCAAGAACACAACCCATTACACATCCAAGAACACAACCAATTGCACATCCAAGAACACAACCCATTACACATCCAAGAACACAACCAATTGCACATCCAAGAACACAACCCATTACACATCCAAGAACACAACCAGTGACACAGCCAAGAACACAACCAATTACACATCCAAGAACAAAACCAGTGACACAGCCAAGAACACAACCAATTACACATCCAAGAACACAACCAATTGCACATCCAAGAACACAACCCATTACACATCCAAGAACACAACCAATTGCACATCCAAGAACACAACCAATTACACAGCCAAGAACACAACCAATTACACATCCAAGAACACAACCAATTACACAGCCAAGAACACAACCAATTACACATCCAAGAACACAAGCAATTACACATCCAAGAACACAACCAATTACACAGCCAAGAACAAAACCAGTGACACAGCCAAGAGCAGCACCAGCATCATCCGCAGCCGCAGCAGCAGCAGCAGCATCAGACCGATCGCCCAGCAACTCACTAATTGATAAACATCAGCAAAACCTTAGAACTAGGGTAAACACAAACCATCCTGCACTACTGGCGCAGTAGTATAATGCAACAATCAACAACCCGCAGTCGCCAACGCCAGCTGCCTGGCAGACCAGCGCAGTCCCAGCCAGCGAAGCGACCGCAGCGAGCCCGAGTTCGGTCGGGAGGACCTGAAAGTCTGCGGCCACTGGAGAGAGTCGCTAAGCAACGAGGATCAGAACACCACGGACGCGTCCTGCTCAGAGGACGGCAGTCGCACGCGGATGCCGGGTGTCGACAGCGACCTGTCGGCTCTGACGCTGAGCCGCATGGAGTTGAGCAGCTCGCAGGCTGCGGCGCCCGAACAGAAGCTGGCTAAGCAGCGCCGGTCGCGACCTCAGGACATCGTCATGGACGGCGGCGCGTCGCCAGAATCTCACGCACCAACCAGCGATGACACCAGCAGTCGGAGTGACATCAGACCTCAGTTGGCAAAGCAGGCGGAGCAGCAAGTTCAACAGCAACAGCAGCAGCATCAGCAGCAGCAGATGATGATAATGCAACAACAGCAGCAGCAGCAGCTGCAGCAGCCGAGAAATCAGCGCGTTGTCATGCCGCCAATGCTGGAGCCGCATCAGCTCATCGCGGCTCAGCAGCTCATGGTCGGAGCCAACTACGACCAGCCTCCTATGCAGCCGCAGTTCCAGCAGCAGCAGCAGCAGCAGCAGACAATGTCGCAGCTCGCCCAGCAGCAGTATCAACAGTTGCTGATGTGCCAACCGTCGCCCTCCATGTACCAGGATCAGTCGAACGGCTTAACCATCACTAATCCGATTCATTGGCAGCAGCCGCTGTCGCATGTTCAGCAGCAGCAGCAGCCGCCGCCGCAGCCGCCGCCGCAGTACCTGCCGCAGCCTCTGCTGGCTCAACTGCCAGACCAGCAGAAACAGCCGGGAAGTCGACTGTCCAGTCCGAAGCATCATCAGCACCGTCACGGTCATCACCAGCGTGCTCAGCAGGACAGGCACCACCAGCACGTGGGCCGCTCCAGCCGGCATCCTCTGGCCCAGAACAGTTCGAGTTCGAGTTTCTCGCTGAGCCAGTCGCAGCGAAGCACTCGCGAGTCAAATTCTGCCAGAGACGAAGAGGCCATCCCAGCCTCGGACGATCTGGTTCACCTGTCCGTCATCAGCTGCTCGGAGGTTGGCGATCGAAGCGAAGCGGCTCGAGTTGTCGGCGGAGGAAATTCGGAAGGCGAGGCGACCACCGCACCGGCTGTGGAGACCGAGGCCGAGGGCGAGGCGGGCACAACGCTGTGCGCTGAGAGCGACGACCATCGGGTGCCCTGCTCGTTGGTGTCAAACGATCACAACAACCAGCGCCAGCAGGAGCAGCAACAGCAGCAGCACCAGCATCATCCGCAGCCGCCGCAGCAGCAGCAGCAGCAGCATCAGACCGATCTGCCACAGCTGTTGGAGCAGCAAAACCAGCAGCAGCAGCAGCAGACGAAAAATCCAGACAGGAATTTATCGCCAGCCGAGTCGCAGCGGTCGTCTCGCTACGGGCGTCTAAAAACGCCAGAGATTTGCAAGCGAGATTTCCTGTCGATGCTGAGGCAGAACATCACCTCCCATGGCAGGATGCACCGGCGTGCTAAGATGAAACGGAGCAGCGGCCGCTGCTGAGTCCAAACGGGTTCGATCCGAAAAAGATCAGAAAATGATACGTACGAGCTAAAATTCGCTAATTTTTTTGCCTCCTAGAGTTTAAACGTATATATAATCTGAACGAACTTTTGCAACTCTCGTCCCTGTGTTGTCTTGCCATCCCGGACACAAGCCGAATCCAGAAATCCTCTTATCCACTGTCGTACAACTGCCATTATAAACAAACAACTCTCGTATTTGTAACAATTTTTCCAAGAAAAAACGATGCTTGCGCGCCAATTTAAACTGTCTTGTCTCGAATTTTTTTCTAAGAAACGCGAATATATTAATATATATAATGCGGTAAAAATGAAATCCCCTTCCGGCTGTTTTTATTCCCGACCCCGTCTCTACATATCGTTGGCCCCCCACACACACTGACAAAGTTCCGCTGAATTTTTTTCCACGTTCTTTTTAATTTTAAATACATAAGACAAGCTGCAGCAGGTGTCGAGAAAGAATACACAAATTTTTTTTCGCCGCTATATTGACAAGACGCAAAGTGTATGCCTAATTGTACGAAAATCGTTCCCAATGTTATGGAGCGGATTTGACTTGTTTGCCTACAACATTTTTGCGTGACCCATCTAAATTGTTTAAATGGTTGCAATATTTGAACAAATATTTTTGGCGATTGCGAGCCAGAATGTTAGACACGGTTTAACAAATGTTATCTATCCAAAAAGTTCGAAATTGAAATAATTTCCACATTTTAGGTAACGGAATTGTCTGTTGAATTTTGGCAATTAGTGTAACAATATCGGGACAAAGGAGATGTTATAATTAAGTCGGATATTGCTGTAGATTATTGAGTACATTGTTAAACACGAGTTAGGTGACCTTAGACAAGATTAGTTTTAGGGCGATTACTTATCAACCTGCGATCAACTTATCAACAAAGGCAGCAAATATTACGCAACTCACCAAGCAGTTCGTTAATAAACGTACTTTTACCAGATTTACTCTGGCCAACAATAACAATGCAGGGTCTCTGCGCCTCCGCATTTGAATTCGAGCCACGGAACAGTTGGTTAACTCTGTCGCGGACTTGCTGAATCGCTAAACTCTCACGAATAGCGGCAACCAACTCCGGCGAAAGAGCTTTAGCAAAGTCTTTGTCTAACAAATACTCAGTATCGTCTAATAGTTTGCTCAGCTTGTCCCGATCGGCGTAAAATCGCGAGATTTCGCTGATCAGAGGTGACTCTGGGCTTGTTGCAGGATCAGCTGACATGACCGGTTATTTATGATCTCAACAGCTTTTTGAATAAAGTTTGATTTTCTTAAACTTTTTATAGGCTAAAGCGCCCTTATAGGCGCGTATCTTATCGGCTCTCCTGGTCGAGCAACGAGTTGCCAAATTTAGCAGACCACATTGAAAGTTCAGGCAAGAAAGTTAAGAAGATTTGAGTTAAATACTTTTTTGAGCGTTTCGAAAGAAAACACCCACATATAGCAACTTTTTTAAAAGAAAAAACACAACACTCCTGCTTTTTTATTAAGGACAGCAAGCATAATAAACTGCCACTAATACTACGAAGGGTTAAATAGATTAGCAATCAAATAAATAGAAAACTACACAGTCTAACAAACTAACACAAGCAACAAAATAATACTGAAAAAATTAGCTTGCAATAAAAGCAAGGCACACAGAGAGGCTTCAAAGACATTTTCTAATAGCGTAATTCCAGACTAAACACAAAAAAACAATAAAGACCAACAATGAAAACACCGGAAATTATAACCAAGTTTTGATTGTTTGTTCGCTTTTGCTTAAAAAAAGGCACACATTTTCAGCACTGCTAGCAAAGCTACTATAAGTAGTATAAAATGACGCACTAAATATTGGCTGACTAGATTTTGAGTAAAAAGCGAATACTACTTTGAGCAGCAGGACACGCATATAGTAATAAAAAAGCTGCTGGTACAGTTCCAGTTAAAAATTGAACATAATAAAAAAATTAGAAACACGATTATCATAAAGAATAAAATTACAAAAAATTGTGTCATTTAGAAAACTCTGCGAGTTAACTGACTAGAAAAAGAAGCGAATTTTTTTATAAAGTGCTCACAAATTTTAAAACATTAGGGAGCGATTCTTCGATAATTGGAGGGGCGATTCTTTGATGATTGGAGGGGCGATTCTTTGATGATTGGAGGGGCGATTCTTTGATGATTGGAGGGGCGATTCTTCGATAATTGGAGGGGCGATTCTTTGATGATTGGAGGGGCGATTCTTTGATGATTGGAGGGGCGATTCTTTGATGATTGGAGGGGCGATTCTTCGATAATTGGAGGGGTGATTCTTCGATAATTGGAGGGGTGATTCTTCGATAATTAGAGGGGCGATTCTTCGATAATTGGAGGGGCGATTCTGTGATTAAAAGGGGGCCATCGTATAGGATAAAGAGCCAATTTTTGAGGATGAATTAGGAAGCGATTTTTTAGGTAAATATCGTGAAGGTGAATTTCTAAAGCATAAAAAGCTATTTCTTGCGTAAAAAACTTTCCAGATTGACGAAAAACTACAATAGCAAAAACACAATCTTGGCCATCAGAGCAATCGCAAATTGGTCATCAGCATCGAGTTAAAATCCGTCAGACGCTGATAATCGGCTTGGTAATCAACTTTGCAAGCCGCTGCGGATTCAAAATCGGTGGAATACTGGCCCACCGATTCCGGCTGCTGCTGCTGCTGGTGCTGAGCAGTCGGTCCTGACGGCTGCTGCATCAGCAGCGGACACGGCAGCAGCTCAGGCAGCACGGACAGATGGCAGACCAGAGCGTGCAGATTCGGCCACTCCTTAGACAGGCCCTTGAGCTTGACGCCTCTGGCCGTGCGCTGAATCAGATAGTGAGACAGGGATGACAGCGGCTCCCGGTCCCGCTTCTGCTGGGGCACCCGGACCTGCCGAGGGGGGGGGGTTTGCGGATTTGCGGACACGTTTCAGAAGCTTGTAGATTTGGTGATAGAGATGGGCGATTCTCAGCCTGATCTCATGATTCAGATGGGCGATTCTCAGCCTGATCTCATGATTCAGATGGGCGATTTCTCAGCCTGATCTCATGATAGAGATGGGCGATTTCCCAGCCTGATCTCATGATAGAGATGGGCGATTTCCCAGCCTGATCTCATGATTCAGATGGGCGATTCTCTGCCTGATCTCATGATACAGATGGGCGATTTCTCAGCCTGATCTCATGATACAGATGGGCGATTCTCAGCCTGATCTCATGATACAGATGGGCGATTTCTCAGCCTGATCTCATGATACAGATGGGCGATTTCTCAGCCTGATCTCATGATACAGATGGGCGATTCTCAGCCTGATCTCATGATACAGATGGGCGATTCTCAGCCTGATCTCATGATACAGATGGGCGATTCTCAGCCTGATCTCACGATAGAGATGGGCGATTTCCCAGCCTGATCTCATGATACAGATGGGCGATTTCTCAGCCTGGTCTTATGATTCAGATGGGCGATTCTCAGCCTGATCTCATGATACAGATGGGCGATTCTCAGCCTGATCTCACGATAGAGATGGGCGATTTCCCAGCCTGATCTCATGATACAGATGGGCGATTTCTCAGCCTGATCTCATGATACAGATGGGCGATTCTCAGCCTGATCTCATGATACAGATGGGCGATTCTCAGCCTGATCTCATGATACAGATGGGCGATTCTCAGCCTGATCTCATGATACAGATGGGCGATTTCTCAGCCTGATCTCATGATACAGATGGGCGATTCTCAGCCTGATCTCATGATACAGATGGGCGATTCTCAGCCTGATCTCATGATACAGATGGGCGATTTCTCAGCCTGATCTCATGATACAGATGGGCGATTCTCTGCCTGATCTTATGATAGATATGGGCGATTCTCAGCCTGATCTCATGATAGAGATGGGCGATTCTCAGCTTAACCTCCTGATAGAGATGGGCGATTCTCAGCTTAATCTTATGATAGAGATGGGCGATTCTCAGCTTAATCTTATGATAGAGATGGGCGATTCTTAGCCTGATCTCATGACAGATGGACAGTGCAGATGGACACTCACAGACAAGGCGTAGCAGTTGGGGTGAGTGGCACTGTTGCGGACCAGGAAGCTGCCAATCGGCCGGTTGGCCAGCAGCTGGTAGGCCGCTTCCCTAGGCAGATCCGGCCGGTGCCACCACCAGTTGTGGCTGTCCATTTCCGGTTCGTTTTCGCCGCCGGAAGTGGCGGAAGCCGCGGATTCCGGGGCGGGTATGGCGTCTGGCGGGAGTGGCAGCGGCGGCGGCGGAGGCACCTCGAAGTCGCAGGGCTTGCCCTGCAGACTGTCGGTGCTGCGGGTAAGGAAATGAGGATCTGGGAGGCTGGTGACTTCAAATGAGGATCTGGGAGGCTGGTGACTTCAAATGAGGATCTGGGAGGCTGGCAACTTCAAATGAGGATCTGGAAGGCTGGTGACTTAAAATTAGGATCTTGAAGGCTGGTGGCTCAAAATGAGGATCTGGGAGGCTGGTGGCCCAAAATGAGGATCTGGAAGGCTGGTGACTTCAAATGAGGATCTGGTAGGCTGGCGACTTCAAATGAGGATCTGGGATGTTGGAGACTTCAAATGAGGATCTGGGAGGCTGACGACTTCAAATGAGGATCTGGGAGGCTGGCGACTTAAAATTAGGATCTTGAAGGCTGGCGACTTCAAATTAGGATCTTGGAGGCTGGCGACTTCAAATGAGGATCTGGGAGGCTGGTGGCCCAAAATGAGGATCTGGGAGGCTGGAGACTTCAAATGAGGATCTGGAAGGCTGGTGACTTCAAATGAGGATCTGGGAGGCTGGCGACTTCAAATGAGGATCTGGGATGTTGGAGACTTCAAATGAGGATCTGGGAGGCTGGTGACTTCAAATGAGGATCTGGGGGGCTGGTGACTTCAAATGAGGATCTGGGAGGCTGGTGACTTCAAATGAGGATCTGGGAGGCTGGTGACTTCAAATGAGGATCTGGGAGGCTGGCGACTTCAAATGAGGATCTGGGAGGCTGGCGACTTAAAATTAGGATCTTGAAGGCTGGTGGCTCAAAATGAGGATCTGGGAGGCTGGTGGCCCAAAATGAGGATCTGGGAGGCTGGTGGCCCAAAATGAGGATCTGGGAGGCTGGTGGCCCAAAATGAGGATCTGGAAGGCTGGTGACTTCAAATGAGGATCTGGGATGTTGGAGACTTCAAATGAGGATCTGGGAGGCTGGTGACTTCAAATGAGGATCTGGGAGGCTGGTGACTTCAAATGAGGATCTGGGAGGCTGGCGACTTCAAATGAGGATCTGGGAGGCTGGCGACTTAAAATTAGGATCTTGAAGGCTGGCGACTTCAAATTAGGATCTTGGAGGCTGGCGACTTCAAATGAGGATCTGGGAGGCTGGTGGCCCAAAATGAGGATCTGGGAGGCTGGCGACTTCAAATGAGGATCTGGGAGGCTGGCGACTTCAAATGAGGATCTGAGGGGCTGGTGGCCGCAGCAGACTTACCGAACCGGCAGAGGCGGTGGCAGATGCGAGCTGGTGCTGGCAGCGCGAGGCCGGCGAGCCACCGGGCTGGCAACGTAGCTGTTGCTCTCGGCAACCCCAACGCCGAGGGCGGCTCTGGGCGCTGGGACCGGTTTGGGCTTGACGGACTGCTGCTGCTGCTGCTGCTTTGGCTTCTGCCGGTGCTGCTTCTTTGAGCCTGAAATTGGACAGGAGACACATTTTGGACATCAATGCATCAATCTGAGACACTCATGTCACACATCAACACATCAATCTGACACACTCATGTCACACATCAACACATCAATCTGACACACTCATGTCGCACATCAACACATTAATCTGACACACTCATGTCACACATCAACACATCAATCTGACACACTCATGTCACACATCAACACACCAATCTGACACACTCATGTCACACATCAACACATCAATCTGACACACTCATGTCACACATCAACACATCAATCTGACACACTCATGCCACACATCAACACATCAATCTGACACACTCATGTCACACATCAACACATCAATCTGACACACTCATGTCACACATCAACACATCAATCTGACACACTCATGTCGCACATCAACACATCAATCTGACACACTCATGTCACACATCAACACATCAATCTGACACACTCATGCCACACATCAACACATCAATCTGACACACTCATGTCACACATCAACACATCAATCTGACACACTCATGTCACACATCAACACATCAATCTGACACACTCATGTCACACATCAACACATCAATCTGACACACTCATGTCACACATCAACACATCAATCTGACACACTCATGTCACACATCAACACATCAATCTGACACACTCATGTCACACATCAACACATCAATCTGACACACTCATGTCACACATCAACACATCAATCTGACACACTCATGTCGCACATCAACACATCAATCTGACACACTCATGTCACACATCAACACATCAATCTGACACACTCATGTCACACATCAACACATCAATCTGACACACTCATGTCACACATCAACACATCAATCTGACACACTCATGTCACACATCAACACATCAATCTGAGACACTCATGTCACACATCAACACATCATTATGAGTCATTGACTCAGAGTCAATCAATATGAGACACTCTATCTAACCTCTATCCCCATCGGCAGAAGTTTTCTCCCGCTTAGCCACCAGCAGAGCCTGTTGAAAGCAGGCGCCAATGAGATTGTTTAATTCAGCGGCAGCTGCTCCCGACTCAGTGGCAAACACCCGACAGAGGGTCTGGGTGGCCTGACCCCCCGATTGTGCAGCTTCTCTGGCAGCAAAAGCAAATAGACGACGCTCTGGGTCGCAGCTGGCTAGTGAGATGCGTCGAATTGGATGAGCTGACACCAGCCGCCATTTGCTAGCTCTATCCGGAGCAGTGAGAATGTCAATGCCAGCAGGACTTATCCTCAGCTGAACTGGCTGGCTATCTAAACTAGCTGGCAAATTTGCTGGCATGCACATGGAGCTGCCTGTTGGCATGGGAAAAGTGGCCACCAGCCTAGCCAATCGCACTGAATGCAAAGCTAGTTGGCATTGATAATCACTGTTATCTGACTGATGGTATTGCATCTGCAGCATTAATTAATTTATATTGATTGAAAAATGATATTATCTTGAAGGTGTAAAGCCAGAAATTTTTTTAATTTTAGTCTGCAATATACATTATTTAATATGATTAGCTAGATAGACACACACATTAAAATTGATAGCTTTTGTAATAAAAATGTAGACTTAGATAAAAACACAATATTAATTTGAACTGGCTACTGGGACTGAAATTTTATTTTGTAGGTAAAATAATTGTGATAAGACATGGGCTAATACCTAGGCTACCCTGAAGTTAACAGTATAGTATAAAAAGTTTTTCTTTAAATTAATATTTAAGAGCTTTTATAAGGTATATTTATTTGATAATAGTTTTATAGTACCTTTGGAAGCCATTCCTACAAGCTTCTATTTTTAGTTAATGCTTAATGTTTTAACTTAGGTAAATTTGTAGTTTCCACTGGTTTGTAGATCTGTCTAACTATTTATTTTGCATTTATTGTTTAGATTATTTGTCAAATTATTATATAAATTGGATAAATTTTATTTGTTTGAAAGTTAGTACATTTTATTACAAAAACTTTTTGAAAAAGTATATATTTTGCATTGAATTAAATTTTATACATTTAAAACATGTAAAATACATAATTCATATTGTTTTCTAGATAGGAAGAAAACATGGTAATGAAATAATACTATTTAAAAAGATTATAGAACAAAACTTTTATAGACCTGGCATATTAAATTTAAGTTTATTATAATAATGCTATTATAATGCAAAAATGGAATGGACTTAGATACAATGGTCTTGTGGCCATTGGGTCGCCACTTTTTATTATTTCTTAATTTTTCCACTAACTACTGAATTCACCGCCACTTGAGTTCACCGCTTTTTAAAGTGTATGAGGTAGGCGAGTGTGGTAGGGTGAGCCTCCCACTGTTTTTTATCTGACATTGAATCCCTTGTTTGATTTGGGCGAGGAGCAAATCGATATTTTAACAAATTTTATGTAATTTTATAATTTTATGTAATAGTTTTAGTTTTTTCACTCCGCGATCCCCAGCAACAGCTCCGGCAATAAAAAAAAAATTTTTTTTTTAAAATAGTGTGCCACGTCTGAAAATTATTTTTTAAAATAAAATGATGCCCCCAATTTATGTGTCACACAGATTTAGACCACAAAATAGAAGTCTCTTGCCGCTGGAGGGAGCGAAAGTTTGTTAATCTATTGCTGAATAATTGCTGGTCCCTCCTGCTCCGTGACGTAAGCAGGAAAATGTGTGCCGTTTGTTTTTTTAAAAAGTACACAGCATTTTCTTTTTGTGCCACGCATCCCTCATCATGTGCCACATTTTATTTTTAAGCAGTATGCAAAAAACATCTTTTTACGGCTTTTTTTTGCTTTTAAAATTTATTTTTCTATTGCTGAGCCTACCAGACTGTAAAAAGTAACGGAGAAGGCGCATTGTAAGTATTTTTAGTTGCCTACAAGCAAATACTTTGTGTGCCACTCGATAAAAAGCTTCTAAAGATTGTTTCATGTACACTGTTTCAATTGGTCTGCTTAAGATTGTCGCCTGGGGTCGTGATTAGTTACTAGTAAATTCAAGTGTCTGATATTCTAAGAAATTCACTGATATTGATTGATTAATTCACTGAAATGTAAAACCATTAAACGCATTTGGTTTGGGAAAATTAATGAAGCCCGTAGATGTAGTTGCATATGAGTTATGATTGAATATTCTGGCAGTAGGAGTAAAAAAGTATAGTCCTCTGTCTAATTCCATCATTATTAATAATAGCTACTATTTCTGTGTATTTAACAATTAAGCTAATTAAATTAATACATACTACATAGTAATATTATTTATTCTTGGACTGGACACTTTTTAGTAAAATATTTTTCTAACTCTATCACTATATTCCTAAGAAACTTACCTGCATACACATAGCCAAAAATGATGGAAGTGACTAGTCATATGGCATCATATTATAATATTATATGGCACTAATATTGGCATATAAGCACTATTTGCACAAGCCATGGATGATGGCACAAGTTTTAATTTAATTCTGGCCTGGGCTGATGCATGTATTGGGCCCTAGCTAGTGTTCCATACAACAGTCTTCTTTTTGGATATTGGCTTTAGGCCTTTTCTCTATGCTTTAATTTATAGTTAATAAAATAATTAGTGACTCTAGTCTTACTTTTGTATTAAAAAAGTAAAAGTAAAAAAGTATAATACAATAATTAATAAATATAATCATTCTAACTATTGACAATGAAAATTTAAAAAATATTTATTGCCACTAACCTAGTATACTAGGACACTTATTAAGACAATTAATAAACTATTGTCCTAGAGCTCGGCTTTAGTATATTGATATTTGCAATAATAAAACTTATTTTTTTTCTAAAAAAACTAAAACCCAAATTTTATGTAGCTCTTTAATATTAGCATTCTTTGCCACTAGCAGCTTGATAGTGCTTCAATTCTTCCAATTATGCCCCTCAATTAAGACTGAATATGCATGTAATGACCTTCATCTAGTCTGTCTAACCATATACAGGTTTATGTAGCTAAACACAATAAACACATTTTATTGTGTTTTTGTGTTTTCACTAATGTTAATATTCCAATAGATTGAATTCTTAGTAACCAGTTGTTTATGCACTGTTTATGCTTTGCATGACCTTCTTTATCAAGTTTGTTCATCATATTTAAGTTTCTGTAGCAAAACACAAAAAACACAGTTTATTGTGTTTTTTGTGTTTCCACTAATGTTAACTTTCCAATTGCTTGAATTCTTAGTAACTAGTTGTTTATGCATTGGCATACTAGACTCAAAATGTACAAAGTGCATTTATCTAGACACCAACATGTACCTGTATGCAATTTTTTGTTCTTTATGTTTACTGTCAGATAAAATAGTTTATACTAAATTTACTTTCATACTTTTTGCTGCAGTATTATTCCACTTGAGAAACGGATTGGTATTGTCATCGTCCAAGAAGCATGGCATCTGCTTCAGTTAATGCTGATGACTCGGAGTCGAATGGTATGGTCCGAACTTTTTTGCACTGTAATTTGCGATCATCTTATGCAGCCTCTAACGCATTTGTAATGTTTTCCTCTAGATGCCACTTTTTCCGTGAATAATATTGTGCATGCCTTTCGGACTGGACAAATCTCAGTGGAGGAATACTTTGGTTCCGATGTGCCAAGTCACCGCCGTGATTCAGACACACGACTGCCAAAGCTCTGTTGGATCCTAAAGGTTCCTGAGAGTCGCGCTGCCATCAAACGTTTGTACACATTTTTGCAGCGGAATCAAACAAAAATTTTAGCTCAATTGACCTGTACTCCAGAAGTACCTAGAGAGCAGGAGTAAGTACTTTTGAATGATTGTTAGCGTTCCTTTCATATTTTAAAGTTTTTTCGGCTAAAACCTGCTTTAGCTTTATTTTTCCTTTATTTATTCTTTAGACAAACCTGCCTTTCTGAACCTGAATTACAATCTTTTCGGATCAAACTGCCAGATTCAATTGTATCCGCATTGCACTTGCCAAATGGACAGTTAAGACCAGATTGGCATCAGCTTGTGATTCCAGAGTTCAGTTCTCTTGTTGAGCCTTGCTGTTTATGCAAAAAGAGCAGCAATGATAAAGGCAACGCCGCTTATGCTTATTTGTATTGCAGAGAAAAGACGTGTGCCGCAACATTTATGTTAAGCCCTGTTGATGGAATTTCCACCTGGCTCCTTCGATTCCGAACACCTTCAGCGAACCCACATCAACCTGTAATGTCACGACGCCTATGTGGAGAACGCAGATATGAACTTGGCCAACAGGCAATCATCAGTGGTGCATACACTACATTATCGAAAATTGCAGCAACTGAGCCTCTTGCTGAGTTACCATCACAGGCGGCAGTTCGTATTGCTGCTGGAAGATTGCGTCGCGTTTCCTTAGGTTCTCCGCATTTGGACGAGGTGCAGGAACTTCGTCGTCTTCGTAGTTCGTTGGAGCCTACTTTTGTGCGGGAAATAATAGTTGATCCATCTGTTCAGGAAGCTCAAACCGTGACTCTCTATCACAGTCGAGTGTTTTGTATTCTTCGCGAAATTCAGAATCGCGACAAAGGAGTGTGCCTAGGAATGGATTCCACAGGAGCTCCACTTCTCCCTTCCAACGGCACAAAAACTGGGAAGATTCGGTACCTTCATGCGCTGGTTTTAGAGCCAGTTACGGAAGGGCAAAGTCCACTTCCGATTTTGCAACTCATAAGCACCTCTCAAACTGGTGTGACTCTTCGTTACATACTTGAAAAGTGGTACCGCGACGCGCTCCAGAACATCCCAACGCTTAGAATAAAACAGGTCGTAACAGACTTTAATTTTGCAACACTGCATGCGTTAATCGGTGTTTTTCATCAGCTATCCATCAAGCACTACCTGCGGTTTTGCATGCAAGTTTCAAGTGCTAATGTAGACTCATCTGAACTAAAAAATTTTACAATTGTCGGCCTTGGAAGATCACATATAATCAAGGAAGCTGCCAGCTGGCCTGAGGTTCGCTCATGTTGCAACCGTCGAGTTCGCGAACTTTGGTTGCTTTGGATTGGATCTCTTGTAACCTCAGATGAACTAGTACATTTAGAGCTAACAATCCGCGCGATTTTTTACATGCTTTTGGCAGAGAACGCTGATACGCTTCAGCGGCCTTTTGAGGAACTTAGCAACTCTCCACGTGAGTTTCTTCAAGCTGTGTTGCGAAACACCATTCCGTTAGGAGATTTGCCAGTTGATTGTGATACCGAACTAGAGTCCGGCTTGCAACCAGCCTTTGACCAGACAATCATGCGCTCTTCTCCCTTCTGGCAACGACTGGAGCGTATTCGTCTTGATGTTGCTACTTCTGTGGCCGTCATGGAATCTGGCACGGCAAAAACATTGGTTGAACCGAATTCATTTCACTCCGTTGAGCTGGCTTCAAGGATCACAAATAGTTTTGGACCTTACGTACCTCTATTAAGCAGCGTAATGGCATTTCCTCTGCGCTATGCTAAGCAATCGACATCTTCTTGTTCTAATTACAATGCGCCGCTTCGCCAGTTACACAGATTCACGGAAGGGTACACGGAGAGATGCCTAGGACTAATAAAGAATCATCTTTTGCAGGGCAAGCGTGTATCGCTTTCTGAGTATGTTCAGCGCATGCATGTGCACACGCAAGGCTTAGAGCGACTGTTTTTAAGAGCTTTCAGTTCCGGTCTGCAAATCAGAAACGCCCGATCAAGCAATAACTGATCCTTCGAATCGACCGGCTTGTCACAGAGAAGAGCAGGAAAACGAAGAAGCTCAGACTCAGCCTGAAGTAGTGAGTGCACATCCAACAACTGAACGAGCGACTGTCTTCGCAACTGAACCATCTACTGCCGTCACAGCTGTACCACCGACTAGCTGTACAATCGAATCATCTAATGTCAGTGTGCCAAACTCGCAAGTCCATGCACCTGAATCATCGACTACCTATGCAATAGAATCATCGATTTTAATTACTGCTAGACCAGCGCTTAGCCGTAAAACTAAAACAGCCAATGAAAATGCCGCATGCAACACAGCTACGCGTAAGCATGGAATGCACAAGAGGAGCATATTTTGCAGTTTGAGCAACTCAGAAGGAGTCTCGGAAGCGGAAGTAGCTGTTGAGCCAGTTATAAATAAAAGAAGGCGCACCGACCGCATTCCGCGTTATATAGGTACACAAGCAGGCAGTCGAAGCACCTGTGAAATTCGCTCCTCTAAAGCTGCCGGAATAGTCCAGCTAAAGAACTCTGGATGGGTCGCTGGTGTTCTCTTAAATTCAAGTGTGACTCGCGTTGGTGTCTTTAATGCTAGCTCTGCCGATAACCTCCTAATGGCATTAACTTTTGCTTTTAAAGAGTCTGGCACTTTTAAATCGGCATTTGAGCTTTTCCCTTCTGGCTGCCAAGCCCTGCCAGATTTTCTCAAGGCTATGTCATCTACAAAGTCGGAGATTGTTGCTGCTCGAGCTCGAGCCAGATTATTTCTCCAGGGTGCTGAACTACGACAATATGGTTTCATTGTGCGGCGTTCAAATGGAAATTTTACAGTTGACCTTAGTGCTGCAGAAAGACACATAGCCGTGTGTTTGTTGGGCCAATGGCACACGCTTAAGGACGTCAGCACATGTAGTAATACGAGCTGTCCTTCGCGGATTCAGATTTTAACTACTCGAGTGCTACTACCTTCTGTAGATCAGCCGCCTTCGTCTGTCAGTACTTTTTTGAGAACATTTTTTACATGTGACAATTCCTTCTCAAAATGCGATTTCTGTTCAGATGGAATGCGCCGAAGAGAGCCACCAAACTATGTGTTAAGTCCACCTCCAGTCTTACTCATTTCCTGCAACGATGGTTCTGGTGTTCTGGAGAGCATGATTGCCGAAAACCTAGTTCACTTGTTTCAGGACGCCTCAATTCAGTAAGATTTACGCTGACCTTTCACCCAATGAATTGTGTTTTGTGCTTCGGCACTGAAATGAGACGAATATTTCCCGACTCTACTTTCCAGCTACGATCTAAGAGCAGCAACTTATAAGAATGGTGAACACTATGTGTCAAAAATATTTTCTACTGACGGTTGGTTTGTTTTTGACGACCTTTCTTCAAAACGGCCGGCTAAATTAGGACGATTGAGTTTGCTTATCTATACTAGAGGCGACTGTCATTGCTGTAAGATCTTTTCTTAGAATTATCGGGGCATTGTAGGCCATTAGGGACTATGAAAAGTTATCTTTTTTGCGCAAGAATTTTGTCAATATATTCATTACTTTTTATGAGTAGCCTAATGTTGCTAGAATCGCCAAATTCAGGGATATGATAAACTTATAGTACTCTTGCTATTAGTAATTCAACAATTTGCGACTTCCTTTGCAGCAGCTCCCGGCACTATTCAGACAGCAGGCACCGTTATGCGGCCACCAGCTCCCATTGTGGTTCGAGCACCAGCTGTCATTACGCTTCGAGCACCAGCTTCCACTGTGGTTCGAGTACCAGCTCCCACTGTGGTTCGAGTACCAGCTCCCACTGTGGTTCGAGTACCAGCTCCCACTGTGGTTCGAGTACCAGCTCCCACTGTGGTTCGAGTACCAGCTCCCACTGTGGTTCGAGTACCAGCTCCCACTGTGGTTCGAGTAGCAGCTCCCATTATGGTTCGAGCACCAGCTGACACTGTGGTTCGAGCACCAGCTCCCATTGTGGTGGAAACAGCGGCGTCAGTCGTCGCTGATCGTGCTGGATCAGCCACTGCATTAACTGTCCCAATTGGACTGCAAAATCCAAGTGGCACTTACTGTGCATTTAATGCTGCAAGCCAGTGCATAGTTGCGACGATTCAAGGCGATTTGCCAGCTACATCAGATTCGCCTATTTTTTATCGCTTTCTCAGTGCACTACTAAATCGCAATCAAAAAGTCGTAAATTCGCTACAGCCTGCGGCATTTTTGTGGTGTACAAGAGAGCTAAGGATGAACCCAAATGCTCAAAATTGCGTGCTGGAATTCCTGACAGGCATGCTGTCTCTTCCCGAACTGAAGGTGCACTTCGAATGCCGCGTAAGTGTACAATTAAGAAGCGTTGTAGCACATCAGCAAGTTTCAGCCAGCTAAAAAGTAGAAGGATAACTGCAGGCTGAGATATTTTAATTTCGGCCGAATATCCGAACAGTCTATCCATTTACACGTTCTTATACTTACTGTTTTGATGTAATTCATCACTTTAAAGCGTGAAAGTGATTCTGCCTGAGCGGCCGGATATGCGTTGAGAGAAAAAATGGGCCGGTAACATACTGAAATATGTCATATCCAGTCATTAGTCCAGATATGTATCCTTATCCGGATCCGGTTAACATTCAAATATCAGACCGAATTATCTGTCTATTTTTTAGCTGGCTGAGTATAGAGTATAAGTACAAAAATTTAACGCAAATTAATCTGGTGCACTTTTGTTTTTTTATTTTTGCAGGTCAAGACAAAGCTCGTCTGTTCTACGTGCCACACAGAGTCTCAAATTGATGGAATTGATTATGTGACGCTCCTTCGCTTGCCAATTCAGGAAAACGACGATCGTGATTTTCCTTTCTTAGTGCGCCAATCTATGATCTCATCCGAAGAGCAAACTGACATTCCATGTACAAATCCAACTTGCCACACTAGCCGGCGCAGCCACATTCAGATACTTGCTTCTACACCTGATTGCCTGTGCATCGGCGTTGATCGCGTCAGAGTTACTCAGAAAACCTGTATGATCTACAAAAGCTCATCAGCTATTCCTGTTGAAATGAAGCTTACTCTAAGCGGAAGAAATTACAGACTTCGAGCAGCTGTTGTTTACTTGGGTCGTTCAGCCGAGAGTGGTCATTATATTGCATTCACATTTCCCGACGATTACACTTGTTTCCGCGTGAACGACTGGAGTGTGCAAGAAGTTAGTCTAAGTAGCGTCTTCAACGACATCAAGTGCAATTGTTGCGCTCTCTTTTATCGTTAGTTTTGAGCGATAACGGGCCTTTTCACATCGCTTATTCTAGGAACAGAATCGGTGCTAAATTTTTCAGTAAAAAAAATTGGAACATACTCCAAAAGTAAGTTTGAACCAACTCGGGGGGGGGAGTATTAAAACGAGAGAGTAACAAAACTATCTTTAATTTATAATATTTATGACAACAAAAGTTGGTCAGAAAAAATAGGAAGTAACAGCATTGAATTTATAATCATGTTACTATAGGGAAGTTATTAAAATTTTAGTGCATAATTTCCTGGAAAATTAGAAACTATTCTGGTTCTGTAATAAGCAATATGATAGCCTAGATAGTTACTTAATTGTAATCAGCAATGTGTCTGTCAGTTACTCAGCAAAATGCTGCCAAGCTATATGTTTTAGAATTAAAGGTGATGATTAGTAAAGACTACAGAGTATATGTAGCACGGTTAACGATGGTGCATTAAACCCGTTGTTTCTACAACTATTCTACATTTCCTGCGTGCGCCTTTTTTAAATTTAGTTTATGTTTTAAACCATATTTTCGCCATATTTTGGCTGCCTCTGACATAAAAACTTCTTGCCTTTTTGTTTTGTGTACCGTTTTACAACGTTTAATTCACTTGTCATGCTTTCTTCTGCCGCCTAATTATACCTAATCCCATCCCATATTTTCAATCTCGCTGTGTTGCGCAACATTCTTTTCACAGTCAGTGCGATTCGCCTAGCATTTCACCTTGATTTATTTCCCATTTAAAGTATTAAAAAACACGTTTTTCGAATATTTAATCCCCTTAGCATTCGAATATTTTGATAAAAATAGATGTGTACCAGCGCCTGAAAATTTCAGATTTTTTGGTGCAAATTTTATACAAATCTGTTAAGCCGTTTTTAAAAAAAGTTGTCAAACAGCCGGGCGGCAGCCAGCCAGAGACAGCGCAGAATTAGTATATTGGATTAGTATTATATATAGATAGAAAGAAGACATCGCCAAAGTACTTTCGTCACCCAAACCCAAACGTCGCAATGCTCTCAAAATCCGGGATATTTTAATAAATAACAAACGAGTAGACAGTTTTTAAATTCAAATTCGTAAACAAATTCGAGAAGCGCTGGCTACCGTTACGGTCCAAAATCGAAGAGTGTGGTATTATTCAGTTTATTTGTATGTAAGTTTCTCAAGACTACATTATTGCGAACCAACTACATGTAATTAATAAAAAGTATAGCTTTTGTTTAAAAAAAGAATACATGCAGAATTTGGTACAGAAAAAATGAATCAGAATGCAAAAACCAACAAAATATTGTGACAGCTACATGTGAAAAATGATTCCTTACCCCACTCTAATATATTTTTATAAAGCAACTAGATCGTCTTAGGGTGACATTATAAAACCGCTTTAACCGCTTGGAAGGTAAAGGTATTACAACCAAACTGAATCACAAACTCATACGAGCTACCGACACTTGGACAAACACAGCTTACGTCATAGAGTACTTAGTTCTTGGTTCGTTTGGGCCTCAATTTTCTCTTAATTCCTGTTTCTTCAGACTGTCTCTTCTTTGATAACCGAAGTGTTCCGGCTAAACTTGTTGCTGTCGCTGTCTTCTCCGCCTGCTTTCGCGCCTCTTCCTCCGCCTGCTTTCGCGCCTCTTCCTCCGCCTGCTTTCGCGCCTCTTCCTTCGCCTGCTTTTGCGCCTTTTCGTCCGCCTGCTTTCGCGCCTCTTCCTCCGCCTGCTTTTGCGCCTTTTCGTCCGCCTGCTTTCGCGCCTCTTCCTCTGCCTGCTTTCGCGCCTCTTCTATATTGTTCAAATTTTCTAGTGAATCTTCCTCAGCGATTGCATCCACGAATTTTTCCATCTGAACTTCTGCAACCTCATCTTCTAACTGATCTGGGTGATCTTCATTCCCCATCTCAATCGCACCTTTCAGCTTGCAAAGGCACGAAAGCGCAAGTTCAATAGGCAAAGAAAATTTCGCAGTAGCATATGATGAAGCCATCTTCAAGTGCTCGAATGAGCTTTTAATATGCTTACTAGCGAGCAAATCGCTTTTAGTATAAACTTTTGAATAACGCTGCCAATTGTGCCCTTCGAGCCATGCGCAACCAGATTCAGCAGCTTGAGCACGCTTAAATGAGTCAGAACGCCCGTTACAACCGTTCCGTTTTCGAAAGATAGCAATGCCGTCACTAAATGCCAGAGCAAGGCCATTTTTACTGATATATTTTACATTGCTCCCTCGAGCTGTGCGAAGCGTCGTACCAACGAAATCCAGTTGAAGAATGCGCGCAGCATCACGAACATCTTTTGCCTGAAGTCTGATACCAACAACAATATCACACGCTGGGCAGTCGGCAGGCAGTGGACCCTGCCACTCGAAAATGCAGTATGGATCGTTGATAAATGCCTGAAAAGAAATTTGGAAAATAACTAAGTAGCTTCTACAAGATTATTAAAAGTAATTGCGAATGTAATAAAATATTGAATTACAATAAAAAAGAGTACTTTGACATGAATCAAAGGTTGAAATGAAAAACACAAAAAGCACAATAAAATGTGTTATTTGTGTTTTGCTACAGAAACTTAAATACGATGAACAAACTTGATGAAGAAGGTCATGCAAAGCATAAACAATGCATAAACAACTAGTTACTAAGAATTCAAGCAATTGGAAAGTTAACATTAGTGGAAATACAAAAATCACAATAAACTGTGTTTTTTGTGTTTTGCTACAGAAACTTAAATATGATGAACAAACTTGATAAAGAAGGTCATGCAAAGCATAAACAGTGCATAAACAACTGGTTACTAAGAATTCAATCTATTGGAATATTAACATTAGTGAAAACACAAAAACACAATAAAATGTGTTTATTGTGTTTAGCTACATAAACCTGTATATGGTTAGACAGACTAGATGAAGGTCATTACATGCATATTCAGTCTTAATTGAGGGGCATAATTGGAAGAATTGAAGCACTATCAAGCTGCTAGTGGCAAAGAATGCTAATATTAAAGAGCTACATAAAATTTGGGTTTTAGTTTTTTTAGAAAAAAAATAAGTTTTATTATTGCAAATATCAATATACTAAAGCCGAGCTCTAGGACAATAGTTTATTAATTGTCTTAATAAGTGTCCTAGTATACTAGGTTAGTGGCAATAAATATTTTTTAAATTTTCATTGTCAATAGTTGGAATGATTATATTTATTAATTATTGTATTATACTTTTTTACTTTTACTTTTTTAATACAAAAGTAAGACTAGAATCACTAATTATTTTATTAACTATAAATTAAAGCATAGAGAAAAGGCCTAAAGCCAATATCCAAAAAGAAGACTGTTGTATGGAACACTAGCTAGGGCCCAATACATGCATCAGCCCAGGCCAGAATTAAATTAAAACTTGTGCCATCATCCATGGCTTGTGCAAATAGTGCTTATATGCCAATATTAGTGCCATATAATATTATAATATGATGCCATATGACTAGTCACTTCCATCATTTTTGGCTATGTGTATGCAGGTAAGTTTCTTAGGAATATAGTGATAGAGTTAGAAAAATATTTTACTAAAAAGTGTCCAGTCCAAGAATAAATAATATTACTATGTAGTATGTATTAATTTAATTAGCTTAATTGTTAAATACACAGAAATAGTAGCTATTATTAATAATGATGGAATTAGACAGAGGACTATACTTTTTTACTCCTACTGCCAGAATATTCAATCATAACTCATATGCAACTACATCTACGGGCTTCATTAATTTTCCCAAACCAAATGCGTTTAATGGTTTTACATTTCAGTGAATTAATCAATCAATATCAGTGAATTTCTTAGAATATCAGACACTTGAATTTACTAGTAACTAATCACGACCCCAGGCGACAATCTTAAGCAGACCAATTGAAACAGTGTACATGAAACAATCTTTAGAAGCTTTTTATCGAGTGGCACACAAAGTATTTGCTTGTAGGCAACTAAAAATACTTACAATGCGCCTTCTCCGTTACTTTTTACAGTCTGGTAGGCTCAGCAATAGAAAAATAGATTTTAAAAGCAAAAAAAAGCCGTAAAAAGATGTTTTTTGCATACTGCTTAAAAATAAAATGTGGCACATGATGAGGGATGCGTGGCACAAAAAGAAAATGCTGTGTACTTTTTAAAAAAACAAACGGCACACATTTTCCTGCTTACGTCACGGAGCAGGAGGACCAGCAATTATTCAGCAATAGATTAACAAACTTTCGCTCCCTCCAGCGGCAAGAGACTTCTATTTTGTGGTCTAAATTTGTGTGGCACATAAATTGGGGGCATCATTTTATTTTAAAAAATAATTTTCAGACGTGGCACACTATTTTTAAAAAAAATTATTTTTTTTATTGCCGGAGCTATTGCTGGGGATCGCGGAGTGTTTTTTCCCCGTTTTAGTACGGATGTTGTGCAAGTTTCCCCCGTTTAAGTAATACGTGTCGTAGATTTTTCCCCGTTTAATGTATTGATGCGCCAATTAAGTGCCCCCTTTTCGTGCAATAATGTTTGCTTGTTTTCCCCGTTTAATTCCCCGCGCCAATGTTAGATTACTGTGAGTCCTTCCGCGCCTGTTTGGCACTATGAAATCTGTTAATTTTCGTTTGCCCCGTTACTAGCCCCTTTATTTTCGTGATGCATCAGTTTCTGCGCCCCGCGCTTCTCCCCTTTCTTATGTTGTGTCTTTAAATCCCCCCGCATGTTATGTTTAATTCTATATATATATTTGCGTGTGCGGGAAGCATTTTTTTGGACGCGCGTTCGACGGTCGCGATAGTTTAGGGTTTGGTTTCTTTAAGTCGTAGTTTTGTTAGTTGAGTAAACTTCATCTTGTACGTTGGCACTATCTTAGTTTTCTTTTGTAGTCACCTTTTGGAACCGAAGTAAATAAACGAGAACCATCTCGGCCTATTTTTTCGAAGCAACGTTACTAGATAATTTTATTCTTGACTGGTCTTCACAGCTCTTGCGTGGAGCGAATTGATTTAAGAGAATCAGACCACGAGGATCTGAACTCTAATTGAGCATCCGACTCATAAATCGGATTGGTGGCAGCCTACTGACTACTCATAGTAGTGATCAAAGAAACTTATCGCCCAGATTTAGTGAATTACATATCGAGGAACTTTTCGTATCAGTGCGCGACAAGGAAGCAACTACAACAACCGACTATTTTCGAATCTGCTTGGTGCCTTTCGACTGCTCAGCTACCGAGAACTACCCTCCCCCCTGGATTGAGGACCCAGGCAGACGGAGTTTCCCCTTTCGGAGAAGATTTTGTTTAAAGAGAGTAAACCGCAAGCCGGAAAGTTTCGGAGAACAAAACCCAATTTCTCCCGTGGTTTTAAATAAAAGAAGTTTCCCATCCCGTTCTGTCCGCCCGACCTCATTGCTCTCCGTTCTTTCCGCCCGACCTCATTGGTGGCATCGGTTAAGATATCTGGAAAACGCGAAAACCCTTTCGACCAAGCATTCAAAATGGCCAACGAAGTTACGACTACAATACCGGAAACAGACGACGAGTCACACCAGGAACCAAGACCTACGTACGAAGAGATGCTGCGAGTGGTGACCGAGGAGGTGCAGCGACGGCTGGAGCGAACCGACCTTGGACAGCGACACCACCATAACGTCTATCCGCCGCCCCAGCAGGACCGACCAACACCGAAGCCGGTCAAGATTCAGCGTTATACTCCAAACCAGGATTTTCACGTCTGGATCCAGGCTCTCGAGGAGCGCTGTCGACTCAATGGAATCACCGAGGACAGACGTAAGGTTGCTGAAGCTCTTGTTAACCTAGATATTGCTACAGCCTACCCCGCCGTCGTTAGAATGTCACTCCCGGAGAATCTGACATTCGAGGAATTCAGAGACTAGCCGAGCGGTTCGCACACGCAGGCGATTCTCTGGAGTATCGAGAACAGTTTCGTTCATGCCACCAGGGCAAGAACGAAAACGTCGACGACTACGGTGACAGACTGATCGCTCTAGCGGACCGAGCATTTCCGCACTTCACACCTTTTCAACGACAAGCTGAATTGGTGGACCAATTCATCATTGGTGTTAGAATTGCGCAATCAGCAAGAGAGCAACTCATCCTGGTTCGGCCACCGAATCTTGCCGAGGCAAGGCGAGCCGTGCACCGCCTGGAGACAGCCGCGAGTCTGGCTCAGCGAGTAGCGCCGCCGCCTGCGCGACAAGTGCGAGTAGTTGACAACGACAGTCAGACACAGTCAGCCAATGTGCAAGCCGACTCAACTACTCGGACGATCGAACGGGTGCTACGAGACGCCATGGCGCAGCAGACTGAGGCGCTGAATCAGCAGAGGCGCGCTCTGGAGGCACTGACAGCGAGGCTACTCGGAGACGATGCCGGCGCCGCCAACAATCGTCAGACCTACCCGCTACAGTCACAACAAGGAGCACGTTTCGTTCAACATGCGCAGTCTCAGCGCTTGCCGCAGTACGATGGCAGCAATCCGCCGCCGCGGACTCCTCCATCGGCTTATCAACGTCAGAATCCAGCAGCTTCACAGCCGCCGCGAACGCCGCCATATCAGTTGCAAAGGCAAAACGCGAGATTCAAGTGCTATCGGTGCGAAGGCGATCACCGAGCCATCAACTGCCCACATCGTCGCACAGCCCACAGCGCCTCCCAACGCGACAGCAACCAGGGAAACGCATCGGCTGGCCGCGCGACCCGGGGCAGCGCTGCACAGCAGACCAGCCAGAACTAAGGTCCACGGCTAGGACCTTAGATTCTCAGCAGGTTCCTGCTGAGACCGCCTCGACACCTGTAAATAATGCACCCAAGCGACCAAGGAGGGACCCGTACATCACCGGAGAACTTCAAGGCCGTTATTTTGCTTTTCTTTTGGATACTGGCTCTAAGTGTGAAGTCCTTGGATTCGACACCTCGTGTCAGCTATGTAAGTTTGATTCCTCATTATATGCCAAAATCAGGCCCTGCCATGAGAGGATCGTCAGCTACAATGGCGACTCAATCCCAATGAAAGGCCAACTCACTGTGAATGTTAAATTCGGAGATTTTGAGACTCCCATCGAGTTCCTACTTGCCGCTGGTTCCCATGACAACATTCTCGGTTTCGACTTCATGGAGAAATACGGCAGCTCCCTGGACCTCGCAGCTGAAATGCTATACTTTAAGTGCGGTACTGCCGCCCCTATACGCTACACGCGCGCTGAAGCTACCACTTGTCGCATCTACACTGCCGAAAGTACAATTGTCCTACCACAGTCATCGATGCGGATCAAGATTAAATTAGCCAAAGGGCACGAAATCAACCAAGGGACACCTTCGATCATCGAGCCGATGAAGCCAGCAAAGTCAGACGATGGAATGCAGCAACTGGATGCCGCCCCGGCGCTAGTGTCTATGGTTGACGGAGAAGGCGCCATTGAGATGATCAATCGTGGCAACTCAGCAATCAAGGTGCGTGCCAATGCGCTGATTGGCATCGCCAGACCACTGAGACTGCCGGATCTACAGTTCTACCCCATCCCTAAGCCTAGGAGACAGGTTTGTCAAGTCCAAGAAGAGGATCCTGATGCGTGGATACAAGAAGTGAATATCAGCGAGGATCTGACACCCGAGCAGCGCGTCAAAGTCATCGAACTCCTGAAGAAGTACAAATGTATCTTTTCTCAAGGGCCCAATGACCTAGGAAGAACGCATTTGGTGACGCATAACATCATACTTAAAGACAAGGATCCTGTACATCTGCCGACACGGAGGATTCCACCTCATCTCCTGCCGCAGGTAGACCAATTGCTCGACGATCTCCTAGCCAAAGGCGTAATCCGGCCGAGCTTCTCCAGCTACAACACCCCGCTGCTGATCATCCCGAAGAAAGATGGAAGTCTCAGGGTGGTACAGGATTTCAGAAACCTCAACCTGAAATGCCAGTACTTCCCTTATCCCATCCCGAACATCCAGGAAGCATTCGCCAGTTTGGAAGGAAGCAAGCTGTTCAGCACCTTTGATCTCAACGCCGGATACTACCAGATCCCGCTGCGCGAGGAAGATCAAGACTACACAGCTTTCTCCACGCTTCATCGAGGACAGTTTGCGTACAAAGTTATGCCAATGGGTTTCAGTTCAGCGCCAGCAACGTTCGAACGATGTATGAACATGGTCCTGTCCGGCATAGCTTTCAAGACTGCAACGGCTTATCTGGACGATGTGATAGTTTTCTCGAAGGAATTCGACGCCCATCTCCAGCACATCGAGGAAGTCTTTGAGCGCATCAAAGCAGCCAATCTAAAGTTTAAAGGCAAGAAATGCCATTTATTTAAGAAGAGCCTGCAATATCTGGGACACCTGGTGACGGAAGCTGGTATCGAGACTGACCCAGCTAAGATCGACGCCATCAAGACCTGGCCTCGTCCGAGAACAGCCCGACAGCTGAAGAGTTCCGTGTGTACATGCGCGTATTATGCAAAGTTCGTACCCGGCTACGCGGAACTAGCAGCCCCACTGCACGACCTGATCAAGCTGAAAGCAGTGCGGAACTTCAATAGTCTATGGGGAAAACCCCAACAGGATGCCTTCGACAGCCTCAAGGCCGCGTTAATTTCGACTAAAGTGCTGGCATATCCCCAATTCAATGATAACCCCGACGTGGTTTTCATTCTGGACACAGATGCCTCCGCCACTAGGATCGGCGCGTGCCTAAGCCAACGACAAAGCGACGAAGTCGAACGTCCTATTGGGTACTACTCTAGAAGAATGAAACCGGCCGAATCCCGGTACCCAATCACCAAACGACAAGAGCTCCTAGCATTTGTCGACGGAATGCGACATTTTCGCTTCTATCTGCTAGCGAAGCGGTTCATATGTCGGACGGATCATGCAGCTCTGACCTGGTTGATCCGCCAGACACATCAGCTCGGCATCTTTGGCCGGTGGGTGCAGCGGCTAAGCGAATTCGAATTCGACATAGTCCACCGAAGCGCCGCCCGGCACCAGAACGCCGATGGACTCTCCCGACGCCCAGAAAATGACGAAGAGTGCCTTCAAGAGGCCCATCGAGAAGCCGCAGGCGATGCACGCCAACCCCGTTTAGCCCGGAAGCAGCCGATTACTAAATCGACGCCTGTCGATTCAGGCAATCGACGCGACAGAGAAGTGGAACCAGCCGCCGAGGGACGCCTCGACGAGAACTGTAGTACTGCTCCTGAACGCCGAATAACTCCTGGAGAGAAGACAGCCCAGTCGAACCAAAGTCAGCATCCCGGCCCGACGCAATCGAGCGATACCGTCAGCGACGATCGACACCCTCCGACAGGCAAGCGAGTGAAACGTCGAGGAGCGCCGAAGAAGACAGTCAAGTCAGGCAAGTCGGCTAGGCCTGACAATTTTAGTTCTGACCCGTGTCAGTTGCCAGTGCAAAGTAATTCGACATGTTGCTCCAAGGAGAGCCGCCGTTTACCAACTGGGACCGACGCAACGAGTGTCGACAGTGCCGCACGCTGCCTAGATAAAGGCCGCCGCCTGTCCAGGAAGAGTCCGAAGCCCCAGCGGAAGCTAACGACAAACAGCCGTTCAAGCGATAGCCGCTGTTCCTCATCGGAGCTGTCCGCTGCCGAGACTTCTGAAGCCGACGAGGACGTCGAAGTATCTGATCCGAGCCCTACATGGAGCCTTCAGCCTTCGAGCCCGTCAGTGAGCCAGCAGACGCCTAGAGTTGCCGCACTGGCCAGGGAGCAACAGACCTCTAGCCACGGCGCATCAGCCTCTGCCAGTAATGCTGCGAGACAGCAGCCAGCCGACTTAGTAGACCGTGTACCCAGGCCAGTCACCCGTGATGAGCTCCAGATTCACCAACGAGCTGACCCGGAATCTATTAGCTTTCTACGACCAACTAACTATTCGAGACGATGGACTATTAATTATTAATCTGGGAGACAATGAAGAGGAGACTACTCGGATCGTACTGCCCAAGAGTCTGGACGCGAAGGTGTTCGCCAATCTGCACGATTCCCCTTTCTGCGGACACGTCGGAAGAGACGGGACGCTAGCGAAAGTCAGAGAGCGATTCTGGCGCCCAGCACTAGCTAAAGCAGTGAGCGATTATGTGGCCGCCTGCCAGACTTGCACGGAAAGTAAAGGCAGAAGGAAAGTGCCTGCCCATGTGCAATCGTTCCCCGTTTGTGAGATCTATGGGAGATGTGCCATAGACATTCTTGGACCCATGGGCGAGGCCACGGAAAGAGGCAACAAGTACATCCTGACTTACGTCTGCACGACTTCCAAATATCCGTTCGCTTTCGCGATGAAAAATCAGCGAGCTAAAACGATCATCACGCTGCTACAGGAACAAGTTTTTCCTCTCACTGGAATCCCTGCCTGGATTCACTCAGATCAAGGAAAGCAGTTCACGGGCCACGAGTTCCAGCAATTCTGTGACGTGTATGGAATCCGGCATTCAACAACGCCACCGTACAGCCCGTGGGCCAATGGTCAAGCTGAATCTTGTAACAAACAGCTGAAGAAACTGTTAACCTGCCTGCTAGAGGATCATACACAATGGGATCGAATGTTACCTGCAGCTTTGTCAGCCCTGAGATCTGCGGTGAATCGTTCAACTGGATTCTCACCTCACTACATTGTGTACGGCGCCCCCTTCCGCTATCCTATAGACAACACTCTAGACAGATTGGAAGTCGCCGGCGATCTGCCCGAGTACGTGGCGCGTCATCAGCAACGGCTAATGGAGACCGAAAGGATTGTCAAACAGAGACTGCGATTGGAAGTCGAGAAGCGGGAAGAATACTATCAGAATAAGCCAAGGCCAGTCGATCTGCAGCCAGGAGACCTAGTCTGCCTTGCCAACCCGAAGCTAGAATTAGGCGAGTTGCCCAAGTTCCATCGCCCATACAAAAGTACATTTGAGGTGATAAAGAAAGTTGGCGAAGTTGCCTGTTGGATCCGACCTGCAACAACACGACGAGGACGCCCCAGAGCCGACTTCCTGGTACACCGTAACAACATCGTCAAGGTGCCACGCCAAAGGGTTGAACCTCCCCATGAGCCACGTCAGCCCACGGACAGACCAATGTTGCCGATGGATACGAGCGAAGACAGCGACTATGAAGAACCGAACCGCCTGACTCAGCCTATGCCAGCCAGCGAACCTCTTAGTGGAAGTCAGCTGTTCGAGCAAATCCTGATGCACCCGAGGACCCTTCAGGAAGGAGATCCGGAGCTGCCAGACATTGGACGAGAGCTAGAGGTGTAAGTCGCGGATGCCTGTTAATTGCTACTTGCGTTAAATTTTATTCAGTATAAATGCTCTGCGTATCACTGTCAGTAGTTAAGTTTGCGTTTCGAAATTGATTGCAACTCCCAAAATTTTACGATAACTGAAGCAAATTTTTGTTAATCGCGTAAACTCTTGTTTCATTTTGTAGTTTACTTTCGCACTTGAGAATCTTCGCTGTCAAAAGCTCAAGTCGAAGAGACATTCGCCGTCTCAACAACAAAAAAAAATTGTCGACGCGTCCCTTCACCAATTTCAGTGTAAGCTTTCTCTGCACTTCGTAAATAGTGCTGAAAGCAAAAGTTTTCTTTCCCTTGCTCGCGTGAATTTTATTGTAAGCTTTCTCTGCACTTCGGAAATAGTGCTGAAAGCAAAAGTTTTCTTTCCCTCGCTCGCGTGAATTTTATTGTAAGCTTTCTCTGCACTTCGGAAATAGTGCTGAAAGCAACGTTTTCTTTCCCCTTGCTCGCGTGAATTTTTATTGTAAGCTTTCTCTGCACTTCGGAAATAGTGCTGAAAGCAAGTTTCTTCTCTTTGCTCGAAGGATTTTCATTACCAGTTTTCGCTGCATCCCACAAGCAGTGTCGAAACCTGTGCGTCATTATTTATCCCTTTGCCTGTTCTGTAAAATAATTCTGCAAGCCATGAATCATTTGGCAACCTTTTAAAACTCATATGAACTTGGTTTCGAAATAATCGCTATAGAATCTTATGGTTGTATGCGTAAGGAATCTTGCCGTATCTTTCTTACGCAGGCCTTGCTACAACTTAAGATCAAAAAAAATTTTGTTCATAGTGCGAATTACTTTTGTAAATTATACTCTTATCCCGAGTATAATAATTTTTCCCACCAAGCGTTTCATATGGGCAAGCTGACTGCCCAATATGCTATCAATGTGCCATAAATCTTGTTTTTTTCTCTCCCGAAAGACAGCTCTGGGCATTGTTGCCTCCCTCGGCTGTTCTTTTCTGTCTCACCGCCCACGCTAGTTAGAGACCGTTTGTTTGTAACTTGGCTTCCCAATGGGAGAGCCGAGATCTTCATCTGATAAGCCCTCCTTTAAGTTTGCTCTGCCTCCTCGCTATGCTGCATTGGTAAATTCTTCAGTTTCCTTTGCTTAAGTGTAATTTTTTAACCATGCAAACTTAATCTTAAATTTTAACGTAGAATGATTGTAAGCCACTTGAGGCAGTAACTTTAATTGGGCCCCTCCCGAGATAATTGCTTGTAAGGGTGGAGTTAACACCTCCAGCCAGCGCATCTATTTGGCTCAATGCTGTTTCCTTTCCTAACTTGTGGGAGCTGGACCCCAAGCTGGGGCTAGCACCCTTTTCAAACCCCCCCTCCGCGCAGTCACTTCTCAGCCACTGGTTGGCTCCCCCTTTTCGGGGACCGCAACAAAGACAGACTTTACCGATTCGGTAAATCTCCGCCTATATTTAAGGGCCTGCTAAGTCCTAAATGGCTTCAGCGGACATTTACCAACTGCGCCGCGAAAAGCAAATTTTTTATCAACCTTGTTTCGGATGGATCCGCTCATCGCAGCCTCGGAAGATTGGCCTACATCAGACCCGACGCCCAACAACAGCCCGAATTGGGATCTCCTAGATGAGCTGATACTGGATGTAAGCGCGCAACCAGTACGGTCCCCGCCACCTGAACCAGAATCATGAGCGTACCCCCAGGTAACGCCACCCTTCCCGACCTCCGGTTGGGCGCTCAAAAGGGACGGTCAACAGGCCGCCCCCCGCTCCCGTCGAAGACCGCCTTATTTTTTTCCGCTCCGGATCAGACCCTGCCGGCCACTCTGATCCGCATGCTCCTATTTCGAGCCGGCATCGAGCTAAACCCCGGCCCTTGGCCCTGTGGCATCTGCAGCAAAAATATCTCCAAAGGCGTCGCTTCCGTCCAGTGCAGAGGCTGCAGCAAATGGGTCCATCACCCACGCTGCAGCAATCTTCCCAGCCTCTCTGCCTTGTCGACCAGCTACAGGTGCTCTAAATGTGGCACACCCAGCACGCCTGCTCAGACTCAGCCCACCGCCGGCGACCACGACGCCTCCGCGCAACCAAGGTCTTGCCGCACCGTCGCCCCCGCGCCTGAATCGCCAAAGCCTCTCTTGAGTGCTCCATCTCCACCCCCTCACTGTCATCAGCCTCATCAAGTTGCCTCCCACCAAGCTCCCAGCTGCGGCACCAGCCTCAAAATCCTTCAAATCAACGCTAACGGCATCTCCTGCAAACTTTCCGAGCTCAGTTTCTTCCTTCATCAACATCATGTCGACATCGCCGCCATTCAAGAGACCAAGCTCCGACCCACTCAGCGCCTCCAGCTGGAAGGCTTCGATGCTGTCCGCCTCGACCGAGTCAGAAACAAGGGCGGTGGCCTCTGCTTCCTCATTCGCAAAGGCATCGGTTATCACACCACCCGCAACCGCCCAAGCACGGACACCGACCCCGTGGAACTTCTCAGCATCAGCATCACCTTCGAGCAAGACTCGCTTCATCTCCACAACATATACATCCCACCTGCCAGCTCCTGTCCTAGCTCTTTTAACTTCAAACCCGACGCCTTTTTTAGCCACCTCGACACCGGGTCGCACCTCGTCCTCGGTGATTTTAACGCGCACAGCCCTCTCTGGCATTCCTCGATCACCGACAGCAGGGGCGAACTTCTCGTGGAGGATCTCCTCCTCTCTCATCTGGCCGTGCTCAACGAGGATTCGCCCACCCGCCTTCCAAAAAGTGGTCCAGCCACCTCTCCGGACATCAGCCTCGCCACCGCCGACATCCTCACGTCCTGCGACTGGGAAACACGAGTCACTCTCGGCTCGGACCATCTTCCGATCCTCATCTCCCTCGACATCAACGTCAGTGACTCCTGCACCACTCCTCAGCGCAGAACCTTCGTGAATTTCAACAAAGCCAACTGAGAGGCGTTCCAAGCTGAAATCGAAGCCGCTCTTCTCCTTCAAGAAGCACCCGTCCATCCTCACTCCGGAGAGAAGCTCCTCCGCAATATCATCCTGACCGCCGCCAAGCATCACATTCCTGCCGGGCGAGTTCCGAACTTCAAACCCGACTTCCCCGTGGAAGCGCGGTCGCTCTGCGACGAACGGGACGCCCTTCGGACCTCCGATCCCAGCTCCGAGCGCATCCAGTCTCTTCAAGACGACATCAACCGCATTTGCGCCGAGCACAAACAGGAAAAGTGGATCGACAAGCTCAAGCACTTCAGCATCTCCCACAACGTCGGCGACCTCTGGCGCACCATCAAAAGCCTCTGCGGCAAACGCACTTCTTCGTCCCACTGCGCCATCACCTTCGGGACAAGACTCTCAGCAAAACCAAGGACATCGCGAATGCATTCAATCGTCAATTCAACGACATCCGGCACCCTGCCTCCGTCTCCGATCGTCCTCTCCGTCGCGACACTCGTAGAGCCGCCAATGACTTCGCCGGCGTCACCACCGACGACGTCTGCAAAGCCATCCGCACCTCTGCTCCGTCCAAAGCCCTAGGTCCCGACGGGCTCTGCCCGCTGCACCTCAAGCACCTTGGGCCTAGAGGAATCGCCTTTCTCTGCTGCCTTTTTAACCTCACTTTTAGCTCTTTCATCTTCCCTTCCACCTGGACCGCCTCTAAAGTCGTCCCTCTGCACAAACACGGCAAAGACTCGAGCCTAGGCCCTTCCTACAGGCTCATCGCTATCCTTTCGCCTGCCGTTAAAATCCTCGAGAGGACCGTGCTCAACGTGTTCCAGCAAGCTCTCCCACTGCCCAACTGGCAGCATGGCTTTCGCTCTGGACACTCCACCACTTCTGCTCTCCTCGGGATCTCCGAAGAAATTAGCCGCGGCCTAAACCGTCAGAAACCTGCCGACCGCACCCTCCTCGTCGCCCTCGATCTGCAAAAAGCCTTCGACTCGGTGAACCACTGCAAACTCATCCGGATGCTTCAAGCCACCAATCTCCCGCGGACTCTCGTTCGTTGGCTCCACGCCTATCTAAATGGGAGATCGTCGAAGGTCGAATTTCGCGACACGCTCTCCAAGTCCCGCGTCATCAGAGCTGGCGTCCCTCAAGGTGGAGTCCTCTCACCCCTCTTCGCCTTCTACATGTCCGACATGCCGGCCCCGCCACCTCACATTCAGCTACGCCAGTACGCGGACGACATCACCATTTTCTGCAAGGGTCCTATCGTCTCCCAGCTCCCTTCGCTCATCCAGCCTTACCTCGACAGCATCTGCTCCTACCTTCAACTCAAAGACCTCACTCTCTCTCCCAGCAAATCTACTGCTACTGTCTTCACGAGCACTACCCACGAATTCGCCGCGAGCCCGCCCGTCCACCTGGATGGGACGCAGATCCCCTTCTGCACGGCCCCGAAGCTCCTTGGAGTGCTCTTCGACCCGCTGCTCAAATTCCATCTCCACGCCAAGCAGACCGCCAACAAATTTCGTGCTAGTAACAACGTTCTTCGTGCTCTCAGCGGCAGCACCTGGGGACAAGAAAAAGAGACCATCGTCGCTACCTACAAAGCCCTCGGCTGGTCTCACGCGAATTACTGTGCGCCCGTCTGGACTCCCCATCTCAGCAGCACTAGCTGCAACCTCCTCCAGACTGCCCAAAACGCTGCTCTGCGCATCGCCACTGGCTGCCACAGCTGTGCCCCAATCCAGCACCTCCACGACGAATGCTCCGTCCTGCCGGTCCGGCTGCACAACGAGCTGCTGTCGACCCAAGCCTGGGTCGCCCTGCACAATAGCCTCGATCCTAATCACCTGCTCACCTCTTCCGACCCTCGCCCAGGCTCATCAGATCCAACATCCGCCAGCTCGCCACCACCTTCATTCACCAGCATCAGCTCAATCACCTGCCCATCGATCCTTCGCTCATCAAAACTCTGCACTCCGCTTGCGTTCAGCGACATCTCTGCAACAGGGAGACCAATCACCTGCTCGGCGCTCACCCGCCTCCCATTGACGGGTCCGAGCTCCGCCTGCCTCGCCGCGACCGCACGATTCTCTCCCAACTCCGTTCCGGTCACTGTAAGCTTCTCCGCACCTACCAGGCAAAGCTCGACTCCAGCATCTCCACCACCTGCCCCAGATGCAACGACGCCGAGGACACCGTTGATCAACTCTTCAACTGTGAAGCCTCCCCCACTAACTTCGGCCTCCTCGATCTTTGGATTAATCCGCTCGGCGTCGTGGGCTTTCTGCATGCTGTCTTCCCCGGAGCAGGGAGCGGCCCAGGCCCGCCCATCGGCTAACACACACACACCTCCGGTTGGAGCACTGATGGGACGCCGCAGATGGGTCACCCAGCTACGCAGGCCGACACCCAGCAGGTGGCCCTCCGTATGATGGGGCCTGCGGCCGACGCCGCTCGTCCGCAGCTGCCACCTGAATGGACGGACCCGCCTGTTGACTTCGAAGACCGCCGCCTAGCCAGGCTAACCAGAGTGTTAGTGCTGGAGTTCGTCGCTGCTCTGGTTCATGACGAAGCTCACGATCTGGCGGGATGGCTTCGAATGGCGCAGCGGCACGGCCTGCGGCTGGCCAGGAAGGCGGCAGAGTTAGCGGCCTGGCGCATCACTGACTTCGTTGCCCTGACGCGAGGACCCCAGACCGGGCTATGCGCCACCATTTTCGGCTTAGTCTTGAGCCTGGAGATACCGGTTAGGCAGCTCCCACGCTGCATCGACCAGGCTATGCGAAGCTGCCGGACCGCGTCCACTCCACTGAAGCGCCCCGCTGCGTCATCGTCCGCCGCCGCCGCGCCGTCAGCCGAGTCGACCGCAGCATCGTCCGCCGCCGGGCCTTCTGCCGCGCCGCCCATCGGGACCGCCACCTCGACGCCCGCCGAAGCCCGACTGATGACGCGAGCTCACGGATCGCGACGCCCGCCTGGATGTTGACGTGACTGCCGAAATGGCCAAATATGTGGAGAGACTCAATTTTGTTTTTTGCGCCGCCCACCCCCCGTCGGACGCCCGTGGCGTCCGCTCTTTGCCTTATGGCCGGCGGGGAGGTGTGGTAGGGTGAGCCTCCCACTGTTTTTTATCTGACATTGAATCCCTTGTTTGATTTGGGCGAGGAGCAAATCGATATTTTAACAAATTTTATGTAATTTTATAATTTTATGTAATAGTTTTAGTTTTTTCCCCGTTTTAGTACGGATGTTGTGCAAGTTTCCCCCGTTTAAGTAATACGTGTCGTAGATTTTTCCCCGTTTAATGTATTGATGCGCCAATTAAGTGCCCCCTTTTCGTGCAATAATGTTTGCTTGTTTTCCCCGTTTAATTCCCCGCGCCAATGTTAGATTACTGTGAGTCCTTCCCCGCCTGTTTGGCACTATGAAATCTGTTAATTTTCGTTTGCCCCGTTACTAGCCCCTTTATTTTCGTGATGCATCAGTTTCTGCGCCCCGCGCTTCTCCCCTTTCTTATGTTGTGTCTTTAAATCCCCCCGCATGTTATGTTTAATTCTATATATATATTTGCGTGTGCGGGAAGCATTTTTTTGGACGCGCGTTCGACGGTCGCGATAGTTTAGGGTTTGGTTTCTTTAAGTCGTAGTTTTGTTAGTTGAGTAAACTTCATCTTGTACGTTGGCACTATCTTAGTTTTCTTTTGTAGTCACCTTTTGGAACCGAAGTAAATAAACGAGAACCATCTCGGCCTATTTTTTCGAAGCAACGTTACTAGATAATTTTATTCTTGACTGGTCTTCACAGCTCTTGCGTGGAGCGAATTGATTTAAGAGAATCAGACCACGAGGATCTGAACTCTAATTGAGCATCCGACTCATAAATCGGATTGGTGGCAGCCTACTGACTACTCATAGTAGTGATCAAAGAAACTTATCGCCCAGATTTAGTGAATTACATATCGAGGAACTTTTCGTATCAGTGCGCGACAAGGAAGCAACTACAACAACCGACTATTTTCGAATCTGCTTGGTGCCTTTCAACTGCTCAGCTACCGAGAACTACCCTCCCCCCTGGATTGAGGACCCAGGCAGACGGAGTTTCCCCTTTCGGAGAAGATTTTGTTTAAAGAGAGTAAACCGCAAGCCGGAAAGTTTCGGAGAACAAAACCCAATTTCTCCCGTGGTTTTAAATAAAAGAAGTTTCCCATCCCGTTCTTTCCGCCCGACCTCATTGCTCTCTTTTCTTTCCGCCCGACCTCAGGAGCTACCTGGGCCGTTCTCAAAATTAAGCCATTTACAGTATAACAAAAAATAAGGGTATTAACCCCGATCTCAGCGCTAATTAGCAATGTAGCATGCAATTTTTTTATTAAAAAAATCAATCAGTAAAGAAGAAGACTTTTAAGGCTTCAAAATTGAAATTTATTAAAATGTAAGCGGGGAATTTAACTTTTTCGTGCGTGGATGGAATTTTCGTCAAATGAATTTTTTCACTTTTTTAGGAATGCGCAACTTTTGACGATTTTTAGGTGTAATTTTATTAAAATGAGCAGATAGCACCTTGTAGTATATTTTTATGCAACTATCTTGCAATTCAGTTGCATGCGCTAACTTTTAAAGATTACTTTTTGAATGCCTAAAAATGGTGGCATAATTAAAAAAATAAGTTTCCGCTTACAATTTTACTCAAAAAGACAATATTTATTAACTTTTTTGTGGTTTATTGATTGCTAGACTTTTTTCTGCCATTTGAACAATTTTGGCTGCAAATTAATCAGAAATATATACCCCTGAAAACTATTTATAATAATATCTTAAAATATTAGAGCAGAATGTAAGTTATCAAAGAAATCGATTTTTTAAAAATGTTTTATAATTCACCAGTGAATTGTGATTTTAATTATTTAAAAGAATAGTGGCAAGTGCATAGGTACTTTGGACTATCTGAAAAGTGCATGAATGAGACAGTGTGGTATTATTTCCTTTTTTCTTGCTTAAAGCCCACAGTTATCAAAGAAATGACTGCTGTTAGTATAGAAAATAATAGCACCAAGATTTTTTACTGTAGGGATGTCCATAACTATGGCAACAAAATACATCAATTTCTTTTCCAGTAAAAGTAATTTTGCTTTTGTATTTCCACTTGTAATTATCCTTTTTTCAGACATGATAATATCTATTTTTCACAAAAATGAAAAATACAGCTGAATATGTACTGAAACAGACCTTTAATTAATTATTATGAGGAAATATATTACCCGCAAAGATATTTTTACTCACAATAAACTTTAGGCATAATCCAAAAAGGATTAGTATGTGATGTATTTAAGGCCCCACCTTGGCCTTCTGGCTGCGTGAGTCTGGCTCCAACGCACGCCAGGCCTTGCCTTCCTGTTTGATCCGCCCCACATGATAGATTTGGTAGCTTTGGGTGCGGCTGAGCGGCTAAAGTTCTATAGTGTTAAGACTGGCCCAAGGAGTTTTATAACGGTAATCCTGGGGTGCGAACCCAGGACCTGCAACTAGCCACCTGCGCCGGCAGACTCCTATAAATGCCTCCTAACGAGATGGGGCTCCCGGGCGATGCAACCTTGACCCGGTGCTTCGCTCCGATTGGCTGAAATGAATCACGTGACAGGGGTCGCCGAAGGGTCACAGACGACCCTCGGGGGGTGGGCGGTTACGCAATCACCTCATTAATTAGGCAAACTTGAAGTAAAAGGGCTAGAAAGATGAAAAATATATTGCCAGAAAGCTGTGAATGCGTAGATTAAGAAAAGCTAAAAATATCCCAGATCGGAGGTACCTAGAGAAAGTTATCTCCAAGTACGTTCTGGGGTCACCAAGTTCGATGGGTTGCGCAACCATCCGAAAAAGAGAACATATTTTAAAGCTGAAGCACTGTCTTATAAATATGTTAACTGTTGGCTGTAGGCGACCACGTGCGCAATGTACATTACGCGTACTTTATGGGACAAAGAAAATTAAACTCAACGTGTCAGTCAGAGTTAGCGCACATCACTAATTAATCAATAGTGTAAGCGACGCCACACATTGCTTATGCTATTGATTAATTAGTTGCTTATAGTCGCTGCCACAATCCGAAGATTTGGCAACCACTGGTTCGTCCGAAAGCACCGAAGAACTCTCAGGCTGCAAGAGGTGCGAATTTAGCCCAGCATCGCAGAAGCAGACGACGAGAACAAGCAATTACGAGCGTTGGCTGCAGCGATTGCAATATCACGGGAGGCTCAACTGAGCAGCTTATTAAATTTAATGGCTTCTATTCCAGCTACCATTTCCAACGCGCTTGTTTTGGTCCGGCCACATCTTTACCAGCGATCTTCTTTTGCTCAGCTGACTGCGCAGTGAGAGATGTTCGAGAGTGCTAATGATTCTGCTGATAGTTTCTAGGCACAGACGGAAGCTTCATAGACTTTTTAGTGAACCATTTTTACTCGTATATTTGATCGCCAGTCGGAACTAAGCCATGCTAAAAGAAACGCTCAAGTATGTTTTTTTAAATGTTCATAGCTTTTATTGCATAAATTCTGTTGTTGACTTGAGATTTTTTTACTTAAGACCAGTTCGATCCTGCAAAGCAAGAAAAACCTTTTTACGAATTTTAGTGCTATTTTCCAGATAAATAGCGTTAGTAATCAGGGGCTGCTAAAGTCAGTATGCATTGAGAAGAACTCAGGCTGCAGTTGCGCTAAATGAAGGGGAATTACTTATCGATGGTAATAGTATTTGTTTCTGATTCAAAATATTTTTGTGTAACAAAAAATAATGTCGACAATCTGCTTTAAAAAATGTGTAAAATTACATCATGGTAAATACTTACCACGAACAAGCAACTTAAACCACAAAAATATACTTTTGCGAGATGCTGTACAGGTTTGTTTATTTTTCATTCCGGTTCAATAAACGATAAGGTAGTAGCAAAAATTGATCGAAGCGAAAGACAAATATAATAAAAAATTGTAGTAGTCAATCAAGATTTTTGTAACCAAACAATCGTTGATTGTTTATCTGTAAAAGTGTAGTTTTGCTTTGTTATTTTACGTAAAATAGTTACACTGACCAAATTTAACTTTGTATGTTACCGCTAAAAAACGATTTTCTACGCGCGTGATTAAAGCAGTCTTAGAAACAGTGATACAGATTTAGATTGAAGTTTGTTTGATTTTCCATCCGAAACTTTTTAATTCATTACTTTAATCATCAAAAGGTTGAGCTATGGTAGAGTAATTAAAATCTATTCAAACTGGAAAAAAATTTAATGTAAATTTTTTAAAGCTTGATTAATATAGGCTTTAATAATAAAGAAAATTTACCAACAATGATGGACTCAATAGACTATAAATAATATTATCAATCCAGTTTTGTTTTCTAAATTGGATAAGCAACTTTTTTACTTGCACTGTCCATTAGAATGGTTAACAATGCAACACAAAAGTTACGTTACATTTTTGCTTTTATTTAAGATAACAAATAGAAATATTTCCAGTGAAAAGCTGTGTTGATTGCTACGCTCGCAAATATATTGAAATTTTACATATTGGAGTATTAAATTCTGTTTTAATTTAAAACACAAAAATATGGTCATATTTGTACAAAAACATTGACATAAAACTGAAAACGGGCTGGAAACGAATGAAAATAATAAAAACGCAGCAAAAACTGATAGGACAGGCAGCGCATCTGGTAATAAATAAAACTGTTGCCATTATAATGGAAAATAACCTAATTTACATACATAGAATAAATATAGTAGTTTTTACGATAAACTGCACCATTCTTTCTATGCAATAAAGTGAAAATCTGTAATTATAGAACAAAAAGTGACCCAAGATTTGAGAACGGTCCACCCTCTGTTTGTCTGTTTTCTGCCTGCCTGTCTCCGTCTGTTTGTCTGTCTCTGCTGTCTCTGCCTGCCTGTCCTCTTGCCTGTCTGCCGTCTTCCCGCGCCTGTCTCGTGTGCTTTGTGTGTTTCCTTTGTTTGTTTTCTCTTCCGGGTTTTTGTTCCGTGCGTGTGGTCTTCGTGTGTCTTCTGTGCACGCGTGGTTTCCCGGTTTTGTTTTCTTCTTGTGGTGCGGGTGTTCTTGGCGTGTTTTCTCGTGTTGTTTTCTTCGTCTGTTTTTGGGTTTTGTTTTGGGTTGCTCTCTGTGTGTCTGCGGGTCCCGTCCGGGATCCTGGTGGTGTGCTCTGTCTCGGGGCTCTTTTCCTGCGAGGGTTCCCGTCGACACTCCCGGAGAAGCCCAGTCTTGTTCCCGCTTTTGGCCCTCGCATTATTTAAGGGCCGCTGCTTTTGTATTTGATCGGACGTTTTACGTTTCCTTTTTTTCGTTTTTTGTCGTTTTTGTTAACCTGGTTTGTGCTTCGTCGTATTAATTTTGGTGTGACGTGACGCGTTGGCTTCAAATTTTAGTTGAGTAGCTTCGTTGCCTGTTGATTTTATTTTGATTGAAGAAAGCGAAGGAAGCGCTAATAAATTAGTTTTACTGGCTTTTGCCTATTTTATTTGTTGGATAAAGAAACCCAGTCTTCGGTGTGTATCAGCTCTTGTGTGGAGCGAATTTATTTAAGTACAGACTTACGCTAGATCTGATACTTAGTTCAAGTTGTCCGACTTTAATAACGGACTGGTGGCAGCCTACATACTACTGATACGAGTAGTCAACTCAGCAAATCTACGCCTAAATTTATCTGACGCGGAAATTCGGTTTCAACTTAGCCATTTGAATCGCCTGCACTACGCCAACAACGCTTCTGAACGCTCGGGTCCTATTGACTGCTTCGGCTACGACAACAACTACCCTCCTCCCAGGAATCGCGGAACCTGGCAGACGGAGCTCCCCAGTAGAAATTTTGTTATAGTTCGAAATTTGTTAATTCGGCAGCGGATTTCGAATCCCGACTTCTCGGAAATATCCAACCGAGCACATTAAAATCTAAAACCCCCCTACCGCATTGGTGTCAGCGGAGTGGAATCTTCGAAACCCGGCAACCCTTTCGACCGAGCATTCAGAATGGCAACAGAAGCAACTTCAGCAGCAACAACGGAGACTCAGGAGGACAACAACCAGGAGACCAGGCCGATGTACGACGAAATGCTAAACGCAGTAACAGAAGAGGTGCGCAGGAGGCTGGAACGAACTGATCTGGGACGGCAGCACCATCATCATGTGTACCAGCCGTCACAGGCGGAGCGCCCGGCGCCGAAACCGGTCAAGATCCAGCGGTACACGCCAAACCAGGACTTCAACGTGTGGATTCAGGCTCTCGAGGAGCGCTGCAGACTCAACGGGATCACAGACGACCGACGGAAAGTCGCGGAGGCGCTAGTCAACATGGACATCGCCACGACGTACCCGGCCATCGTCAGGATGTCGCTGCCCGACAATCTGACCTTCGGCGAGTTCAAGCAGTGACTAGCGGAACGCTTCGCTCACGCTGGAGACGCTCTGGAGTACAGAGAGCAGTTCCGCTCGTGTCATCAAGGCAAGAACGAAGACGTCGACGACTACGGCGACAGGCTCATCGCCCTGGCTGACAAGGCGTTCCCGCATTTCACGCCGTATCAGCGTCAGGCAGAGCTGGTCGACCAGTTCATCATCGGCGTGAGGATCGCACAGTCAGCACGAGAACAGCTCATCCTGGTGAGACCGCCAAATCTGGCCGAGGCGAGGCGAGTAGTGCACAGGCTGGAAACCGCGGCCAGCCTAGCACAACGCGTAGCCCCGCCGGCACCAGCGCGACACGTCCGGGTTGTCGACCACAACGACAGTCAGCCACAGTCAGCAAATGTGCAACCCGACTCGACAACTCCGGCGTTCGAGAGAGTTCTACGCGAGATGATGGCCAAGCAGACCGAGGCGCTGAACCAACAGAGACGCGCCCTCGAAGCGCTGACAGCCCGGCTGCATGGAGGATACGGTGGCGCTGGCGCCGATTACAGTCAGCAACGACCGATTCAGCCCCAACGCGGCCCGGGATTCGTTCAGAATCATCAGTTTCAACGCCTGCAGCAGCCCCAGCAACAGTTCAACGGCAGCAACCCGCCGCCACGGACTCCGCCTGCGGCTGACAGACGGCCCAGTTCAGCCGGTGTGCAGCAGCCGCGCACGCCGCCCTATCAGCTGCAGAGGCAAGACGGAATCATCAGGTGCTATCGGTGTCAAGGGGATCACCGCGCAATCGATTGCCCGCACAGGCGGACAGCCAACCTCGGATCTCAGTTCGGGAAACGGCAGTTCGGGAAACGAGAAGGCTGGGCGCGCCGACGGGGCCAGCGCAGCACAGCAGAGCCGCCAGAACTGAGGTCCACGTCAAGGACCTTAGATTCTCAGCAGGCTGCTGCTGAGACCGCCCCTGCACCTGTACATACTGCACCGAAGCGACCGCGAAGAGATCCTTTCGTCACTGGTGAGATTCACGGTCGTTATTATGCCTTTTGGCTTGACACAGGTTCCAAGTGCGACGTCCTAGGACTCGACACCTGGCGCCAGTTATGTTCTACTGATTCATCTCTGCATGCTCAAATTCGGCCGTGTCATGAGCGCATCGTCGCCTACAACAACGAGCCTATTCAAATGTCTGGAAAACTATCTATCGTGGTTAAATTTGGAGATTTTGAAGTCCAAGTGGAATTCCTATTAGCATCAGGCCCGCACGACAACATCCTTGGTTTCGAGTTCATGGAGACCTACGGCAACTTTTTGGACATCGCCGCTGGGATGCTCTACTTCAAAAGCGGCACTGCTGCCCCACTGCGCTACACGCGGGCAGAGGCAACAACCTGTCGCATCTATACTGCTGAAAGTACTATAGTCCCACCTCAGTCATCTATGCGCATTAAAATCAAATTAGCTAAAGGGCATGAGGCTAATGAGGGCACTCCAGCCATCGTTGAGCCAATGAAACCAGCCCGCTCAGAGGACGCCATGCAACAGCTAGACGCAGCACCCGCCCTAGTGTCTATGGTCAACGGCGAGGGAGCAATCGAGATGGTTAATTGAGGCAATTCGTCAGTGAGAGTCAGAGCCAACGCCCTGATTGGGATCGCCAAACCCATCAGATTGCCCGATCTACAGTTTTATCCACTCCCGAAGCCGCGCACGACTGTTCGACAAGTCCAAGAAGAAGAAGACCCGGACGCCTGGATCAAGGTGATCAATATCAGCGAGGATCTGACAGCCGAACAGCACGCAAAAGTACTCGACCTGCTGAGAAAGTACAAATCGATCTTTTCTCAGGGACCGAATGATCTGGGCCGCACTCATCTAGTCACGCACAGCATCATCCTGAAGGACAAGAATCCGGTGAATCTGCCGACCCGAAGGATTCCGCCGCATCTCCTACCGCAGGTTGACCAACTGCTAGATGACCTGCTGGCCAAAGGCGTCATCAGACCAAGCTTCTCGAGTTACAACACCCCGCTGCTAGTGGTTCCTAAGAAGGACGGAAGCTTGCGAGTTGTTCAGGGCTTCAGAAGCCTGAATCTGAAGTGCGAATACTTCCCGTATCCGATTCCTAACATTCAGGAAGCGTTCTCAAGCCTCGAAGGCAGTAAGATCTTCAGCACCTTCGACCTGAACGCCGGCTATTATCAGATTCCGCTAAGGGAAGAAGACCAAGACTACACAGCATTTTCAACGCTGCATCGCGGACAATTCGCCTACAAAGTAATGCCAATGGGATTGAGTTCAGCACCAGCTTCCTTCCAGCGCTGCATGAATATGGTGTTATCCGGCATCGCCTTCAAGACTGCAACAGCCTATCTGGATGACGTCTTCTCCAAGCAATTCGACGCCCACCTTCAGCACATGGAAGAAGTCTTCAGGCGGATCAAGTCAGCTAATCTAAAATTCAAGGGCAAGAAATGCCATCTATTCAAGAGGAGTCTACAATATCTGGGACATCTAGTGACTGAGAATGGAATCGAGACAGACCCAGCAAAAATCGACGCTATCAGGACTTGGCCAAGACCGAGAACTGCCCGTCAACTAAAAAGCTTCGTCTGCACCTGCGCTTATTATGCTAAATTCGTGCCTGGCTATGCGGAACTTGCCGCTCCACTCCACGATATTATAAAAAAGAAGGCTGTCAGGAATTTCAATAGTCTATGGGGAAAGCCCCAGCAGGACGCGTTCGACAACTTAAAGGCGGCAATGATTTCAACGAAAGTGCTGGCCTATCCGCAGTTCAACGACGACCCTAATGTGGTTTTTATTTTGGACACGGACGCCTCTGCCACTAGGATCGGAGCCTGCCTGAATCAACGTCAGACCGACGGAGTCGAACGGCCAATTAGTTATTTTTCAAGGAGGATGAAACCGGCGGAAGCCCAGTACCCTATTACTAAGCAGGAGCTTCTGGCAGTTGTGGAAGGAATGCGACACTTCCGATTCTACCTGCTAGCTAAGCGATTCATCTGCAAGACTGACCACAAGAGTCTGGAGTGGCTACTAAGACAGACACAGACTCTCGGCATCTTTGGACGGTGGGTGCAGCGACTCAACGAGTTCGAGTTCGAGATCGTGCATCGGAGCGCCGCCAAACATCAGAACGCCGACGGGTTGTCCAGACGTCCAGAGGACGAGAAAGAATGCGAACGAGAGGCCCAACGGGAGGCCGCAGAGACCGAGCGACAGCAGCAGTCAGCGCCAACGCCGCCGACTAGAGCATCGACAGCAGCCAGTTCGGATCGCCGGCACGACGGAGATGTGGAAACGGCCGTCGCGGGAACTCGAAGTACTGCCCCGAAGTGTCGACCGACTCCTAGAGCGACAGCCGGAACGTCAGAAGTTCGTCAGCAGCCCGGCCAGACGCCGCAGATCGCCACCCTCAGCGTCGACCAGAAGCCTCGACAGCGCCGAAGAACCCGAGGTCGGCGAGAGAAGCCAGTCGAGGTGAAGTCCAGCGAACCTGTGCCTAAGGACCGCAACCGACGTCCGTCAGTGCAGCCAGCCGTCAACACCACGCCGCTACAATTCAGCCGCGACCGACCGACGCAGCCTGAGCTCCTGGCGTCGACACCTGTGCAGCAACCCGAAGCCAATCGTCGCCCGGACTGTCACTTGTCGTCAAGCAGCTGTAGCTCGACACGTTGCTCCAACGAGAGCCGCCGTCTACGAGCTGAACGCGACGAGACGAAGAAGGACGGAGCAGCACGCTGCCTGCGCAAAGGCCGCTGCACGTCAGCGAAGTACGCGAAGCTGCGGCGGAAGTTGAAGTTCAGTAGCTCTAGCGACAGCTACTGCGCCTTAGAGCCGACTTCGCCGAGCGAGGAAGAAACTAGCGATGTGGAGTCCGAAGCCTCCGATCCGTGCATGCAACAATGAGTGCCTTCGACCTTCGGCCACGTCAGCGAGTCTACAGTCAGCGAGGATCGCCGTGTTGGAAAGGGAGCTCCAGACCCCGAACCAAGCCGCTAACTCAGCTGAGCAACCTGCAAGAAGACAAGGAGACAATGCCCTATTGGACCGAGTCCCGAAGTCCATCACCCGCGATGAGCTCCAGATTCATCAACGCGCTGATCCGGCTATCGGCAAGGTCATTGATCTATTAGAGAACGCCCAGCCTAAACCTAATTTTACTCAGCGACTGAATTATACGAGAGACGAGTGCAACTTACTAGCTTTCTACGAAAATCTAAAAGTACGACAATCGGACGACTTACTAATCATCGACCTGGAGGGCGAGGAAGAAGAAGGAACGGCGAGGATTGTCCTACCCAGGAGCCTGGATGCCAAAGTGTTCGCCGAACTTTATGACTCACCCTACTGCGGACACATGGGCCGTGACATCACGATCGCCAAAGTACGTGAGCGGTTCTGGCGCCCAGGATTGGCCAAGGCAGTCGACAATTACGTGGCGACCTGTCGAACCTGCACCGAGAGCAAAGGCAGAAGGAGGATTCCGGCGCATGTGCAATCCTTCCCGGTCTGCGAAGTTTTCGGCAGATGCGCCATCGACATTCTAGGACCGACTGGAGACCCTACAGACCGTGGCAACAAGTACATCCTAACCTACGTGTGTACAACATCGAAGTACCCATTCGCCTTCGCCATGAAGAACCAGCGAGCGAAGACCATCATCAATCTGCTGCAGGAACAAGTCTTCCCGATCACCGGCATCCCAGCCTGGATCCACTCGGATCAGGGTAAGCAGTTTACCGGTCGTGATTTCCAGCATTTCTGCGATGTGTGTGGGATTCGACATTCAACGACGCCACCGTACGCGCCGTGGGCCAACGGTCAAGCCGAGTCATGCAATAAGATGATCAAGAAGGTGCTCACATGCCTCCTTGAAGACCACCAACAGTGGGACAAGATGTTGCCAGCGGCGCTATCAGCTTTGAGATCGGCAGTCAACAGAACAACTGGCTATTCTCCACACTATATCGTCTACAGAGTGCCGTTTCGATATCCGATTGACAACACCCTAGATCGTTTGGAGGTGGCTAGGGACCTGCCAGAGTACATCGCCCGTCATCAACAGAGGCTAATGGAGACGGAGAGAATCGTCAGGCAACGACTGCGAGCCGAGATTGACCGACGCGAAGAGTACTATCAGAATCGCCCGAGGCCAGTGGATCTACAGCCTGGAGATCTGGTCTGCTTGGCGAACCCGAAGCTCGAGCTAGGAGAACTGCCCAAGTTCCATCGGCCGTACAAGAGCACGTATCGCGTGGCCAGGAAGGTCGGAGAAGTCGCCTATTGGATCGTACCACTCGAAGGACGGCGTGGACGCGCCCAGCGAGAGCTCCTGGTGCACCGAAACAACGTCATCAAAGTGCCGCAACCACTGGTGGATCGGCCGCAAGAACCCAGACAGCCAACGGACCGACCGATGCTTCCTGTGGAAACGAGCGAGGACAGTGAGGATGAACAGCCTGCAAGACCGAGCCAGCAGCCCGCAGCCAGCCAGAATATGCGCGGCAGTCATTCGAACCGGAGCTGCACTACCCCCGCGTACTGCAGGAGAACGATCCAGCGCTTCCAGCCATCGGACGCGAAGTGGAAGTGTAAGTCTGTTATGTTTTAATGCGATAAGTATAGTCATGGTGTATTTTGCGCGATAAAAACTACTGTAAAATTAAAAATCGCAAACTCTCAATGTTCAAAAATATTTTTTCTTTCTCAATGCGCTACTTATAGTAATAGAATGCTGCGACCCCTTTGTAACCCGTTTGACTTAAATGTTTATCTCACGTTAATCTTTGTGTGAATTAATTTTTTTAATTGTTGATTCTAGCCAATGATTTCTTGCCGTGGAAATCAAAGCTACAATTCTGCGCTCTCAGTCTCTATAGTCGCTAATATTCTGCTGTAAAGCTTCTCTGCACTTCGTAATCAGTGCTGAAGCTGAGTTATTTTGCGTTCTCTTACTTAGAAATTCTGCTGTAAAGCTTCTCTGCACTTCGTAATCAGTGCTGAAGCTGAGTTATTCTGCGTTCTCTTACTTAGAAATTCTGCTGTAAAGCTTCTCTGAACTTCGTAATCAGTGCTGAAGCTGAGTTATTTTGCGTTCTCTTACTTAGAAATTCTGCTGTAAGCTTCTCTGCACTTCGTAATCAGTGCTGAAGCTGAGTTAATTTGTGTTCTCTTTACTTAGGAATTTTGCTGTAAGCTTCTCTGCACTTCGTAATCAGTGCTGAAGCTGAGTTAATTTGTGTTCTCTTTACTTAGGAATTTTGCTGTAAGCTTCTCTACACTTCTCAATTTCGTGCTGAAGCTAAAGTTTTCCTTTCATTATAGGCTGTAAATGCCTGTTTTGCTTGTAAAGCTCCCCAGCATCGCCAAATTGCAGGAGCTAAATTTCTCTTAAATTTCTAACACATCGCCATGATTTAGGAGCCGAGTTTGGTTTAATTCATCACCGCGAGTCGAATCTAGCCCAGACTTGCCTCTTGGCTCTTGAATGAACGAATTTTGCTTTGTCCATTAACTCTGTGAGTCCCTTCACGCGGCTGCGTGCAGAGGTAAAGAATTTTTTCTTATGCGCTATCCCAAGTTGCCAGTGTTATTTCTCTCCCAATGCAAATCTGTGGAAATTCTTCTTTCCTACGCCCACGTTTGGACTTTGTGCAGCCTTTTGGCCCTATTATTTTTTATGCTTAAACAATGCGTTATTCGTATATGATACTGTAAGATGCTTTGACTGATAAGCGTATAGGGACAACCGCTTAGTTAGAGTCCTCGGTGCTAAGAGGCTCAGATTGGCGGAACCCTCTCTCCCCTTTTTCATTGTAACACAGCTTGTGACTGTGCCCCCCCTCCTTTGGCTTGCTAAATGCCATCCGAGGCTATCCTTATAATGCGAATCCGTCTAAAACAAATTTGTAAAATTAATTGCTGTTTCAGCAGCTCGCTTAGCCATGATGTTGTCAAGCGATTTATTGCCCACTTAATTGATGTAAGGGTAAAGGTTTGACACCTAACCCCACTTAATTTCTGTTCTGCGCATAGTAACCTTTTCCCCCTTCTCAGCTGTAAGTCTGGTTCCGGCGGAGCCCCCAGACACCCCCTCCCCTCTTTTTCGTCCCTTCGCGGGACAAGGTGTTGCTCTTTTCTGTCCCGAGTGTGTGTCCCGAGTCGGGACTGGCCCAGTATAAAGGGCCCCTTTAATTTTTCTAATGTTATGCTGCTCTTCACTCGGCGAATTTTTTTTCGGCTAAATCGGCGCCAGAATTCCTAGGAATATTTCATTTTGCTCGGCGCACATTCGCGAACTTTGCGAGTCAACCGTTCATCTCGTCCTGGCAATCAATTAGCGAGTAATAAGGATGGCCAGCACCCCTATCGAAGACAGCGGCAGCCCCTGGGCTACGCCTCGGCTGACCGATCCGCTGGAAGCCGAGGAGGTGCAACGCGCGCTACCCGGGCTCCCAGGCGGCTGAGGACTATCTGGCCGACCTGAAGGGCGCCCTCGAGGTAGCCTCACGAACCGGCCGGGTCCAGCTGGAGGCCCCCTGGCGTCTGGCGAGCGAAACGCTAGGCCCGGACGGCGCCAGCTCTCCACTGGCCCGTTTCCTTCAACATGCCTGGACCGTCCACCGCCCACGCAACGGCCCGAAGCCCGCCTGCGGCATCCTAGTGGGCCTCGCCCACTGGCACGCGGTACTCCTCGACGAGGGGTGGACGCCCGAAGTGAGAACCTACTGGGAGGCCACCCAACGCCAAGGACAGCCGGCCCTGAAGCGCGTCGCGACGACCACGGGGCCGCGACTTGTAGCGCGGGTCAGTGACGGCAGCAGCACGGCGGCGCCATCGACGGCCCCAGCTGCCAGGCTCGGCAGCAGCTCGGCGGCGCCACCGACGGACCGTGACGGCAGTCGCCAGGCGGCCCGATGAGGGCGCGGCGGCGGTCGGTAGTGCGCCTGGAATCCACGTGCGGAGGACGAAATTTGAGTGTTTTTATCTGACGCTTTTATTTTTTGTTTTATTGGCGTCCCGGGAGATGTGGTAGGTGGGCTACCCCTGTGTGTGTTTGTGTCGTTCTTGTTGTTTTGTTCGTTGGTTTCGGTTTGGTTTGTTCGTTGTTGTTTGTTGTTTTGGGTTTGTTTTGGTTTGTTGTTTGTTTGTTTGCGCTGCTGCCGGGTTTGTTGGTGGGTCTCGTGTGTGGTGTCTGCACGTGTGTCCCGTGTGGGTGTGTGCGGGTTGTGGGTCCTTGGCGTGGTTTCCGCCCCCGGCCGGTGCCCCGGGTGGGTTTCCCGGTGGTGTTCCCGGTCCGGGCTCCCGGTGCGTGGCGCGCTTCCCGTTGGCACGCCCCTGGGAGGGGTCCCTGGTGTGCCTGTTGCTGTTTGGTCGGGTTTTCGCGTGCGGGGCTGCGGGTGCTGCTGCGGGGTCCTGGGTTGTGTCCCGGCGTGGTTGTGGTGGTCCTGCGGGGTGGTCCCCTCCATGCTCCCTGGAGACGCCAATCAATTTCTCATGGTTGCTAATACTTTTGCTCGCCTTATAAAATGGCTTCCCGGCGCGAGCCACATTTTTAACCTTCCTTACCGTTCCTTTTGACCTGTTCTCTCCTCTCGCTCGTGGTCGCGTTGTTTTGTGGTCCCTCGTGGTTTGGTCGTTGTCCGGTCGTTTTCGTTTGTTTGCTTAGTTTTGCGGTAGTAGACCACTTGCATCCTAGTTGCCATTGTTTTTAGTTTTCTTTGTTTGAGGACGAAGAGTGCTGAACCGGTGTAGCAGTGCATAGACGTTGGAGTTTTGTTTTACCTGAAGCGAGTAAAGGATTAGAGGAAAGCATTAATAAAACGTTTTGGCATCTGCCTACTTTATTGTTGGATAAAGAAACTCAGCCTTTGGGTGTCTACCAGCTCTTGTGTGGAGCGAATTTATTTAAGTACAGACTCACGCTAGCTCTGCTATTTAACTCAAGTTGTCCGACTTTAATAACGGACTGGTGGCAGCCTACATACTACTGATACGAGTAGTCAACTCAGCAAATCTACGCCTAAATTTATCTGACGCGGAAATTCGGCTTCATCTCAGCCAGTCAAATCACCATCACTACGCAATCGACGCTTCTGATCGCTCGGGCCTTTTCGACTGTTTCGGCTGCGACAACAACTACCCTCCCCCAGGAATCGCGGAACCTGGCAGACGGAGCTCCTCAGTAGAAACTTTGTTATAGTTCAATATCTGTTATTTCGGCAGCGGATTTCAAATCCCGACTTCTCGGAAATATCCAGACCACCACCCTTTTTTAAATCTAAACCCCCCTTTTTTTAATCTAAACCCCCCTTTTTTAATCTAAACCCCCCTACCTCCAAAGGATGGGACAATCTGTTTCTTAAAAAATTTTTGAAGGCTTGTTTTTTCAAAAAATAAACTACGGAGATAGGAAATTTTTTTGTTTTTAGCACAAATCAGGCCACCGCTTTTGGTTGGAAGCAGATCAAACGATCTTATTCTAATTTAAAGTTAGAATTCTCCTAGTGGTCCTTGACTGAAAGTAATTTTAAATTTCCGCGTTCAAGTTTTCAATCAAAAGGTTATATAACGTAAATTTTTGTAAAAGAATCCGTCGCTTGCATCAAATACTGTACAGATTTTTAGTCAAATTTTGCGTTGTACTCCCTTTTATTATAAAAGGAATTATAAATAGAAAAGGGCGAAGCCCGGATCTTGTTAAGACGGTTTTTTAGTTTGTTTAGTTTCTCATTTAGGAAAGACACTTTAGAAACCGTTTTACTCCCCGTTTACGAGCATAAGCTATCCAGTTCGTCAAGTTGTTGTTCTTTTTCTGCTACCCTGGCTGGTCTACAAGTTGAATTAATTATTTTATTTTTATTTTAATAAAACGAACATCTTAGTGAGTCGGCCGTACATTTATCAAGACGCCGCCCTACCAGCTAACCCGGCAGAATGCAATGTGCTATCGGTGTCAAGGCAACCATCGCTATGACCAGTGCCCTAATCGGCGCACTGCGAATGCCCAAGGACACCGTCAGAGCAACTCGGGAAACGGACCAGCGGGTCACGCCAACCGAGGCAGCGCTGCCCCACCCCAGCGGAAGCACTGAGGTCCCCAGCCAGGACTTCAGCTGCTCAGCTTGAATCAGTAGAGTTTGCCTCACCAACTGTAAATAGCGCACCTAAACAGCCGAGACGCGACCCGTTCATCACCGGATGTACTTGGACAAAGCACTTGGACCCAGCTATTGAAAACTGTACCTGCCCTGCGTAATCAAATTCGGCCCTGCACAGAAAGAATCGTCGCGTAAAACGGAGAACCAATCAAGATGGCCGGACAAATAAAAATCGCAATACGATTAGGTGATTTTGAAGCTACAATTGAGTTTCTGCTAGTTCTTGGACCGCACGATAATATTCTCGGATTCGACTTCCTGGAGACCTTCGGCACCTCTCTAGATGTCGCTTCCGGAATGCTCTATTTGAAGAGTGGCACCGCAGTTCCCCTTCGCTACACCAGAGCTGAGGCTACTGCCTGCCGCATTTACACTACAGACAATGTACTAATACCGCCTCAATCTTCGGCGAGGATTAACGTCAAATTGGCAAAGAATCGAGAGACTAATCAATGCATCCCGGCGATTATGGAGCCAATCCGGTCGACCTGCTGCAACGACATGGAAGGACTCGACGCCGCACCAGCCCTGATTACGATGAACGATGGAAAAGGAGCTATCGAGATGATTAATCGGAGTGAATCAGCCATCCGTCTGAGAGCTAATATGTTAGTAGGGATTGCTAGACCCTTGCGGCTACCGAATCTGCAGTTCTATCCGCCGGAAGAGCCTGCAGCGACAGTTCAACAGCTCGGCGAAGAAGAAGAAGAGGAAGATGCGTGGATCAAGGAAATCGATATCAGCGATGATTTGACGCCTGATCAGCAAAATCAAGCCATTCAGCTGTTGAAGAAGTACAAGTGTGTCTTCTCCCAAGGACCGTATGACCTCGGAAGAACGAATTTGGTGACCCACAGCATTGTCCTAAAGGATAAAACCCCAGTCTGTTTGCCGACGAGAAGAATTCCGCCGCACCTGTTTCCCAAAGTGGATCAGCTAATCGATGAGTTGCTGGCCAAAGGAGTCATCAGGCCAAGCTATTCCAGCTACAACACCCCGCTGCTCATCATCCCGAAGAAGGACGGAGGACTCCGAGTAGTACAGGACTTCCGCGCCTCAACCAGAAGAGCGAATATTTCGGCTACCCGATTCCGCTCATCCAGGAAGCTTTCGCCAGCCTGGAAGCCAGCCAATTCTTCAGCACCTTCGACCTGAATTCAGGATACTATCAGATTTCGCTGCGAGAAGAGGATCAAGACCTAACAACTTTTGCCACGTTGCATCGAGGCCAATTTGCTTATCAGGTGATGCCGATTGGACTGAGCTCGGCACCTGCGACGTTTCAAGGGTGAATGAGTATGGTTCTATCTGGCATTGCTTTTAAGTATGCGACCGCATATTTTGATTACGTCATCGTGTTCTCCAAACAATTCGAAGCGCATCTGCAACATCTAGAAGAAGTTTTTAGACGGATCAAGGCCGCCAATCTGAAATTCCGAGGCAAGAAATGCCATCTGTTCAAGAAGGAGATTGCCTATCTCGGACACGTCGTTTCAAAGGACGGGATTTCCACCGACCCTGGCAAAATCGACGCCATCAGGACCTGGCCAAGATCACGAACAGCCAGAAAGCTTAAAAGTTTCGTCTGTACGTGTGCCTATTATTCTAAATTTGTACCCGGCTATGCAGAACTAGCAGCTCCATTGCACGACCTAATAAAAATCAAGAACGTCCGGAATTTTGATAGTCTATGGGGAGAAGCCCAGCAACGAGCGTTCGACCAGCTGAAGGCAGCTCTAATTTCTACTTCTGTTCTAGCTTATCCGCAGTTCAATGAAGATCCGAAGGTGATTTTCATCCTCGATACGGATGCTTCTGCCACAAGAATTGGAGCCTGCCTCAGCCAACGCCAAGCCGACGGAGTAGAGCGCCCAATCGGCTACTTTTCAAGAAGAATGAAGGATTCAGAGACTCGATATCCAATAACGAAGCAAGAACTGTTGGCAGTGGTAGAAGGAATGCGGCATTTTTGTTTCTACCTTCTGGCCAACCGATTCATTTGTCGAACTGATCATGCAGCATTGACTTGGCTTCTACGAAGAACCCAGGAAATTGGCATCTTCGGCAGATGGATACAAAGACTTAGTGAATTCGAATTTGAGATTCAGCATCGGAAAGCATCGGCTCATCAGAATGCCGATGGCTTGTCCCGGCGTCCCGAAGATGACGCAGAATGCCAAATCGAGGCCCAGCAAAAAGCGATTGTCGACATTGAGCTTCCGATAGCCACAGCCAATTAGTAGAAGTTGCCCCAACGGTGAGCCCCTGTGAAGTCTCGCCAGCGACCAGCCTCCAAGTCCAGCCTTCCGAGTCAGCCGCCAACAGCGCCCCGCTGAACTACAGCCGCGCGCAACCGGCGCAGTCTGAGCTCCGAACGCTGAGACGGAAGCTTCATCTCGCTGCTGATTGTCAACACGGACGTCACCGCGCTTCAGCCAACCGCAGCTCGACAAGTCGCCCTTCTAGGAGCCGTAGTCTGCAGAAGGAGAAGCAGCCCCAAGTTCAAGGCGCAACCGCTTGCTGCCTCAGCGAAGGCCGCGACGCGCCAGCGAGTAGTTCAGGCTCGAGAAGCGGACTGAGCGACGATAGCCCGACAGCAGGCTACAGCTCCTCCCCCTCGATGACCTGCGATTCTGCGGAAGACTCCGAAGAGTGCGGCTATTGCCCAACAGAGGCTACCCGACCTTCGGGCATGTCAGCAGATTTTCTGTCTACCGATCCGGAAGGTGACAGACCAGAGACAGCTTCGATGGACGTGCCAGATAGCGAGCTCCCGACCGTGATTCTTACCTCCTCGACAGCCAAGCTAAAATTCCCGGCAATGGTCGCCATGATGGAACCCGAGCTCCCGACCGTAACCACCATGCCTCCTCAGCCCGGACAGCCTAACGACAGCGCAACCCCTGCATCAGGACGGCAGACAGCAGCCCTCCTGGATCGAATTCCAAGAGTCGTGACAAAGGAAGAAATTCAAATGCATCAGCGAGCTGACCCAGCCATCAGCCTGGTTATAAATCTAATCGAGTCTCAACTGCCAAAGCCTTCATTCACCGAGCGATTAAATTATACGAGAGCAGCGAAATTTATTAGCGTTTTTCGAGAATCTGTACATCAGCGACGATGGCACCCTGATGGTACATTTAGAGCCGCCCGGAGACTGTGATCCGGTAGAGAAGATTGTGCTACCCTGAAGTCTAGATGCCGCAGTCTTCGAGAATCTGCACGCTTCCCCAATTTGCGGACATCAAGGACGAGACATTACACTGGCACGAGTAAAGGAACGCTTCTGGCGGCCAGCGCTCGCCAAAGCCGTCGCCGCCTACGTCGCCACCTGTCTCATCTGTACGGAGAGCAAAGGCCGAAGACGAATTCCGGCTCACATTCAGTCATTTCCGGTCTGTGAGATTTTCGGACGCTTCGCCGCCGACTATCTACCTAACAGCAGGGGGGCCGGGGGGCAACGGTTTTTCTTCGCCGCCGACATTCTGGGACCGACTGGTGACCCAGCTGAGAGAGGCAATAAGTACATTCTAACTTATGTCGACACGACTTCAAAGTATCAGTTTGCGTTCACTATGCGCAATCAGCGGGCAAAGACTATAATTACGTTGTTGCAAGAGCAGGTTTTCCCCATCACTGAAATACCCGCGTGGATCCACACTGATCAAGGTCGACAATTCACTGGCCACGAATTCCGACACTTCTGTGACGTCTACGCCATTCGCCATTTAACAACGACGCCTTATTCGCCCTGGTCAAACGGACAAGCTGAATCAATGAATAAGAATATTAAGCGAGTGCTGACATGCCTACTAGAAGATCATCAAGACTGGGATAAGATGCTACCAGCAGCACTATCAGCGCTAAGATCATCGGTTAATCGAGCGACAGGCATCTCGCCGCACTATGCAGTCTTCGGAAAGGAATTCCGTTTCCCTATTGACAACAGCCTAGAGCGTCTGGAGATCGCTGAGGATTTGCCGGAGTATATTGCGAGGCATCAACGTCGACTGCAAGAAGTCGAGGTAATAGTACGGCAGCGACTGCAGTTAGAAGTGCAGCGCAGAGAGGAGCACTATCAGAACAGGCCTCGCCCAGTTGCCCTGCAGCCTGGTGATTTGGTTTTTCTCGCTAATCCCAAGTTGTAGATAGGCGAGCTGCCCAAGTTTCACAAGCCGTACAGAGCCAAGTTTGAAGTTGTGGAGAAAGTCGGAGAAGTCGCTTATTGGATTCGTCCAACGACTAGACGACGCAGAGGACGCCATGAAGCAGTTCTGGTGCACCGAAACAACATCATAAAGGTGCCGCAGCACATGCCAGATCCGCCTCCTGAACGGCCTCAGCCCACTGAACGTCCAATGCTCCCAGTCGATGATAGTGAGGACAGCGATTTCGAAGAGATTGATCACTACCCGTCAGCGCCGCCAACGACGCCACAGCCAGTCCTTGGTATTCGATTGTTCGAGCCGGCTCCGAGACAACCGGATATCATTCGAGAAGGCGATCCCGATCTGCCTGACGTTGGAATGGAGATCGAGGTATGAAGCGTTCGTTTTTAATTAGTAAATTTTAGTAGTTTCGCGTGAATATTGTTACTGTAAGTAGTCAGCGCGTACAAATATTCTCTAAAATTTTTGTGTGAGCTTTGCTCCTCTTTTCTGACCCAATCAATTGATCTCTGATCACAGCCAGTTGTAATTTCGCACTTACTGCTTAATTTGTGTAAAACATTTTTCATTTAATAATTTTGCGAGTTTAGTAAGCAACCTGCCGAAGTTTCTTAACTTTATTCTCCAAACGTAATTTCAAATTTTCAATCGCTGCAAACTCTCTCTCTCAAGCTCTCAGTGTAGACTGTATTCTGCTGTCTTTACTGTAAGTCCTCCCTGCATTCATTCTAATGCAAAGGCCTGCGTTTAAGTTTCTGCTGTCAATTTTACTGTAAGTCCTCCCTGCATTCATTCTAATGCAAAGGCCTGCGTTTTAATTTGCTGTCATTTTACTGTAAGTCCTCCCTGCATTCGCCTAATGCAAAGGCCTGCGTTTAGTTTCTGCTGTCAATTTTACTGTAGGTCCTCCCTGAATTCACCTAATGCAAAGGCCTGCGTTTTAATTTTGCTGTCATTTTACTGTAAGTCCTCCCTGCATTCGCCTAATGCAAAGGCCTGCGTTTTTAATTTGCTGTCATTTTACTGTAAGTCCTCCCTGCATTCATTCAAATGCAAAGGCATGCGTTTTAATTCTGCTGTTAAGTTGCTGTAAGTCCTCCTCTGCAATCTTCACATTGCTGCAGGCATGCACAACTTTAGTTCCTACTCGATGTTTCTTCTTGCTGTAAGTTTGCTGACATCAAATTATTTTATTCCTCTGGAAGAAGTCTGGCTGTAAATCAAGCTCAGTAATTTTGTGGGAATTTGTGCCAGTAGTAGCCTGGTCTCTTGTCTTCAGAGACAATGATATGCCCCTGCGTGGGCTGAGTTTTTTCTTCCCCTCTCCCATGGTTTGGGAGTGGTGAACCATAGAAATCTAGATCATATGGAAGTGAAGGCTTTTTGAAGACGGAAAAAATTTTACATAACCGGGCCGACTTTTTGCCTAACCTGGCTGGGCTCAGTCAGTCAGAGAATTATGGAAGGGCATGGTATGCAGAAGTGGCCAATGACTGGTGGGTTCGTATATTTGAGCGCTGTACAATAGTGCTTTTCGTCCCTACACGGTTTTTTATGTGGGAAGAAAGAGGAGAAAAAACTAAGATAGGAATTTTTATTCGAATGAGCTATGTACAAATGAGCGTAAGTTTCTGAAACTCGAACTTGTTTTGCTTTGGATCTTCTTTTTGAGAAAAAATACGTACATTTTGGGCGTGCAAGTCTTTATCATGTGGGCTAGATATTTAGGAACCATCTGTGTAATTCATTTCGAACAAAACAAAATCAAACCGACTCTCTTGCATTATTTCTCTAACCATGGGTTACAAATGTGCAGCAATACAGTGCTACTCTGGCTATCCAGACGGCAATAATGCATCTAAAAGTACGACTACACCGAAAGTTTCCTTTCACGAGTTTCCTCTGCGACAGCCAGAGCTTCTCCGAGAGTGGCTACGGCGCATGCGACGTGAGGATTATATCCCCACCTCAGAGTCTCGACTGTGCTCTAGACACTTTACTGACGCTGACTTTGTAAGCACATCGCAGGACTCCAATTCAACTGGCAAGCGTGACAGGGAGGGTCTGCAGTTAAAGAAAAGGCGGCTGCAAAAAAACGCTGTGCCATCAATTTTCTATGAGCTTCCTCAACGTCTGCAGCCATCGGTAGCTAAAGAACGCGGGATTTCCGCCACTGCTGAAGAAAGACAGAGAGCTGAGGAAGACCGGATGGAGAGTGCAGCACTAGAATTTCTAGAATCTGATAGAGTCAACTCATTGGCTGATATAAAAGCGCAGTTAGGCGACAACAATATTCCTGTTGACTTTGTGGTGTTGTCAAAGCCAACCTTAGCAACATTCTGCTTTATCGATGGATCCGAAGGTGAGGAAATTCCGACGATAATGTGTTCCTTAAAAGTCCTTCCCAGTGGCGAGGCCGAGGTCGGCCCTGGCTCGGGCCGACGTCGGCCACTCGGCATTCTGTCGGCCAGGCTAAGCTCGGCTAACCGAGATCGGCCCAAACTCGGCATTGGGTCGGCAAGCCGAGGTCGGGCAGCCGACGTCGGCCCATGGTCGGCAGAAGCGCGGTGTGCCGCGATTGTAAATTTAATTAGCATGTGGTATTGCAGTACACTGTCTTGCATTTTAACATTCTGTTTGCATTCGAAAATGAGCGTACATATACTGTACTTATTTAATATTAGCCATAAAACGTACAGATAAGTACTTTGCAACGCTTTTTGCAACAATTATATACACAGCCGCATAAAAAATCGCATCTAAAAAATAGCTTGTGTACAAACGAAAGAGGTGCCCCAGTAGCTGAGCTATACGACTAGCAATATGGGCACAATTATTTTGCGCAAAAAATCCGCTTCGGAAAGAGCATATGGATTACAAAAAAATAAGCAGTCTAACATATTTAAATTGAAAGCACCAAAACAAAATACTTTGAATTTTTCTTCTGGGTAATGACAACTGTTATGGAGGAGAAGAGTGTATAGAAAAGCATGTTTTATCCCAGAAGTTAATTAAGGATTACTAAAACGGCACTGTACAAAATGTCAATTCAAATGCAAATGCGCTCGGAGAGCATTACTGAACAGTGCAAATTTAGACTATGTTTTTGTTATTTGAGGGATCGTGTTACTCAATTTTCAAGATGCATTTCCAAACTTCCTGTGAAATGAATTTCAACTGTCAACTGTCATGGAAGTGGTTGTGATTGCGAGCAATTTTTAATTTGTAAGCCTAGTATTGAAATTCATAGAATCAAGTTGCATCATGTGATATGATATGATATCAATGCAATATTTTCATAGTTTATAAACTAATTGTTTAGTTTGCATTCTTTTTGACTTGTTAACTATACACTGCAGTTGATTTTTAGGGCTTTTAGTTTTGATGCCTGGGTTGTTTCATTGAAAATTTAAAATCCATATCATATGAAGCTTGCATCTAAGCCGAAAATCTAAGTGCTAATTAAAAAATCTAGGTACAGATTTCATCCATTTCCAAAAAAGTAAAAATCATAATTCATTGAATACATTATTTATTTTCTTTATTTTTACTTTAGGTATTAGCTAAATAGAAATTAAGACAACTCATTTTTATTTTTAATTATATTATTAAATGGATAAGTTTTGACTCTATGATGTCACTTCTATGTACTGTCCATGTCATTCTTGGATTCAATTCTAGAAAATAAGTGACTGGCAACACAAGCGTGCAATTTACTAAGATATTTTACTCAATTAGAACTAACTTATATTAGATATGTCATTTACAAAAATTTTTTGTCTACATTCAATGTATGAAAAGTGAAAGCCAAAATAAAATTTTTACCACTTTTTATTACCAACTTAAGTGTTAATAAATGTCTATTAAGTAATTATTAATGAATGAACTTTTCAGACATATATTTCCAACAATGTCAAGCGCCTGCGCAGCTGAAGGGAGTGCCTGCACGAGTCAAACTGCTGTCAACTGTAGCTGAATATTCAGCATTGAAGCAAGCCCTGACGGCTAAAAAAGAATCTGACCTAGTAGGTTAAACATTTCTTGTACTCATTTGAGTCTGCTGGTCATATGCATATTTCTGTATGCATGCTACGACATCATTGCAGGTTGCTTATCTAGTGACTGTTGGCGGGTTCGACTGCCACGACGCAGTCTGGAGGATGGTTCCCAGGCTAATGACTCACAGCCTGCAGAATAAGTGCAATCGTACTGGTAAAAATAAGGACATTGCCTTCAAGGAAACTTTGGAACCCTTTTCTTAAGCGTAAGTGCGCTTGCATGGCTACATTGACAAAAGCCACAAATCCTAGATGGTAGTTACGTCTCATTTGTCTGCATGCATAATTTCTATTCCTTGTGTTTCAGGTGCTATCCTTGCTTTGGACATCGGCACTGATGAAATGAAAATCGAGCAACAAGTCGAGCGCTTCTTTCACAAGACGCAGAATGGGTGGGTGAGACGCTAGGCGGCAGCGTGCGCATGACACGGTTGCCGGCACACCTGAGCCGTCTGAGCGTGAGGATTAAACGGCAAATGCAAACGGTGTGCAGAAAAACTCACAATTTTATCAAAAATGAACTCATTTTTACACTGCTTCTTGTCATACATCTTCGTGCCTCTTTTTAATTCAGCCACTGGAACATGCGCACGCTGCAATTGCCATAGCAAATGCGCATTTATATTTTTTGTATTGCTCAATCGCCATTTCAAATTAGTTTTTTTACGTCTTTTTCACGTTTTTATTGCCAATTGTTATTGTTCTGCTAAGTTATTCAGTACAAAGCAGTTTTTTCTTCCGAATACTAGTAGATACAGTTATTATATGCATAAAAATAAATATGCTACTATATGCACACTTTTTGAAAGTCAATTTGTATGTCTTGCTTGTTTTAAGTTTTGGCACAAGTTTTATGCCATCAAGAATTTCTGCTTAGTTAAGAGCAGCTACTTATGTTTTTCAGCTTCTTTCATTTTTCTCTATCAGAAAATTGCGCGTGGAAGCGACTTAAACACTCAAAAAGTTACTTTTGAAACAAATAGTAGGCAGACATTTTGGCTTCAAGCGGTCTAACATGTACAGTACGAAGCAGTGAAGTCGATGGCAGCTACATGTATATAGGGGTCGACAAACGGAGGACCTGCATTGCAAACCGTACGAAAGCACAGTGCATATAGCATTACCTACGGCTTTATCTCGGCAAGCCGACTTCGGCCCGAGTTTGTCGGCCCGAGACAGAACCGCCGGTAACCCCCCGAGGTCGGCCCGATGTCGGCGGCCCGAGGTCGGGCCGACCTCGGCCTTGCCACTGGGTTGATGATTTAAGTCTTTTCGTCTATTTGAACGATCGTCCAGTTCCTCAGAAGCAATTTGATTACCTGTTGAGCGAAGGAAAAGTGACGCTTTTTTCACAAGTTCAAAACATACTTGCTTTGCTAAAGTCTTGGACATCCTCGAACTATGCCACTGGTAAAAACTGGGTTAGCGCCGCCATCGATTGTTTGGACAACTATCTAAAAGAATTAAGCGATTCTGCTGATCCGCAACTGCATAAAGTGCAATTCATTAGGGAGCAACTGAAGTTGTCATGCCAAACTAAACAGTCTGTGCGCTACTCTCCTGATCTGATTGTTTTTGCTATGATGCTGAAATGCACCAGCACATCCTGCTATCAGGCGTTGTTAAACGGTGTGCTAACTTTGCCATCAATAAGAAGGTTAGTTGCCATATCTAGCCCTCTGTCCGTTAATCCTGGCGTCTCTAATGAACGGTACATACATCTTCGAACTCAGGATTTGTCATCACGGAGTGCAATGTAAACCTAATTAATTGTTGATGAGATTCATCTGAATCGACGCATCGAATATTCCGCCGGAAAAGTTTTCGGCCTGCAAGAGGAAAATGCGGCATCGACAATGCTTTGCTTCATGGTGAAATGAAAAGGCCATCCGCTCATTGTCGCTTCTGAAATACAGTGATGTCACGCCCCGAGATTTGCAGTCCTTGGCATCGGAATCAACAAGTATTCACCAAAGCCTAGAGGATGATGTACAGGAAATCATGCGAGAGCTGAAGAATTCCGAGGCTTAAATGGAAGATGCCGATGATGCTGTAACATTCTACGTGGTAGGCAAGTTCGCTAAATCTATCGCTTCCAAAAAAAACTGCGCGGCTTGTGCGGAGCCACTAGTTGCTGCTGCCCAGGACCGAGGAGTGGAAACAGCATGTTCCACATTCCTGCGAGAGATAGACCGCGGAGGCCTGACTGAACCCACTCAACTCGCATTTTCGATCTGCAAGGAAGCCTGGAAGATCATTCTACAGCTTCAGGGCAGCAGAAAGTTTCTGAATTCGCAACACAGGCACATAGTCCTGTTTGAGTCTGTATGCTCGATGACCTTTGAGGACCTACCAGATTTGCGATTTCAAACGCATTGCGAGTCACAGCATCCTATTTTGCAACTGCTTTGCCGCAAGATGTTCAACACGGCTGCAAAGAACTGGAGTCGACGACTTACAAGCCAGCCCGCCTGCTCTTCTGCCATGAAAGTGGCTAAGTTTGACTAGAATTTCGAAATGGGAGGTCGTAAGTTTTTGGATGGTAGTATTCAATTGTTAATGTATAAATCATTGAAAAATAATAAAAATAATTGTCTACATATTAAATAATTTTTTTAAAGAAGCATTAGGTTTGGGCATGCAGTGGCAGATTAAGTTAATTTGGATATTTTTAAGTCGGCCCGGTGATGTAAAGCGCCAAAAAAGCCTTCACATCCATATGATCTAGATTTCTATGGGTGAACTTTAAGCGCTTTTTGGGCCCTTTTTTTCTCTTTCTTGTGTGTGCAGAGTTTTCTGTTGCACTGAGCTAGTCTGCTCGGTCTCAGAAATTTTGCCCCTTTGCGTGGCTATGCATCTGTTAGTTTAGAGAGGCCGCGTTTGGCTAAGCTGTATGCCTTTGGCACCGCTTATATGAAATCATTTTCCACCTATGCGCTCCTTATTTTAGTAATCTGTTAGGCGTGAGTTTTATTCCACCCTTGCGAGCCATTTTAGAGGGGTCTATTAAACACAACCCTCTGGCCAATTTTCTACTTCGCCTAAAAGGTGCCCGCCCAGGACGCCTCTCATTGGCTAGCGAGACCGCCGCATTTCAACGTTGGAATAATTCACCACCTCAACCCTGGTTCCGTGGCAAAACTCTGTTTACGAGACGGAATTCCAAGGCAAAAAGGGTTGCACGATATAAGACCAGCGATTAACGTCCAACTGCGTCTCAAGATAGCGAATCTGCCTACCTACTTGAAAATAAACTCGGCAACAGTTATGGATAATTATCTGAGAACGCCACCGTCGGGTTACCTGGCCGAGTTAGAGGAAACCTTAGCCTTGGGCAGTCGCGACTCACTTCATGATCTGCTCGGATCGCCGGCCCCATCTGAATTTTTTCGACAATATCAGCCCGAACAGGCCGCTGCGGCGCCCGCCGGCGAGGACTACTGGCAGCAGCTGCTTCCTCCGCCTGTACCGCCGGTAGCGTTGACCGCCGCAGAGGAGGATATCCTCGACCGCATTATTCGGGTTGTAGACACGCCGGAGCATCAGCCAGAAACCGCTACAGGTGCAGGAAACCAGGCCGCAGCCCTATCGTCAGGAGGCATGGACGTTCTGGCGCATGGCCTCGCCTTCGATTAAAATTTGAACGCCTGCTTATCAGGGCGAGAGCAGCAACTAGTGCGCAGCTACTTCGAGCTACCGAGTCCGGGTGCGACGCACGGGATGGCCAGAGCGCTGCTGGACGATCTGAAGCGGGCTGTGGAAGACGCCTATCGGGGCATCCGGTTCTCGACCGACGGCGACTGGCGTCGGGCCATCCACTGGCTCGGGCAGGCGGCCTGCTTCCATGCTATCGCCCGCAAGGTGGCCTTCCCGGGGCCGCGGCCGGCCGTCGCCAATCTAATGCTAACTGCCTACTGGGACGCCGGTCTGTTTCGTCAAGGATCTGCCCGTGAGTTCGAAGAGCTTTGGGCACTGTGCACGGAGGCCCGCCCGGACCGGCTGCAGCGCCACGCCATCACTGGTGTAGTTAGCGACACCGGCAGTCGAGCCTCGGCCACGAGCGCCTCCACTTAATGAGTTTTTGACAATTTTTAAAAGACAACTTACTTTAACTTTTATCCAAGTGACATTTTTATCTTTAGTTCAGGCATTATTAGTTTGCCCCACAATTCGTTGAAACTTTGTCTACCAATTTTTATCATTTTGGCATTTGCACCAACCCATGCTCAGACATTATTCTTATTATATAGTTACGTTTGTTTCTAAATTTTGTAATTTTCATAGTAAGCAGTTATGTTTCTGCCCCGTTCTTTTAATTTTTTGGAAAAAAATTATTTTATCTGTTTTACAACGGGCTTGTTTTCGCGGCTGCACGACTGTTCTGCAACAACATCCATGACTTCAATAAATGCATTTGCCTACTCCCCGTGCTGTGCTAGCGGAGTAGGCTACTTTCCTGTCTGGGTATCTAATCAGGATACGCTCAATGATTTTCGAATGGACCAAAGCGTTTCTTCAGGAAGAAGGCTAATCTTCAAGACTTTGCTGCACGATAGACTAGACTGCCATGGAAGATGCAGTCAAAACACCACTGGTGCAAATCTATCTTTGACTACTGACTCAGGCACGCCAGATGTCATTGCAGTACTTTTGCTGCTTTCTGTATTCGGAGGTGGTCGGCATGCTCGAACGTGTGGAAGCCGAAAAGGCATTCACGGAAAAGACACTTTGGGATGAGCTGCTGACTACAATATTGGCCACCGCTCAATATCTGACCCATTTCTCGCTTCGCACCTTGCGCGACGAATTTTTGCCCACACTGACAAAATCAATAACAGAGATGCTCCTTGACGCGTCGAATGATTCACATTCTGGCGAGAATCAACAGGCTCACAATATACTAAACAGTGTAAAACTAAAGTGCCGCAAATTTGTTTGTAAGCCCATGTTGCCGGGTTTAACAACTAAAATTAGGGACCAAATCCTGGGGACCAAAGGGGAACGGAATAGCACGATTGCAAAATTACTATTGGCTGGCATTTCTTGAGTTGCAGTGGACACGACCCGACCACTTGTCCGATGTTTCATTTAAACATCACTCTTCGTGCATTTGCTGCCATCTGGCCTTGGTTCCGAAGTTGCCGACGAACTAACTTCGCAGTTCTCAGCCTCTATGGTTCTGGGGACGATGCAACAGCTCTCACATTTATTAACAGCAAGTGAACAGGACGGCATGTCTCATTTAGTCAGTACAGTGGGCAATATTTTCGACAACCATGACGATTTTACTGTTGTGTTCGAGCGTGTTGCGTTTGCTCATATGCATCTCATCTTCATTCTGCTCTCTTTTGCGTTTCCCTCCAGTGCGGTTTTCGACAAGAAAGTGCTTTATCATTTTTTTCTAATTACGGTGATCTGCAGCGCAATTCTATGCGGAATCAAATCCTAAGGTACTTTTCATTGCCGACCTTTTTGCACTGGAATTCATACCCTAGCTGCAAGGCAGAGTCCTGCGACGAGTGCCGTCAGAATGACATTGCCACGAGACAGTTGTGCAAGGCGCTCTGCATTAGAAACAAGAAACAAACATAAATTTATCTTAGTCACATCAGTAGGTCATGATCGCCCTCAATGATGCATGAACCGAATGGATTGTTCAGTTTGTTACTTGTTACTTGAGATGAGTTTTTTGGCGCCAAATCTTTACTTGGGTCTAAGAAGTTTAAGTCTAAGAAGTCCACGGCTTCGACTTTAAATTGCCAAAAGTCCAAGTTCCACTATTTAAATCTAAGAAGTCCAGGGCTATGCTTCTAGGGCTATCCAGGGCTATACTATGCTTCGACTTTTGGAATTAAATGGAATTAGATTAAAATTTGTTTACATCTAATTGGTTAAAATTATACAATTAATATTATAACTATTATAATAATAGAATCAATATGGTTGTAAAAACTATTTACATTTCAGAGCAGATCACTATATAGACTTACAGCATCCCCTGTAATATACAGTACAGGCCATACTTTTGCCTGATGAGCCGATTGCTTGTGTATTTCTAAGGCACGGGCAGAGCAGACGGACAAAATCTCTTGCCTTGCACTGAATAAAGCACGCGCTATCCATCGGGCACGTCTGCATGGGAGCCAAAGGTCTGCCCATGGTTCGATCAAGAGGCAGCGGGCCTACACGCTATGTCTAATGTCTAATGTCTAATGTCTAATGTCTAATATTGTCATTCCTGATGCGCTTCCTTGATGCTGTGTTCTTGATGCTGCAGAAGAAGATAGGAAATTGATCATTGATTGTACTACTTTCCGCTCCCGCTATCGCTCCCGCTATCGCTCCCGCTATCGCTCCCGCTATCGCTCCCGCTATCGCTCCCGCTATCGCTCCCGCTATCGCTCCCGCTATCGCTCCCGCATGGGACGACCCTGGCGAAGGTGAAAGAGCGTTTCTGGAGACTTGGACTGGCGAAAGCTGTCAGCGATTACGTGGCAGCCTGTCAAGTCTGCGCCGAGAGTAAAGGACGGCGAAAGATTCCGGCGCATGTACAGTCATTCCCAGTATGCGAGATCTACGGACGTGGCGCTATCGATATCATCGGGCCAACAGGAGATCCAACGGAGCGCGGAAATAAGTACGTCCTGACCTATGTTTGTACTATTTCCAAGTACCCGTTCGCGTTCGCCATGAAGAAGACAATAATAACGCTGCTGCAAGAGCAGGTGTTCCCTATCACTGGTGTACCTGCATGGATTCATTCAGATCAAGACAAACAGTTTACGGGACAGGAGTTTCAGCATTTCTGTGATGTCTACGGCATTGGCCATTCGACGACTCCACCGTACAGCCCGTGGGCAAATGGACAAGCCGAATCGTGCAACAAACAGATCAAGAAGCTGCTCACCTGTTTGCTGGAAGATCATCAGCAATGGGACAAGATGCTACCTGCTGCCCTATCTGCGTTGAGATCAGCAGTGAACAGATCGACGGGATTCTCGCCGCATAACATCGTGTACGGCGTGCCGTTCAGATACCCGATCGACAACACGCTAGATCGATTGGAAGTAGCAAAAGATCTGCCCGAGTACATCCAGAGACATCAGCAGCGACTAATGGAGACGGAGCGCATTGTGCGACAACGCCTGCGCACTGAAGTCGAACGGCGAGAGGAGTATTATCAGAACCGACCAAGACCAGTGGATCTTCAGTCCGGAGATCTAGTCTGTTTGGCCAACCCGAAGCTCGAATTGGGCGAGCTGCCGAAATTCCATCGTCCCTATAAAAGTACATATCGAGTTGTTAAAAAGGTCGGAGAAGTCGCCTACAAGATTCTGCCTGTGACGGTGAGACGAGGTCGAGCACCCGCGGAGATGCTAGTTCACCGGAACAACATAGTCTAAGTGCCACGGCAAATCTTGGAACGGCCGCAGCAGCCGAGACAGCCGACGGACCGTCCAATGCTGCCTTTAGAATCGTCTGATGACAGCGATGATGAGCGCCCGCCTGGCCCAATGCCAACAGATCTGCGTGGAAGTCAGCTATTCGAGCCCATCCTGAAATATCCGAGGACTCTGCGAGAAGACGACCCGGAACTGCAAGCCATAGGACGAGAAGTGGAAGTGGAATAGGTGAGAGTTTGTTAGTTTGGAACGCGTCGCGAATAAATTTAAATTTAACTGTCATTTTATATGCGCGCTACTAAAAGTAATATAATTCTGCGAGTCATCATTTTAGATCCTGCAATCCCAGTTGTCATTATTTATGTTAATTAGCATCTTTGCTTCACGCAATTTTTCCATTGTAATAATTTTACAGATCTGTAACAGTTCTGATCGGAATATGGTAACTTTTTCTCTCAACCTTGCTAATATGGACTATGTTAAAATTTTTATTTCAAAAAATTGAGCGTTGCGATTTACGTAATAATTTCCTTTTTCTGTTTAATGTTAAGTTAATTGTTCAGCATCTGGCCGTAAGATGTTTGAAGTTAAATTTTCTCTCTATTAATCTGTTTCTATAATAGCCGCTTAGGCTAAATTTGATTGTTTTGCTTCTCTGCCTTTTCGTCAAGGCTGACGCGTGCGTTATTTTGCCTCTCTGCGCTCAATGTTAGCGCTGAGGCAGGATTCTAATTTTGTGTAAGGTCTATGTTTTAATTAGAGGCGTATTTTTGCCTCTCTGGCGCTCAATGCTAGTGCTGAGGCATGATTTTTGTTGGTGATTGGTATGGTAAAGTCTCTCTGCATCTCGCCAATAATGCTGAGACTGAATCAAATTTATAATTTTAATTTCAATTTGTCTCTCTGTGTTTCAATTCAATGCTGAGGCATGTTTTAGAGGTTTGCTGTAAAGTCTCCCTGCACTCTGTCGTTAGTGCCGAGGCTAATAGTTCCCATAAGAATTTGGCCGTTTAAGCAATGTAAGACCTTAAGGTCAGTGTCTTTTTTCGCTAACAATGTCTCCTACCTCTACCTCCTCTTGGTTAGAGCAGGCGTTTTTTTCTTTGGCCGCTTGGCAGGCATCTCCGACCACTGAGATGACCGCCACCCCATTTTGTCATTGTCAGTTCTGCTCTGCGATTCGAGCCAGAACCAAGTTTTTTTCTTCCCCTCTACTTTGCGTGAATTATTTTTCTTTAATGCTTATTCCGCCTACACAACTGACTATTATAATGCAGTAAATCTTATTCTGCCCCACTTTATAAGTTAGTGATCCTTGTGAAGGTGGTGCACTATTTTTTCGAATGATTCGTCCTGCGTCACTTTGTGGGAACATGCAGTGCAATGCCACATTTTATCCCACGGTTTGTCATTTGCTCTCGCTTGTCGCCACCCGCTGAGTTTTATTTCACTCTGTTAAACCAATGCAAAGTAATAAAAAAATTTACCTTACGTTTAACGAAAGCCTTTAAATGTTAAGCTTATCTCAAAACCCAAAAACATGATGTTATTTTCAACGCTCAAAAGCCTAATCACCTTAAATGATGATAATTGGTCCTCCTCTCAATTTTCGTCTATTAACTTGTAAGATGGGCCGAGGAGTTCACACCTCGTTCATCACTGTTTTGTAAACCCCACATAACTTTGTAAGTTAGACCCCGCTTGGGCCAACCCACCACCCCATTTCGCGAGCTACCCCTCTTTCCAATTTGGGAACCAGCTCCGCGTGTGACTACTTGTGACAACGTAAAATTTACGATATAAGCGGCACCCTGATTTTTTTTTTCCTCATGCGGTTCATATCGTTTCGTTTTAAAAGCTAATTGCGCTACCCGCGAGAAATCTCGCATGGAGTTCTCACAACAGCATACTGCTGCCTATCCGGGCCTGACGATCAGTCAGTTAGCCGCATCACTGAAGCGCGATCTGGAAAGAGCGTTTTGCTAGCCATTGAGAAAGGACGCATACAAATTGATGGGCCATGGCGTCTCAATTGCCATCACTTAGGGCCCGACGGAGCCGCGGAAGTCCTCATCGCCGCCTTGACTGAAGCGGAGCGGATCATTCGGCAGAGTCAGAGGCCCCGGCCGGCCTTGGCCATCCTAGTTGTCCTGGCCTACCGAGAACCCGGCCTGCTGCAGCACGGTTGGGAGGACCGGCTGTGGCGCTTCTGGGTGACGGCCCTCGGCGCGGACGCTGACGTTTACAGTTGGGTCGAGACGACCGAGGGTCCAGTGCTGCGCGGTGAGCGACCCGGGGATGAAGCAGATAACGAGGACGACGAAACAAAGGTGCCACCCCGGCGAAAAGCTAAACATCATCACCGTCGCTAAATGACCTAAAACTTAACTATCACTAATAATTTTGTTTCTATTTTTTCTATTGTAATTTTCTTCCGTTAGTACCACCTCCCGGTGGGTGTGGTAGTGCGAACTACCACGGTTATTAAATTTTATCGTTATTTTTAATTTCACAATTTTCTATAATATTTGACGCAATAGTATTGTATTTTCCATTTTATGTTTCAAAAAATTTCCAATTAATGAGACATTTTGTGTAACAAAATTTGGGGAAAAACCTTGGGTTTATTCTGTCTTTTTTCGGAACATTTTCTGGGCCAATTGTTGGAATATTTGTCAATTTTTCTCTTTTCTGTTACGCTAATTTACCCCTCTTTCTGTCACCAGTTACTGTTCCAACCAAAGGAAGTGTACCACCTTTTTATGTAACTATTTTTGGAATGTTTGTAGTGTTATGTATTTCAGGTCGCTGTTTTTATTTGTTTCGTAAAGTTGGCCGTGTACAGTGTCTTCGCGTTTGTTGGTTTCTGCTATTTAGTTGTTGCGTCGAGTGTTTTCCTACGCGCTGGCTTAAATCCCGAAGTTTGACATTGAAGCGACAGCTCATTAATACATAAGGTAAATATTAATACGAGTTTATCCGGAAATTTTAGAGTTGGAAATTCTCATCGGTGTCTTCGAGTTCTTACTGCTCTAAAGAGGGCAATTCATTTTGGACATCAGACTTGGACAGCTCGGATTCCTGCAAGTTTATCCGAACTTAAAACGGATTGGTGGCAGTCTACCCTTGTAATACTACTAACAAGTAGAGTGATCAGAAAGTTGAGTCAAATCGACAAGAATTTATTACGAAGAATCTACGCGGTTTAAATCTGGTCAGAGACGCTTCATCGCCGGTACAAATTCTTTCAGTTCGAGCCTATTTTGACTCTTTCGGCTACGTCACAGCTACCCTCCCCCCAGGATTGTGGACCCCGGCAGTCGGAGTTCCGCAACATCAGCGGTTTTGTTTAAAGTCAGCATAAATTTCGAATTTCGGCCAGAAAGATTCCGGACCCTGTCTCCTTGTACGCTCTGTTTGAAGAAGAAATAAGGAGAAACTCCCATTACTTTTATAATGTTTGGTCTAATCTTAGTATTCGTTTCGTAATCAACTATCTGAGCTTGAATAAACGAGAATCATCTCGGTTTTACTACGTTCAACGTTATTGGATAAAATATTCTCGATTTGCCTTCATAGCTCTAGTGTGGAGCGAATTGATTTGAGACTCAGACCACAAGGATCTGAATTCTAATCGAGCATCCGACTCACAAATCGGATTGGTGGCAGCCTACTGACTAATAATAGTAGTGATCGAAGAAACCTATCGCCGAATTTAGTAAATTCATACCGAAGAAATCTTTCATATCGGTGCGCAACAAGGAAGAATCACTACAACCGGCCATTCTAGAATCTGCTTGGAGCCTTTCGACTGCTCAGCTACCAGAAACTACCCTCCCCCCTGGATGGAGGACCCAGGCAGACAGAGTTCCGAGGCAGAACGCGAGATTAAAGTGCTATCGATGCGAAGGCGATCACCGAGCCATCAACTGCCCACATCGCCGCACAGCCCACAGCGCCTCCCAACGCGACAGCAACCAGGGAAACGCATCGGCTGGCCGCGCGACCCGGGGCAGCGCTGCACAGCAGACCAGCCAGAACTAAGGTCCACGGCTAGGACCTTAGATTCTCAGCAGACTCCTGCTGAGACCGCCTCGACACCTGTAAATAATGCACCTAAGCGACCAAGAAGAGACCCGTACATCACCGAAGAACTTCAAGGCCGTCATTTTGATTTTCTTTTGGATACTAGCTCTTAGTGTGAAGTCCTTGGATTCGACACCTGGTGTCAGCTATGTAAGTTCGATTCTTCATTATATGCCAAAATCAGGTCCTGTCATGAGAGGATCGTCAGCTACAATGGCGACTCAATCCCAATGAAAGGCCAACTCACTGTGAATGTTAAATTCGGAGATTTTGAGACTCCAATCGAGTTCCTACCAGCCGCTGGTTCCCATGACAACATTCTCGGCTTCGACTTCATGGAGAAATACGGTAGCTCCCTGGACCTCGCAGCTGGAATGCTGTATTTTAAGTGCGGTACTGCCGCCCCTATACGCTATACACGCGCTGAAGCTACAACTTGCCGCATCTATACTGCCGAAAGTACAATCGTCACACCACAGTCATCGATGCGGATCAAGATCAAACTAGCCAAAGGGCACGAAATTAACCAAGGGACACCCTCGATCATCGAGCCGATGAAGCCAGCAAAGTCAGACGATGGAATGCAGCAACTGGATGCCGCCCCGGCGCTAGTGTCTATGGCCGACGGAGAAGGCGCTATCGAGATGATCAATCGTGCCAAATCAGCAATCAAGTTGCGTGCTAATGCGCTGATTGGCATCGCCAGACCACTGAGACTGCCGGATCTACAGTTTTACCCCCTCCCGAAGCCTAGGAGACAGGTTTGTCAAGTCCAAGAAGAGGATCCTGATGCGTGGATACAAGAAGTGAATATCAGCGAGGATCTGACGCCGGAGCAGCGCGCCAAAGTCATCGAACTTCTGAAGAAATACAAATGCATATTCTTTTAAGGACCTAATGACCAAGGAATAACGCATCTGGTGACGCAAAACATCATACTTAAAGACAAGGACCCTGTACATCTGCCGACACGGAGAATCCCACCTCATCTCCTGCCACAGGTAGATCAATTGCTCGACGATCTCCTAGCCAAAGGCGTAATCGGGCCGAGCTTCTCCAGCTACAAAACCCTGCTGCTGATAATCCCGAAGAAAGATGGAAGCCTCAGGGCGGTACACGAATTCAGTATTCAGAATTCAGAGATACCAATGAAGAGCATTCATCGCATCATCTCCGACCATCTGCATATGACACGAGTTGTTGCACGATGGATCCCTAAAATGTGACTCCTGTCTAACTGCAAGAGAGGGTCCAGATGTGCCGCCACCTGCTCAACGCCTATCAAAGCGAGCCCGACTTTCTTGGCCGCCTGGTGACTGGTGATGAAACGTGGTTTCACTTCTACGAGCCGGAAACGAAACAGCAGAGCAGTGTCTGGAAGGCTACTCACGAACCCCCACCGGTCAAGGCCAAGGCGGTGCAGTCAGCAGGTAAGCGCATGGCCACCGTGTTCTGGGACAGAGAAGGCATCTTGCTGATCGAGTGACTACCGGAAGGCAGAACCATCAATGCCCAGTACTACTGTGAAATATTGGAACGGTTGCGTGAGAAGATCAAGAGTGAGCGCCGGGGAATGATCACCAGGGGCATTGTGCTGCAGCAGGACAACGCCAGGCCGCATACTTGCAATGCAACTATGGATGTCATCAGGAGACTAGGCTTCTAGTTGCTGCCTCCCCCTGCCTATTCTACTGACCTGGCCCCCAGTGACTACTGGTTGTTCCCTAAAATGAAAGAGCCTCTTCGTGGGCATCGCTATGGAAGCCTTTCTGCACTCAGCTCGGCCATCAGCCAGTGGGTACGAGGGACCCCCACGGAATTCTTCGCCCAGGGCATCATCAAGCTGCCAGAGAGATGGCACAAATGTGTGCAGCTTGGGGGTGACTATGTTGAGAAGTGCAATGTTGACAATTAACTGTTCTTTGTTTTGTTTCCTTGATTTTTGCAGTTGTCAGCGAATTTATGACACAACCCTCGTACAATGCCAAAATCACAATCTTTTCCACCTGAGGCTAATAGCTCAGATGATGATAATCTAGATGATGTTGATGCTGATGCGGACTATCAACCACCAGTGAAGACAGTTTTTGTACCTGTCTGCAATTCCAACCAGTGTCAACAAACTATGTCACCTACTATTGCTACTGCTATTAGTGCCAGTGCTATGCCTTGCAGGCAGCGTGACACTCCTAATTTGAGAGCTATGCCTTTAACGCCTACAACTTCTCGAAGCAATTTTGAAACTATGGTTCTTCAGAAGTTGAATACGAGTTCATTGATTGCAAGTTGACTGAAATCTATAGGTACATAGAGAGCAATGGTGCTAATTCTGAGGAAAGGAACTCTCAGTCTCAATTTGTTCTGCCTGTTAAGCTACCAATTGACTCATTTGAAGACATGGCTACTCTAAACACATTTCTGAAGTCTCAGAGCAATCGCCAAGCTTTCCTAAAGAAGTTGCCAAAGCATAGTACTTTAGAGCTTAGTGCTAGAGTTTCAGTTTTCATGGGTAGCTTGATTTCAGATTCCTTGTGTGTCAACATGAATTGGAAAGGATCAGGCAAGGAGAAGGAAGGCATTAAAAAGCAAGGCTTAAGCAACTATGGCTCTATTGTTACTATTATCATGGAGTACTTTGGTCCATCAGCTGATGTTGCAATCACCAAGGTAAAGAAGTGGCTAGCAAATTCTTCATCCCGGTTCAAGCACTCTACATCTGTGGCTGCTTCTGCTAATGTTGACAATTGAGTTTCATCTCAATATGAGCTTCATGACTAGTAACATTTTTGTTAATTGTTTGTATTTCTGTTATCTCAGTAGTAATAATTAGAAAGTATCAATCTGAAGTTTTAGCAATTCCATTAAAGTTTGTTTTCGTTTCTATAGGAAATTATATTATTGTTGCTTGTCAAGTTTCTGTGAAAAGTACTGTTATATATACAATGTTAGTTATCAATATATTTATTCATCAATATAGTGTGGCATAGCCTGGAATCCTAGTTTTTTTATTTTTTGGGTATCAGCTCCCTAAATTAAGGTAGCTAATGGAAATTGGAGTTTTAGCAATTTAAAATTTTAAAATTTAAATAATAGAATTTAAATTTAATTTTAATTTAAATAATTTAAATAATATATTTAAAATTAAAAATTAAAAAAAGCTAATAGCCATTATAGCCCTCAAGGTCCCAATTTCAATTCGGAGTCCCATAACATGATGTTAAGAATACTGATACTGGGGTATTGGCAATACATAAAGACTCTTTAAATGCTGTTTTTCAATACTCTATTTTCAGTTTCTTTTTTTGTAGTGCAATGTTTCTTTCTACCATTTTCATTTGTTTTTTTGCTGTTAATGTGAAAGTGCCTATCTTTGAATTTTGTTGCAAATACAGGTATACAAGTTGGCTAAATAGGCTTTTATTTCTTTTTGAGAATATTTTGTATTGTCACAATGTACAGTATAATGATTAGCAAATTAGTAATAAAATGAAATTACATTCACTTGAGTATTATACAAAATGTTAATTTTAGAAAAGCTACTTGAAGTTCAAGTTCAAGTTTCTGTCTAAGTTTAATAAAGTAGTGGAGTAGTAGACAATTAAGAAATGACAGCATCTATAGTCAACACTGGAATTTCTCTTCTACTACAGCATGCTATATTCATTAACCATTTCAGCAGGCCCAAACCATGGCATTCAGAATGCGAGTGATACAACAAGCCAAACGAAAAACTGATCAAGACATTTAGGACCTCCACACAGCGGATACCCATTTCAAATCCTGTGACACTTTGGAAGAACATGTGGAACCTGATGAATTTCAACCTGAAGACTTTGAATCTGAAGAATTCTACGATGTACTTGATTGGATTGACAATACTGCTATAGAGCTGCAGGTCGAATCGGGTATGACTGACTCCGGTATCAACGCGTTCGACATTGAAACCGATCTGTATGATTGGTTGTGTGAAGCGGGCCTCGAAAAGACCCATCTAACATCACTTTTAGTGAGGCTTAAAAAGTATCATCATCATCTACCAGCGTGTGCTGAAACCTTCCTAGATCGGCACTCAGCTGCACTAGATGTTGAAATTAAGCAAGTGACCAACGGAACTTTCGTCTATTTTGGTATAGCTAGTCAGTTATCTAAGCTAATTCGTAATTGTGGCGCTCAAGAAAGTGTTTTTTTTACTTTTAATATGGTCTGCCACTTTTTAACAGCTCAAGGGCAGTTTTCTGGCCAATCCTCTGTTCGTGCCCACAAGTGTCATCCGAGCCTTTTGCGGTTGCAGTTTTTTGCAGTTCAGAGAAACCTGAACATGATGAATATTTGCAAGACTTTGTTCATGAACTGCTTCATGAACATCCAGTTGCTGAACAATGGATTGAGACTTTCAGACACAGTTACAATCGATGTGCACTTATCCAAGTTTATTTGCGACGCTCCTGCACGTGCATTCGTTAAGGGTGTAATCCAACACAACGGATACAGCTCGTGTGAGTTCTGCTGCATAGAAGGCGACTATTATATGAATCGTGTTGTCTTTGACGAAATGAATGCACCACCACGAACGAACGAGACATTTCGTGCGAAGGAAGATGAAAATCATCACAAGCGCACTTCCGCTCTTGCAGCTATCACATAACTAAATTTCGTCAGCATGTTTCGATTGATTATATGCACTGTGTACTACTCGGGTGTGTGCGCAAGTGGTTACAAAATTTGCTCTCTGGAGCTCCTGGTAAAGGTAAGCAGAACACTGCAAACATGGATGCCATCTCAGATCGCCTCGATTCCATTCGATCGGTGATTCCATCTGATTTTTGTCGGCGACCTCGGAGTTTGAAAGATCTGAAGTTTTGGAAGGCAACAGAATTTCGTTCCTTTCTACTCTACTGGGGTGTACCTACTGTTCAAGGCATATTGGTTTCCTGAATTAGTGACTAATTTTATTTTGCTTCACTGCTCTATCTTCATTTTGAGCCGATCGGATTTATATAAACAAAATTTAGATTTCTGTGAAGAACTTCTATGCATGTACGTTTCTGGTTGTAAAAAGTTTTATGGTAGGGAATATTTAATATTCAATGTACATTGCCTTCTACCTCTTGTCCAATGCTGCCGATTACATGGTCACATTGACAGCTTCAGTGCTTTCCAATTTGAGAGCTACCTCGGCCGAATAAAGAGGTTAATTAACGGAGGACGTCTTCCTCTACGACAACTGGTAAACAGATTACCTCATATGCCAAATCTGTCTTGCTCTGGACCAACTACAGGGTATAAAGTTCACTCCGACGGACCATTTACTAAAGCATTTTCAACAGGAGCTGCAGTCCAATACAAGACTATTAAAGTACACGGAAGGACACTGTCAATAAATGGACGAGATTGTTTTTTTCTCCTTTGAAGGCAAGGTTTTTAAGCTGCTAAATGTCATTCTTCATACGGGATGTACGTACTTTGTCTGTCAACAATATTTGGATCCTAAAGATGTGTACACTTACCCTATTAAAAGTAGTTCCTTAGGAATATTTAAATGTTCAGTTGCAATGAGTGCCATCCAAGTAATTAACGCTAATCAGTTTTCTTCGAAATATCTGTTTTTCCGAATGAACGACTTCTGTTTTTTATATCCCTTGTAATCATGCAGCGCAATCGAGCATTTTTGCTCACATCATCATAAGTCAACATCATCATAAACATCACAAGTGGCCTAGTTTTTCTGCAATTAAATTATTTTTGTATTTTGCATTTCCTTTCTCTGCATGTAAACTTGTACAAGCAATATAAGAAATTTTGCTGTAGCCAATATTTTCGTCATTTTGATATCATTTATTACCCTTTGCTATTTATATCCCTATGAGCCTTTATTAATTGTCACACAGATTCCCCTCCGGCTAATGAAGGCCCAATAAATGTGTCACTTACTGTACCCCATTGGCGATGGGTGGGCATTTGCGAAGCATTTATCAGATGGCCATAAATGCCCAAGTAGGGCAGTTAAAGGGCAAATAGTCTTTCTAGATGCCCCACCCTTAATATTTAGTCAAATAGGTGTTTTGCAATGCTATACATTTGACTCGAAGGCATTTGCCCAACAAGGTGTCCCAGATAGACGAATAGTGTGTCAAATTGATCGCCAATTGCCCTTTGCCCCATTTTTTGTGTCGAAATAACACGTCTGCTCTGTTGATATAATTAATTCTCTCGGATTTCATTCACTTTTTTGGTAAGACGCATTCATATTTACGTAATCGCATGCAGAACCTGAGCGAACCTTTTTGCTGCCGTCGATATTTTTTTGTTCCAATGCAAGGAAACTGCATTAATTGTAATCAATCACAGTTTTTTATATTGTATTTGCACTCACCGTTCTTTACTATATATACGCTCGTATTGTGCTTTATCTGCAGTCACTGTCCTAGTTTTAAACTTTGCAACTATTTACTGCATGCACATTGTATCGCGTACTTTATCCTAATAATGTACGAAGCATGCAGAATATACAGAACTATTCACCTTTGTATGTTCGTCTATTTGCTTTTAGACCCGACAAAAATTTATATTGGTGTCCAGATTTATTACTTTTTAGTCTAGTGCGCTAGGTTATAAAATTGCATGATTTTAGGTGTTAAGTTAATTTTAAGGTTGTTAAGTCCTTTCCTTCAACCAGTACGCCGCGAGACTTCATCAGTAATGTATATGGAGGGGCACGGTATAAAGTACTATTTAGTTCCTTGATGAAAGCAGCACTTCCAGCACTTACTCTGCATAATCTTACATGTACTGTATGTGATAAATGTAAAGCTCATAAGACGGCTAAAAGACAATGAACAGCAAACTTTTAGACATTTATAAGACATCTTAAGCTAACTTTTAGTAACTTTGCGAAGCAGCTAATTAGTGCCCATAATGTGACTAGCAAAAGTCACTTTTAGGTGAACAGCTAGACCATTTCTAGCCAGTTTGTAAGTCAAGAAATAGTCAACTTTTAGATGACTTTTAGTCAAGTATCTATCTCACAAAAGACAACTTTTAGACGATTTTTAGTCACAAATTTTTAGCAGGGTTTAATTGCGAGAACAATGATTTCAGAGTTTAGAATGTCTGTCCCTGCTTATTTTATTTTATTTACTTCTATTTCTTATTAGTTGTTACCGTTATGTGTTACGTTATTACAATTAACAGTCGTTGGGTGTGTTTTTGCTTTAATTTTCCGCACGATGTCCCCATCGGTTGTTTTGAATCTTTCCAGGGGATGTTTTTTGTTCCCAGTTACTTAATCCCCGATGCGGAGCCTCCCTTGTTTCCTGTATATATATGAGTCTTATGTAAAGTTTGTTTTTGTAGACGATTTGCCGTCGTTCGCGCGTTTTTACCTGTCTCTTAGTTTTAGTCTAAGGTGTGCGGTGCCAGTATCCAGTTGTCGCGTCCTTACTTATCCTGCCTGTCTGCCATTTTTATTTTTATTGGGGATTTGTGTGACGATTTTAGTGAAGGTTCCGGCTGCTTGTGAATAAAATAAAAAGTTTTTCGAAATAATTCTGAGTGAAAGAAAACTTATCGTGGCCGTCTTCAGACTTTCTTACTAGAGTATAGATCTGCAAGTAAGGTCTATAGCTCTTGAAGTTTTCCGAGCTTCAAAACGGATTGGTGCTAGCCTGCCTACCCTTTCATTACTACTTGTGAGTAGAGTAAAGTAACAGCCTAAGAAACGAAGAAGTTATTAAACAGCTAATAGAGGAAATTTCAAATTCGTTTAACAACTATTCTGTGCGTTCGAGCCAAATTTCGACCGTTCTGGCCACGTGAGGAGCTACCCTCCCCGCTAGGATTGTGGACCCTGGAAGTTGTAAAAGTGGTATTTGGTTAAAAAAGTGTAATCTACCATGGCATTTGTCAGTCAGAAAAACTAGGAGAGAAAACTTTCATAATCCCAAAAAGAAAAGTATTTATATTGTGGTAGGTCGGCTACCCCTGTGTGTTTGCTTGAGTTTGTTTGGCTGTTTGTTGTTTGGTTTAGTTTTGGACCCTAGCCAAACAAGCACCTACGATTCATGCATCATTCGTCGCAACTACATTTAACATGCATAGGCCGTTGAATTGGTGACAGTCAGCGCCATCGGCCCCACAAAGCTAGTTAATGACTCATTGCGCTAGCTTAAGGCTATTTACATGTACAGTCTAGTCTGCCCACCGATAAGGGTGACTTTCAAACGCCCGCCGCTTATGTGGCAGCAACTGTTTTGGTCCGACTAGAGTTTAAATCTGCGCTATCCAATCAATATTGAGCTGCAGGAAGAAGTAAAAATTTGTGAAGTGTATGTACATCGCATTCAATTCAAACTGGATTACTCCAACAAAAGCAACAACAGCCGGGACTATCTGCGTGGCAGCGAAAATCAGTGATGAGTCACCGGACTTACAACAGCCAGCCAGATAAAATATGCTACAAGAATCAACAAACACTCCGCCGATCTATAGCTAGTGGTTAGAATGGAACTTTTAAATAAAGCTGCGCAATTTAATCGGTCGTCTTTCATCACACCATCACCGTTCGTCATCCATTGTTTTTGCCAAATTTGTTGCCTGTCGTTTACTGGACGGACTAGCCTACTAGCCTCTAGCTCTCCGGACATCCGGCTTTACTAGCCTCTCCGGACATCGGCACTCAGTCGGTGATGTGCAGAATCTTGTCAGGCGGCAGCACTCGGCTGTGCGTTCCCAATTGTCACTGGACGACGAATTCGTAGGCCACTGGGCCTGCCTCATCGCTTCATGCCACTGCCGCTAGTCAGACCATAATAGTTCTCGGGAGTGCACCCCGGCTTTCGCCATTTTGCTGTCATTTACATCATTTTCATTTCATTCGTCATGCACCAAATACGAGCTATTGCAATTAAATGGTTTCAGCAATACTTTTCTTAGTTCGTAATGTTATGTCTTTGAGTAGTAAATCTACAGTATGAAGTCTTTTATGAAGAGGCAAGTGGGACGATTTGGAATTTAGCTTTTTGCAATCGATCAACATTACTTATATTTTCCAAATAATCAAACAATAGATTATTTAATTATTTAAATCCATTTTGATTTTTATAGACATTTGTAATTAAGACGACGAGGCCAGCCCAAACCGGTCTTGTAGCGCCCGCCGCCGCCGCCAAAAATCTCCTGATGGCGACACTACGGGGTGTGGTAGGACGGCTACCACCAAGTTAACAAATTTCATATATTTTGAATTTAATTGTGACGTTAAAAATTTTGCGACAATAATATTAATAATTAGTTTTAGTTCCCCAAGTTGTGTTTTATTCCCAATTAATGTGGCCATTTTCTGTTGATTTTACACCTGAGTCCCCTAAACGTGTATTTTATTTAACGTTTTATGGCCCCAATAAATGGTACTCCGCTGTACCATAGCGATATTTCAAATTTCGGAATAAAATAAATAATTTTTTCTGAATTTCAAGGACGCCGTAAGGACATTTGACATTTTTCCCCGTGACCACAGCAGCAACAACGCCAGTTCGGCCCTACGCACCTCTGAAAGAAGGGGGTGTCAATAGGACTATGCAAATTGCTAAGCCAGCACAGCCCCCGGGGCAAAGACCGCGTAAGGTTACTGGTGCAATGAGCCTAGAGCCAAGAACGCCCCCGTGTCAGGCAGCGGCAGAGCTCTATGAGCCCCCGCCTCGGCAAAAAGGCAGGACACCTAGCCGGACAGAAGGACTCAAATCGCCGCTGGTCGGGCGCTGCAGTTCTCGCCTGAGCGTCCTGCCGCAACCTCCGATTTTCGCGCAGTGGTTCGCCAACTAATCGATGGTGGCGACTATGAGGCCGACCGACTAATGCGCAATATACAGCAATATTTACTACGGGTCGCCTTCTATCGGCTTGACGGAAGAGCGTTCCCGCTGCGTGCCCAAGTGTGGGCTGTCCTGAAGAAGATAAGAGAGAACTAAGACCGGCGCACCACGATGGCCCTGATGCAGGCTGTCGATGCAGAGATTCATCACGCCATCGCGACGGCAGCTCAGAGTGCCAACCTTAGCAACATTGAAACCGAGCTGCGATGGGCCCTGGCACAGGTCTAATTTAAGTACCTGCGGGAGCCACCGGATATCTGTCGGTTCGGATAAATTGTAATTATTTTTTGTGCGCGTATTCCTGTTTTTGTATGCTGTCTTTTATTTTTTGCTGTTTCTGTATGAATTTTTGTTTGCTTTTTGTTTTTAATGTTTTTGTTCACTCAATATCATTTTATTCGCAAAAACATCTTTGAGAGGGCATGTTGAGGAAGGCCCTAGAAAATCGTTTAAATTCGGGCAATTTTTGCTTTACTGTCTTTTGTTCGATATGTTGCAACTTAAAAAATTTAACATCTTCTGGTATATAAGGAAGTGATTTTGAAGGAGGAAAAATAAAAGCTGTTCACTTCCGATTAATAATAACAACTTTGTGACTGAGTAAAAATCCAAGAGTTCAGTCTTATTAAGAGTCTTATTGAATTTACGGCCATAGAGCCAGGAAGGGCCATTGTGCCAATTGAGCCAAGTGTTATTTGGGCCAAGTGCCAGTTGAGCCAAGTGCTATTTGGGCCAAGTGCCAGTTGAGCCAAGTGCTATTTGGGCCAAGTGCCAGTTGAGCCAAGTGCTATTTGGGCCAAGTGCCAATTGAGCCAAGTGCTAGTTGGGCCAAGTGCCAAATACATGCACAATAGGGATTAAGTCTAGGGACTGAAGTTAGAAATCTTAGGACCTGAAATAGAAAGATCTTAGGGACTGAAGGCTGTGACCCTCTGATTCACGGGAACGCCTTTTGGACAAATTCAGTGCTTACTGCTCGGCACTGCAAATCGCTACCAGGGGATTAGGAAATTAGAGAGAGGAAAAAAACCACTGGTACATTTGAATGTTTGCAAAATAATGTAGTATTATATGCTCAATAATGTAGTATTATAGTAGTATGATTTGTTTTTATGTGTGCATATAAGTTTACTTCATAATCAAAATAATATTACTTTATTTTTCTAACTAAAAAAATATAACTGCTCTGGTATAGTGGTATAAATAGGAGCATGTTGAAGAGGGAAAACCAGAACTCGCCTACCATTGGAGTTATTCTCAGATCAAGCTGCACCTGTTGAGGCGGCACCCACTATTGTGCAACAGGAATGACAGTCCCCTCTGAGAGAGCCAGTTGATGAGGCGCTACAGCAGAAGACGTACCCACAGCTAGTCAGTGGCAAAAGAGCCCGGCCGGCGTCTTCAATGCAACTGCTCACGCCGCCTCCACTACCGAGCAGGTAGCCACAGCCACCAATTAGGCCAACAATGCTCCGGCAAGTGACCAATGGCAAGCCAAATTTGAAGAGGGTGGCGACAATCAGGGCTGCTATAGGCATGCCTGTGCACTTGTACATGGAACCAGGTGAGGCCAGTAGCAGTCACAATCCAGATCGCTGCGCTGCTTCAGCCACCAGGACATTGATTGTACAGGGAGGCGGGTCCCACCATTCAGGGTGCAGGGTGTAGGATGCCACCGTGGCATCCAGTGCAGCCCACTGCACTAGAGCCACCTCCCATGCAACGCAAAGGGCATATGCCAAGCAGGGTCAATGGAACTGAATCACTGCCGATAGCAAGGCTACGCTTCTTGCCTAACTGACAGCTGCTGCTGGCATGACAGAGGGTTGCTAGGCTGTCACAGAAGCAGGCTACACTATACAGAGAATTCTGAGCCACAGTCCAGAGGCTCACACATGCAGGCGGCAGCCAGGTCCCCCGCATAATGCATCCTGTGCACCAATACTGGATGCCTGTGGCATTCTTTTGACTCAAAAGACAAGCATTCCCACAATGTGCACATGTATGGAATGCTTTGAAGCAGCTTTGGCAGAATTATGACTGGCACACCTGTCCAGACATCATCCAACACATTGCCAAGGATATGCACCAAGGTGTAGCAATTGCGCAAAAGGTGGCCAATAATGCCTGTATCAAAACCAAGATTTGTTGGGCTCTGGCACAACTTGGCTATTGGTACCTACAAGAACTACCAAAGGCATGTTGCTTTGATTAAAAATTTAGATTGGACTAAAATGGTAATAATTTGTGATGCTTGCAATAAATTTTTATTTTTTTGCTTAACATGTGCTTTTGCTTAAACATTTTATTTGTCTTGTGCAAATCAATACTTGCGAATAGTTTTTATTTTTGCTTAATATGTATTGTACAATTTTATGCTTGTGCAAATTTTACTTTGTGCCATACTATTTCCTTACATGATTTTTGGATTTCTTTATTATGTCCCTTTGCATTTTTGTTCACTGAAATTTTTTTCTATTTTTTTTATTTACAAAAAGCACTTAAGAGGGCAAGTTGTAAAGGGCCCTATTAAAAACCTTTAAAAGACAAATAAAAATGTTCTGTTCTTATTTGTTTAAATTTCCACCAAAATTTATTTGTCTGTAGCATATAAAATTTGTTTAAATGCGCAATATAAATTTTTTATAATATTTTTATAACATGAATTAAAAAAACTTTTTCCAGTATATAAGGAGCAAGTTTTTAGTGTGGAAAAAGCAACCCTGTTAGAGCATAGGTGCGCAACATGAAAAATTCAGTTGGCCAGTGCAACTTAGTTAAAAAAATAGTAACTTACTTTGGCTCAAAGTTCAAAGGACTAAAAAATTCCTGCAAACCACTTTTGCCTAAATCTTCCCAATTCTCCATTTTGCAACTTACCCCTTCATTTTTGCAACTTACCCCCTTGTTTTTATGACTTACCCCTTGTTTTTCACCAATTTTGCAACTTTTATTGATGATTTTGCAACTTACATTGACAATTTTGTGACTTACCTTGGTTAGCCACCAAATCAGTCAGCTGAATTGGCTGACTCGGCCAACTGTTATGCACTTATGTGTTTAAGAGTAACCTTGATAATAAAATTTACTTTTCTGAGTACAGTGTTCAAGAGCCTTAGTAAGTTTAATCCCCATAGAGCCAGGAAGGGCCATAGTGCCAAGTGGGCCAAGTGCTATTGGGCCAAGTGCCATTGAACAAGTGCTATTGGGCTGTGCCAAGTACATGCAAAGTAGGGACTGAAGCTAGGAAGTTTAGGGGCTGAAGTTAGGAATCTTAGGGCCTGAAATTGAAAGATTTTAGGGACTAAAGGCCATGACCCTCTGATTCATAGGAATGCCTTTTGGACAGAATCAGTGCCTACCACTTGGCATTATAGAATGCTACCAAGGGAATTGTATAGATTAGAGGAAAGAAAAACCACTGGTACAAAGATAAATTTATTTGAGAGAGTCTGAGAAATAGACTCATTAGCTGAAATATCCACACTCTGGTGGCAACCTACTATTAGTAATACCAATGAAATTGTTGCTTGATTTTGCAAAGGTAAAATTATTAAGAATTTTCTATAGTATAGATTTTGAATGACTGCTAAAGCTATTGTTACTAAGAGCTAAAGAGATAAAATGAACAAAACTTTTTAGATTTTACTGGTTGAATAAAACAAATGAAAGTATAAAAATCCTAAAAATGAACCAAAATTTTCCTAGATTTTACTGGTTAACAAAATGAATACAGTGGACAAATGCCTAATTTTTTTATTTTTATTATTGGCCTTGACCTTAGCTAAAAAATCTGTATAAGTTTATATAGCTATTGACCTATATTTACTTTAAAATAGAAAAAATATTCTTTGCCTCCTAAAAACCAGACTTTTAATATGATTTGGGGCCTATATAGTTACATAAACATCTGGTAAGTATAAACCTAATTTCTATTAACCTAATATTTATTGGGAACATAATGAAAGAAAAAACTGACTGCAGCCTAGTGATGGATCAAAATTCAATTTCAATTTCGAATATTTCGAATTTCGAAACAAATTTCTTTCCGAAATTATTTCAATTTCAATTTCGAATTTCAATATGCTTCATCGAAACCAGTTTTGAAATTTTATTTTCAGTAAACTCAAAAGCAAGCAGGTAAAGCCCACAGTGGCACAGTTGCTAAGTCAGGAATTTTAGAAATAAGGTGGCCCAGTGGAGCCTGTCTGGAGAGGGAGGTCTTTGACTTTGAGTTCTAGCTTAGTGAATTTATTTGAGCTAGGCCAAATTGCACAATTGCATTCTAAAGACATAATGTACTAAGTCCTTATGAACAAACTATCAAACTGATCCACACAACACCCCTCTGTGTGCTAAAATGTGTGAATAGTCAGTAGGCTGGTATCAATCAAATTTAATGTGACTGGGAATTCCTGCCTTGGTAGTTTTTAAGTTGAGAAGTCTTACAACATTGCAATTCGAAATGTAAAAAGACGGCAATTGCGCTGGGCAAGACAAGAGGATGTACAAGAGGAAGGGGGCCAACTGCTTAATACTTTCATGAATTGTGGCGTAATTAGTCAGCCCTTCATTCAAGACTAATTGCCCATTGGCTGCGCCTGGATTTGATTTGTTCTGCTATTTGTTGAGAAGGCCCCACCTGAGTGTACAAGCTTGTATGTACAGCATGTATTGCTTATGTTTAAAAATAAAAAAATATTGCCTTAAAATTATGACAAAATTAAGTAAATCGATGCATAATGGGATACTTTTACACTGTTTAAAAATATACTCACCTTTGTATGTCACTTTCAATTGTCTAGTATACCCATCAGAAAGCAACAAGAAACAGCATGCAGAAAAATGTTTTTGAAGCAAAAAAAAGTAGAAAAAGAAATGCTCGTAACTTTGTTTAAACAGCAATTTTGATTTCAATTTCAATTTCAATTTAATAATGAAATCTCAAAATTTTCAATTTCAATTTCAATACAAATTTTTTTTTCAATCCATCACTACTGCAGCCAAGAGCAAAAATGAACAGCGATCTTGAAGATTCCCGCATTAAATTATTTTATGCACATTTCAGCCATGGAATCATGGCAGGGCGACCTCCAGCACCCAGGACAATCATGGATCCTCAGGAAATTAGGCTGACCATCAAACTAGCTGAACTCAGCCAAATTCCAGGGCCATGCATGGGACTTTGGATGCCCTTTTCGGCACATACCTATAGGAGTTCATGTGGCGCCAGGCTTTCCCTGATCATCAGTTCCAGCAATATCCTATACTGGATTGGACACTATTACCCATGCCAGTAGTGCTGTTAGTAGTGCCAGTTTCACAGACTTTTGTGTTTTGCATGTATCCCCGCTTATCCCCGCAATATCCCTATGTGGACCATGCTTATGTGAGTGTAAAGTTCCCTAATATTGTGTAAATTAATTTAATGCGGGAATCTTCAGGATTGCCAAATGAACTTATATACATTATTTACCTTTACTATGTTTTGGAAATATTCATATCCTTTAAAAGTTGAGGAATTCAAATAACATAAGAACACATATCAAAGGCATATGATTATCAAATCAAAAAGCTTCGAAAAGCTCTGCAATTAGAAAGGTGGAAAACTAGACCAATTTATAACAGCAGAGGCCTACAATAAAAAAGGGATGATAGCTTTACTTACCACAATAGAATCAAGCAGACGAATGTGCACTGTAAAAGTAAATTTCATTTTGACATGTACTGAGTTGTGTCGCTTGATAACAGGTATCTCTGAACTGACATTTCCTTTGACCTGATTTTCGATAATTTAAAACAAACTTGGGTTACATGAGCCTCTTCACGAAGCGATTTTAGAACCAGAATTTTACAAGAAATATAGCAGTTTAACAAAAAATTACTCTATTTTTTCATTCTTTTAAATCTTAAATCTTTTGAAAAAATTTACATCAACTATAAGTAAATTTTAGTTGTTGAAAACAAATAAACCGAATCCTAAATCGCAGCCTATTCGCCTCTGAAAAGTTATACTTTGCAAAATGAACCAGAACCGACGAAATGAAGAACCAGAACCGACGAAATGAAGAGGCTCATGATGTATTTCGTCGATGTAGAATTCTAGAACCAGAACCGACGAAATGAAGAGGCTCATGATGTATAGTCAGCTAAAGAGTGTTTTAAAAGTGCTGATTGAGAGCTAATAAAATTGCTACTAAAAACTATTTAATACAAATATAGTGCAAATAGTGCAGTAGTAGCCTTGCCATAATTTGTTAAAGCTAAACTTTAAATTTCAGGATAAACGACATTGATTACGAATCTGAATTAACAGTTGCAGTAGTAAAATGTAATAATTGCACTATTTTTCTCTCTTTCGACCTTCTGTGCTCCATTGCTATACGTGATTGATCCTGTTTACTCCCAGCTACGCATGCTACAGCCTGTTTTTTACCTGTACTGAGGATGACTCACCGGCCGTGACTCATCGTTTTATTACCCCTGGGTTGCGGAAAACACCGGTGACCCTGACGCTCAAACCTAAGCCAATCAAGTACGTTTGTATCTCAGAATGAACTCCTTTTTCCATGACTGGCTTAAATCGATAAGTTTGCCGCTGTGGATAGCTACATGGAGATTGGAAGCCGAAGCAATGTACTTTAAAGTGAAGCCGGGACGAATTTGGCGATATACAGTGCGTCCCGAGGCCTGTAAGATTCGTATGATGTGACTTGACCCACCGGTTAAGTGGCTGCTGCCTGAGCTAAACCTTTCAAAGACAACAGGCATTGCCTTCTCGCTTGACCCAACCCGAAATTATTATTTAGTAGCTTGGATGTGACTGAGCGGCTAAGGTCCTAAAGTACACTATCTGGCCCAATGAGTTTTGGTTGTGGTTTGTTTTTCTAAGGTAATCCCGGGGTGCGAACCCGGGACCTGCCACCAGCCACCTGCGGGAATATGCTTCTAAAAATAAACCCTGACGAGACGAGCTAGGCTCCCGGACGTAAGACCGTCAGCTAGTTTAGGGCGTCAGATAAAATACAATAGTAGCCGATAATTAGAGAGACTCTACACATGGCATAACGATGGGCTGGTGAGCTCTAATAAGGACTTTCACAGGGGTGCAGGGAGCCTCTTTTGAGGTGGTTTGCATTGGCGTTAAGATTAAGGGACTATGCCTGTAGGCGAGCCTGGACGGGCTGCATGCTTATGCTAAAAGTAAGTTACTAATCTGAGAATTGTATCCTAAGTAGATGTTTGTGGGGCGCCTGGCATGATTAAATGAGAGACTCTTATCAGCCCCAGTCTGTGCACGGCTTCTAGATTGTCTTTATGATTAGTTTACCTATTCTACTCGTAACAGGCCTGAAGCCGCGTCATCTATGGCCTAAAGCGTCTCTGGCTTCACATTACCATGCGGCTCCCCACAGCGGCGCACAAGATATTTAAGCCTGCATCTGCATGGCTTAATTAAGCAAAAAAATAAATGAAAGAGTAATCAACTTGAGAAAACCTCGACAGGGAACCAAAAGGTGTCTTGAGATCCCGAAACGTTGGAGATTCACGGGGCTGATCCGTGAGCCTGACGTCACCGGACGTGACCTTGAGCTGCAGCTTCACTCCGATTGGCTGGAAAGCTTGAAAAGAGGATGACGCGCTGATGAAAAAAATTCTAAAAATATTGGTGGTCCCTAAAGTACACGAGGAATTATCTCCAAGTACGTTGCTAACAAACTAAGTACTTGGCGTTTTACCAGTATGCGTGAACTCGCGCTGACCACTCGTCTTACCGTATTTCACTGGTGAATTTCTCCAAAAAACGCCCGCCAGTTACCGATGTCCCTATGTCTGCTTGCTACCTAAGTTAGCAAATTTTAGATTTCTAAAAAACTATTGTAAGTACAACCGATGCATAGCATGCATACTTTCCCGAGACTGAATGACTAAGTTAACAAAGCTGCAGCGTCTTTGAATCCACCATCCATCGACATCTGTAATTTTTCTCACACGTAGAATCCAGACAGTCAGATTCTTTTCCGATTTTCACACAAGAACTTTGTAAAAAGCCCCCATATTTGATTGGTCCTACCTTCCTGTCCGGAGTGATTCCATATTTAAGTCTTACCGACGCGGCAATTAATCCCATTCAAATCCAAAGCGAGTGACTTGAAAACCCAAACAGCTTTATGTGCAATGCACACCGTCAAGAATGCCTTGGAGTCGACGTCAGCACACGCGTTGCCCCGAATGGTCTCCGCTAAACCAGTCTACGTGCGAATCCTGTGGCTGCTGATATTCATCACCATGCTGAGCCTCTTTCTAAAAGGATTCAGCGATTTCGTTGCCAAGCTGCAGTCTAACCAGCAGACGAACACAGTGGAGCTCAACAGTGCCACTTTCCGATTTCCTGATGTGTACATGTGCTTCGAGAACGCCGTCTCCGCAAGCTATTCGGCCAACATTGCCACTCAAACAGCCAGACAACTCAACGCTCAGCTAAACGAAACCAGCAAAGGGATAAAGGATTACTTAAATAGTTTAAACCTGAATGAAAGCAAGGCTCGAGAAATCGAGGCGGTTGTAAGTGTCCTGATACCCCATTCCTTGCCCTATCGACTTTTGGTAGATGCTCTGGCGCACAGACCTGAACAGTCAGTGGTCACAAGCCAGATCACGTACATCAGCAACTTCGGAACTTCAGAGTATCACAAGTTTCCACCGGAAATTTTTTATCATCCGCTGCGCCTTCGCTGTCTTAAGTGGTCCCTAAACAGCTCGATGCAAGATAAAATTGTTCAAACTGGAGCTTTTTCGGGAATCATCGCTCGAATTCTTGTCGATGCGAGCCAATCGGGAGTTCCCTCTACTGGCGACCATATTCAGCAGAAAGTGTACGTTGCTTCCGCTCTAATCGGAACTGCTGACTGGTCTCTGACGGTAAGCGACACAGATAAGCCTGACAGAAGCTACGGTGCTCGAGTTTTCCTCACGCCGCCAGGCGAGTATCCCACAGATTTTTCAACGTCCTTCTCTCTCGGAGCGGGCAAGCATCACGTTGTTGAGATTGAGATGGTGCAGCAGATCTATAAGGCAGGCCAGTTTGACTGCCTGAGCGATGCGCCCGATGTTCAGTTCGTGAACCCTTACGATCAAATGCCTTATCGGCACTCTTACAGTCACTCATACTGCTATTACTTCGAGTATCACAAAAACATCCGGGATGTATTGAATTCGTCTGGAGACATCAGTCCTCTGCCTTGGCCACTCAGAGACTTTCCTTACTGGACGAACCTGAGTAGTGATCGAAATTTCTTGACGAATGTAATCACGGACGCGTTCGGTTTTCCGGAAGATCGTAGACTGAACGATATTCAATCGAAAGCTGTGAAGACATGCAGCTCCAAGAGACCATGCGAGACCTTGGAGTACAGTGTGAGCATCTCCAGTGCCGACTGGCCCACAGAAAGCTCCATCGTCCCTTTCATCAACAGCGCGGTCTACACTGCGTGGGCCGAGGCAAAGTCCAACAACCTGAGCGTTCCAGTTCTCGACTATTTATTGACAGCCGACTCAAACAATGCGGCATCCTATATAAGGAGAAACATGTTCAAGGTTCACTTCACACCGCGAAGAGTTCAGAGCGACAAAGTCACATTCTCCAGAGACTATGGCCCATCGAACTTTATCTCTGACGTTGGGGGAATCATGGGCATCTACCTGGGCATGTCGTTGCTAACTTTATGCGAGCTATTCGAGCTGCTTTTCGATGCGGTTGCCGCTATTCGGGAAAAATCAGCTCGGTCGGCTGTCGCTGCATTCGATCAGAAATCAAACGGCAGCAGAGCCTCGGTGGTTGATAATCGTGACCAAGACCCCTCGCTCGAGCATTCCTAAATTCTTACACCGAACTATAATCGCCTCAGATTATTGATGGAATTGTAGATATTTGCTAGAAAATAGAATCTAGAATATTGAAACCAATTTATTTTTAAACTTTCGACAACTTACGCTGACTCTATAAAACATGCGCATATCCTACTAGAGGTTGTACTCTTACATCACGCACGTTACCATACGACATTGTACAGATTTTTTCCCAGGATTTGGCGGGTAGGAATTACCTAAAAAATTTTATGCGAATAGCGCGAACTGAGAGCTAAAGCATCTGGACAGATGCTGTACTGCCCCGTATCTCACCACTTTGCTGCAAATGCTTGTCGTATCCTATATAGTACTTCTGTAATATTTACACATATAAATGATAGACAAGAACAGAAAGCGTTTCCTGAAAATAAAATCGTCACTCTTTTGAAGCAGGTAATTTCCTCTAAAGAATTCCGCCTCATGCCCTGTATGTAAGCGCACCACTTTATTGTACTGCACAAACTATTTTACTCAGCACGCTATACCAGCCTCCGTATGCTTGTTGTTTGTGGCTACTAAAATATGCATTAGTTTTCTTCTCCGCAGGTTTACAATGTAAAAGGATGCGAATTAAACCATATTGATAGCTGACTGCCTCTTCGGTGTACCTGCCTACTTCTTGGATGACAGACTTAGCTTCTATTGCGCCTTTCTGAATAAATAAACAGCAAGTCTGCCTAAACTTTTTGCTAATGAGCTGCTATGCGGGATGTCCCGGAGGTGCAGCTACCTTACCGGATGACAAGAGTGAATTCTTGGCTAGCATACCCTTTTAAAGAGTTATTTTTTGGAGGATTTTGAAGCTTTTAAAATTAGCACCGTACAAATAATACTTGGAGCATGTTGCCCTTTTAGCATGTCTAGAAATTTTCGCAAGAATTTTCAAGCCATTGTTTCTTACATCAGCTGAACTCGTGACAGCCTTAAGGGAGCTTTTTGATCACTTCAATTTCTTTTTAAATGCCTAATCAATTTAGTTGAAAATGTATTCAACGGAAAACACGATCTGAAATAGAGCATTAACTTCTTAAGCTGTTCAATTGTTTACTGCCATGCAAGTCCGACCCAAAGAAACTGTAGACTCTAGAAAACCCAAAAAGACTTCAAAACATAGCACACCATGACTGACGGTCAGTAATTGATTGCTGCTTCGAGTTGAACTTGAACTTGATGCTCAAGATTTTTTGTTGAACAGACCATTGGAAAATTACAGCAGTTATGCTTTGAAATATACGCTCGTATCTTTCATTATTCTTTTCAAAGCCTATTTCAATATGCTTTTAAATATGAGTGTAAAATAGCCTAATTCTAGAACGGTAAAAAGTGGAACCCCCATTCCCCATGCTCTGACTGAAGTAATGCGTTCATGATGTCAAGCTATGTAAAAATGAGTAGCATGTGGTGAATGCAATTATTGGTCGTTCTATGACTCGAGAACTTAATAATATTGTACTGTACAACGAAATTCAAGACAAAAGCACTCCTATCGCTGTTAACTTAGAGTTGTCCAACTTTTACACCTTTACTAACAGTAGTCTTGTAAGCGCAAAACGGTAGTTTCTTTTTCGGTTAATTTAAATCTTAACTAGACTTTCTTAGAAATGATGGGCATTTGTTGAATGGGTATTATTCCTGTCTCCATGAGATATACAATACATACTAATTATTTGAACTGATTGAGCTAAAGAAGTTAAAAACATCGACACGGCTAGCTGTGCAGCGCATCCGAGAGCTGTGTACAACTGGTCAGTCGTGAATGCGATTGAGGAGTCCGCAGCACTCAAAACTAAATTTACCGAACTCAAACTTGGTACCCAATCTCTTAGTACCCTTAGTGGACTGAAGCTATACGGGATTAAGTGTCTTGCTTAAGGGCAACACACTTGTCTTCTTGAGCTTGGGTTTTAACAAAAAACCTTCCAGGCATCAGTATACACTCGCTGTATAATTAGTCTGCAAGAGCTAGGCCTTACACAATTTTAACTGACTAATTAGACTAAACCTGTGAGAATAAATTGCAAACAGTTGAATAAAAAGATATGATTTAGATGTCTAGAGGGGATGGACAGCTATTCTAAAAAGCTTAAAAAATCAATTTTTACGCATCTGTCCTGAATCTATAGATTTTATCCTAAACTTGTGAGAAAAAAACAAGGAATTTGTTTTAAAACTACGCATTAGAATAGGGCATACCTTTCCATTTTCCTTGACAGAAAGCCAATTAACTAAACTGGAAGTATGATAAAATATGGTTAGGCTGCGAATATCCGATAATCAATAAAAAGTTAAAATCCCTTACTAGACAGTAGGATAGCTCTTATTCAAACAAACTTCACTGGCTCTCATACTCAAGATCGGTCAATAGTCTGACACAGAGAGCATTCAAAATAAAATTGTTACCATGCCAACTCGGTACAAAGTAATTAACTGAGCCAAAATAGTTCCTAATGCACCGGACTAATTTGTTGAGAAGAAAGCTGATTCACAAGTGTTGACACACGGGGCAAATAACAATAGTGGCGGAAGTGGGAAGTGCTCTTACAAAGTATTCTTTCTACTCAGAACGATAGAAAGGCTGCGCTGTGGAAACAATAAAAAAGAGATTTTCCAGCCAATTCTGGTTTGAAGGTACTTACACTACATGCGTTAGAAATTCCCACCAGAAACCTTAAAGTTCATCAAGCCTTCACCGCTACTGGAAAGATTTGTGTCTAGCTGTTCGTATTTTCTGCATATTTTCGCTAGGCTTCTGCTCAAATGATTTGAGACTATAGTATTCAGAGCGATCAAAAATCAGATCAAAACTCTAAAGTGAAAGAGAAAGTCGTAAAAGCCATCTGAAGGTCATAATTTCTTGAATTATAACTAATTAAACTTGAGGCAGTTCTTGCCGTATCATCAATATGGGTCAATTCACCTGCTTGGAGACCAAAACTTACTTCGTTCAGGTTCGAAAATGCTTATCAAAATACTTATTCATATGTACCTCTTTAGAGTAACATCTCGCCAAAAAACGTCCAGCAAAACACGCTAAGTCCGAGAATATCGGCTACAATGAACACTTTATGAAAATTTGGGAAAATAACGCTAAAACATTAATGCACTTTTAATACAAAAGCCACTTGAACTTGTTCAGAAGTCAATTATGTACGTAGTTAACTGATGGGAGGTGCATAGCACGAAAATCGATATTAAACAACACCGATAGAGACTTGGGGAGAGGGAAAAGTTAGGAAGGCAATGACATTAAACACACAGTTAAGTTGGAGGTCAGAGTGAACGCAAGCTTCCTCTGCTTGAATAGTTGATTAATTATTTTTAACAATATAGACTCTTCACAGCGACAGCTAGCTTTGTTTGTTCAGTCTGTTCGTGAAGTAAGCCATGCAGTAGGCTCAACGCCAATTGAATAGTTCAGGCACAACCAACCGGAATGGACGAAGCATTGCATGTATAATTGAAAAAATATCATTTAGCAGCTCATTCTACAGCTGCCGCTTTGAAAGTATTCGATCCGAATTGCCATGCAACCGTTGAAAGCAGCACTTGAGGCTACAACCGCCCACGGTCTGTCTAGGACCGTCTCTGACAAGCCAATTTACGTGCGAGCGGCCTGGCTTCTCCTCTGGCTTCTCCTCTACCTGACAATGCTGGGCCTATTTATTAGAGGATTCATTGATTTCATAGTCAAACTGAATTCACGCACGGTTACAACGTCACTGGAAGCAAACCAGCTGGACTTTCAGTTCCCGGACGTGTATGTTTGTCCCGATAATCCTATGTCGGCCAGCTATTCTACTAACCTTGACGATGAATCTGTCAGAGTTATTAACTCCGCATTCGATACAGTGCAAAGCAATATACGAGATTATTATCGGAATATCACCCTAGACGAATCCATAATAAATCAGATTCTATTGACTTTGTCACCAATTCTGCCGCAGTCCCTTCCGTACAGCTTCCTGGCGGACAAGCTGGGGCACAGACCCGAGCAGACTGTCATCGAGAGCAGCGTCATCTTCAAATCAGACTCTGGCTGGCTCGGCAACGAACCTGTCAGCCCGCACAACTACTACGATGCAACTCATCTTCGCTGCCTAAGATGGAACTTGAGCAGCCAATTGCAGCAGAAAATTGCTCGCGGTGGCTCAAACTAAGGTTTAATTTTGACTCTGCTAATGGATGCAAATTTTCCGGGGTTGAGCACCGACTCCGGCGTTTTTATCCAGGGCGTCCCCATACCCGTGTCCGACTGGCCCCTGTCGGATCTCGGAGCGAGCAGCACTGACAGACGCGCCGGAGTTCGGGTGTTCCTCACTCAGCCGAGAGACATTCCCACTGATTTTTCGACGTCATTTACTCTCGGCCCGGGAAAGTATCACACGGTGGAGATAAAAATGACTCGACAAGAATACAAAGCTGGCCAGTTTGACTGCCGAAGCGATTCTCCAGACGTTCAGTTTGTGAATCCGTACGACCAAACAGCGCAAGTTTATTCGCACAGCTATTCCTACTGCTACTACTACGAGTACCATAAGCAGTACCAGTCCATTGTGAACACGTCCGGCTACTTAAGCCCGCTGCCTTGGCCACTGAGGGGGAGATCGCATTTTTTAAACTTAAGTGGCCAACCGTTTGCTAATTCTTGCTAATTCATCCATCATGCAGAGGCTGAATGGGATTGAGCTCGAGGCTCAGAAGAAATGCCAAGCGCAGACGCCATGTAGCACCTTGGAATACAGCGTGAGTGCTTCCAGTGCTGACTGGCCAACCCTGAGCTCGATGACGTCATTCCTAAGAACCTCCGTAAAAACGGCTCAGAGGCAGGCTCAGTTAAGAAACCTCAGCGTTCCAGCTCTTGACTACTTGCTGGGCAATCAGTCATCCTTGAACTTGACCACCTACGTGAGCACAAACCTACTGAAGGTCCACTTCAAGCCTCATAGGAGATTATGCGACAAGATCACATTCTCAATAGACTACGGATTTCAAAACTTTGTCTCAGATGTTGGCGGCATAATGGGCGTCTACTTGGGCATGTCGCTGCTGACCCTGTGCGAACTGCTCGAGCTGCTGTACGATCTTATTGTTGGTCCGCATGGAGCATGTCTAAAGCAGCGGGCCGATGTTCAACCTCAAGAAACCATCAAGATTGAAGCATAAGAAGGTCAGATTTCGAAGCTGGAGTACAACTTTGAAACAAAAAATCATCCTCAGAAAGTATCTATAAATCAAGCAAGCTGAATTTAAATCTGATGGTGATTTATTGTTAATCAACTTCTAACAAAAACGTTGTTAATACTTCCAGGTTTTCTTTTTCAGTTCTACCTGAAAACTAATCTTGTAATTAAATGAATGAATCAATTCATTTAATGATAAGAATTTGTTAAAACTAAGCCTATACTTTGAAGATGTTTATACGGTTTTGGTTTCTGTGAAGCTAAAGGCCATGATTGACAAGTAAAATATTTTATTTCATGTATTCCACTCTGCCTGTACGCCTTGTCTATCTCGCTAGCGGAGTAATCTCCGCTGCCATAGACAAAAATATAGGAAGCGGAGATTACTTATAATCTCCGCGAATCGAGTCAATAATCTCCGCTCCCTGCATTCGTGGAATACATTTCAAAATCCAACTGAAACTCGGAAGAATGTCTATGGCAGAACCTCCTCGGCTTCGCCTCGCTCGGAGATTCTGCATAGACATTCTCCTCGTTTCAGTAGGATATTATATATGTAACTAAGCTACTATAAGTTACATGTTACTTTGTCTACGAACTATCAAGTATGATGTATTTTGACTATTTGAAAAAATGCAGGTCTTTGTCTCCAGGCACACGCAAGCAATGTGTTATAACAATTTGTTTTAATCAAATGCCCCTGAACTAATGAACAATCTATTTGCCCTTCATATTGTTTTCACGCGATCTAACCTCCTATTTTCTTGTCTGCTTCAACCCCTTGCCTGTCCGAAAGTTTTGGCCGTCACCAACCAATTTTTTCTCAACCCCCTTAAGCTGATTGCGCGTCCTACCCATCTACTTATTAATAATCGTGCTACTCTGCCCCCAAAATGAAATTTTAGCCAATCATTTTTAGCTTTTACATTCAATTTCAGCCATACCTTGCTGACTGGTTGAAACCCTAGGGTCTTTGTAGCCCGGGACTTAACCAGCGTGTAAAATATATAAATGCAAACAGGCAAAGTGGCGAGAGAGGCGCGTCCAGTAGCTTCTAAAAATACGAGCGTAGCTGCTCAATCGGCGGACCACCTTTTTTCTGTAACTCTCTTCCGTTGATTGATTCCCCTCTCCAGCCACGATCGGACCTATAACTAAGTAAGGTATAAGGCTTCATTATTTTCCTCTTAGATGCAGTATGGGCCTCTCTAGGCACGGAATGACCAAGTCTATGATTGATGCGAGTCACCTTGTCCGTGACTGAACTCAGTTCAAAGTAATAAAAACAATCTTGCAAAAATATTCGCTTGAAAGATTAAATTTTCTCTGGTATACATAATTAAGAATAATTAAAATTCCTAGAAACCAAGATGATATTTTAATATCTTTATCTCGCAAACAATAACACGTTCTTGTTTAGCTTAAGTCTCCATAGTTTCGCATCTTTCTCCAATTTGAAACCCTGCGATATGGGATCAACCTAATCGACTTACGCTCTTTAACTCTCGTTACTACAAACCAGTTGAAAAGTGTTTTTAGTCTAGTGGCTATAGGGTCACCCGATCAAAAATCAATTCAATACTATATTTTTACTTTTGAGCTTAAAAACTTGTTTTCCAAACCACCCATTTAGACACAGAAGTGCATGTTTTTCCTATTAGTTTAATTGATCACCAGGTTTTATTGCACTAATTAACTGACAATTGAATGATAAACAATGAGGCTAGGCAGTCAATTTGATTTGATTGGAGAAGTGTGGAGTTGATTTGATTGTCTCTGCCACTTGATTATCTAGTTATACCTGCCAAGTAACAAGGGTAGCATGCACACACCATGCTTTTTGCATCTAGTCAGCTAGAATACAACTTTATACATGCAAAATTAATGAAAATGTAGGCAGTAATTGATTTTCGTTGCCGTGACGACAAATCAGGAGGAGCGAAAATAAAAGTTGGGCTCAATCTGCAATGCCTGAATCGCATTTACAGACCCAGACAGGGATTGTAGGATTATTTTGTTAAGAAAAACAGCTATGAAGACGACCATGATGCAGTATGTCAAAGCAGCTCTGGAGTCAAGCTCAATGCACGGACTGCCACGGGTGGTTAGCAACAAGCCGGTCTACGTGAGAATTACCTGGCTAGCCATTTGCCTGACTATGACGGCTCTGTTTATCAAAGGCTTCGTAGACTTTGCCATCAAGCTTCAATCAGATATTGTCACAACGTCCTTTGAAGCGAATGAGGTTGAATTCCAATTCCCGGATGTGTACGCCTGCGTTGAGAATCCAATATCGGCAACCTTTTCGGCTACTGTTAATAAGTCGCATCGGGAGGCCATTGAAAAAAGTCTGGCTGACGCTAAAGAGAAGATTTTCCAGTACAAAAGTTCCGAGTTGGGCTCGGCTGAAGCTGAAGCTTATGCTAAACATATCAGCTTCTTGTTTCCCCAGTCGTTGCCATACAAGCTGCTCGTAGATGCTCTGGCACACCGTACGGAACAAACTGTTCTCGAAAGTGTCGCTGTGTACAAGGCGGACTCCGGATTCCCCGGCCTAGAATGGATCGCTCCAAAAGTTTTCTACGATCCTCTTTACCTGACGTGCTTTATGTGGAATATTAGCGTCGAATCTCAGGCAAAGATCGTGCACGGTAGCCATTCGGCAGGCCTCAAACTGACACTAATGACCGATACGAGTCGGCTGAGCTCGCTCAATTCGAGCATCGAATCCAATGTGTTTGTCAACAACGCACTGTTGCCAGTGAATGATTGGTCCCTGGACTTGCTCAGCCTATTGAGTCCGGACAGGCGGAGTGGCGTGCGCGTGTTCTTGACTCCGCCGGGCGAGTATCCCACAGACTTTGCGATGTCGCTGTCGCTCAGCCCGGGCAAATATCACACCATCGACATTGGGATGACGAAGCAGTCTTACAAAGCTGGCCAGTTTGACTGCCTTGGCGACCATCCAGATGTGCAGTTTCTTGACCCGTACAATCATGCTCCGTATAACCATTCCTACAGCTACTCATATTGCTACTATCGTGAGTACCACAGCCAGTTTCAGTCGTCACTAAACACTTCTGGGCAGATGAGCCCTCTGCCATGGCCTCTGAGTGGCATGGGCTATCTGCTCAACATTTCTAGTTCAATAATGGACATCTACAGTAGCCAAGACAAATCTCCGCTTCATAATTTGGCCAACGTAGATCAAAAAGCAATCGATCGCTGCAAGTCGAAGCGTCCATGCAGCACTTTGGAATACACGGCAAGGGTTTCTAGCGTTGATTGGCCTTCAGATAGCTCCCTGCCTGCTTTTATCAACAGAAGCATCCGGAATGCTTGGAGTCAAGCTCGATGGAGAAATCTAAGCACACCAGCTCTTGACTTTCTAATGAATGAAAATCTACAAACAGCAGCCTCCTACGTGAGAAAAAACTTGCTTAAAGTTCACCTTAAACCAGCCAGGGCTCTTTGTCCCAGAGTGTTGTTCTCGCGCGACTACGGACTGTCGCAATTTATTTCGGACATTGGCGGCATCATGGGCATCTACTTGGGCATGTCGCTGCTGACCCTGTGCGAAGTACTGGAGCTTATTTTCGATATTATTGTAGCAACAAGGCAAACGAAAGCGACGGGTCGAAATCAATGCCCGAGACTTAAATCGGCAGAGATTCTCTGCTTCGAAGCTCCGCTGAACGAGGACACATTTTTCAACAACGAAAATTTATCAAATATTGTATAAAAAAACGCTTTCCATATATCATTTGTTATTTCCGACTTTGATGGTCATCAATGCTTATTTTAGCTTATAAAGATGATAGTTTTACTCGGTGTTTGGCAAATCTAAACCTGTTTTAGTGCGAAGCCTATACTGCTTAGAGGCACTTGAATGTAACGCTTAAATATACATCTTTCTTTGCATTACGCGCAAGTAGTTGCCAAGGACACTTTAATTACAAGGACGGGACACTTGGAAAGTTTTCGGAGTCTAATTTTCGCGAAAAAATACACTTCGGAGATAGGAAATTTGCAGATTTTCGACATAAAACTAAAGATTGCACTCGATTGGAAGCAGATGCAAATCTCATCTTTTGATATTTTGTTCCTGCCTTCTTACTCTATCGAACTATGTACGTCCTAATTTGTGAAAAATTTGAAGTCCCTGTGAATTTTATTGATATTAGTTCACTTTCGTAATAAAAAACTACTAAATGACAAATAGCCAATCCAGAGAGAAACGGACATTGACATGTGACTAGACCGGCAATGTTATCCAAAATACTGATTGATAGAAATGTTCTTTGAATAAAATAGACTTTATTACAAGAGGATCTGAACCTGCGCAGCTGCTAAAATACCATTTTATGAAAATTATAATTTTCGACAAATGTTTTGAAAGAGAAATAATTGAAAGATCAAAATTTCACAAACAAGGACAGACATAGTTCGATAGAGTAAGAAGGCAGGAACCACATATCAAAAAATGAGATTTGCATCTGCTTCCAATCAAGTGCAATCTTTAATTTTATGTCGAAAAACGGCAAATTTCCTATCTCCGTAGTGTATTTTTTTCGCGAAAATTGGACTCCAAAAACTTTCCAGGCAACGAAGTGTCCCGTCCTACCTAAGGTGTCCTTGCTAGTTACAGACAACGAAGGTTTTTCACGTTTGAAAGCTCGAAACTGGCAGATACTTAAGCTCTTTAAGCACATATTTACCATTTGTAAGCGCTTGTACTAGTACACCGGGTAGTTTACTAGGATGCTTGACAACACAATGGCACTTTAGTCCAGCTTTCAAACAACGAATGCATCGCACGTTTCCGCCAAGATTTATCATATTTGCTCGAAGAAACGGTTTTATGAGTACCCTTTCTTAGCTACTTAGAGCTCCCTATAGTAAATTTACTCTGATGAAGAAGGCCTTTACGTGGACAAGATTGGCAAGCATTGGGTCAGAAATAAAATGGGCACTATGATGAGACATTCTGTTGTCTAGAGTGAGAAAGCAGCCAAAGCCAGTTGAAAATCGCTGAACTGAAATAGTAAAGTTATTCAACATGCAGCACCTAAAAGCTGCACTGGAGAGCACAAGCTCCCACGGACTGCCTCGTGTGGTGGCTGCCAATAAGTCGCCCTTCGTGCGTACAGCCTGGTTGTTGGTCGTTCTCCTAATGACGGGCCTGTTCTTCAATGGTCTTCAGGAGTTTGTGGTGAAACTACAGTCTAACCAGGTAGCAACATCCTTGGACGCCGATGTAAGGCTGTTTGAGTTTCCTGATATTTACGCTTGCATGGAAAATCCGATTTCTGCGAGTTATTCGGCCAACGTTGATAAACAATCAGTCGCCGAAATTAACGCGGCGATGGCCTTGATCAATCGAAGTTTTGAAGCCATTCCCATGGATTTTTCATTTATGAAGAAATTACTATCTACATATATCCCTCAATCGCTGCCCTACAGCACACTAGCAGGCTCCCTGAGCCACAGAGCCGAACAGTCCGTGATCTGCAGTACAGTGTCGTACAAAGGAGACAATGGCCTGATGTACTTGGAGACCCTCGAACCAAGCATATATTATCATCCGAAATTTCTGAGTTGTTCCAAATGGAATTTTTCAATTGAACTTCAGCAGAAAATTCTGCGCGGCCAAAAGTCTTCCGGTCTGTCTGTAGTGCTTAATTTGGACAGCGAGTATGATGGACTGAAGCACAAAACTTCTCCATTCTCAATGGACGTATATTATCAAGATAGTCCCATACCAGTCGCGGATTGGATAATTGATACTCAACTGCTTAACTTTGCTGACAGAAGCGCTGGAGTTCGCATATTTCTCACACCGCCAGGAGAAGTACCATCCGAGTCAGTCACATCGTTCACTCTCAGTCCCGGGATGTATCACGAGGTGGAGATTGGAATGCATCAGCAGGTGCGCAAAGCTGGTCAGTTTGAATGCCTGACCGACCATCCAATAGTTCAGTTTCTGAACCCATTCGATCAGACACCCTACAATCATTCCTACAGCCATGCGTACTGCCATTATTATGAATACCATAAGCAGTACCAAGAAATCTTGAACGTATCTGGAGACATTAGTCCGTTACCGTACCCCCTGAGAGGGGTAAAGTACACGTTTAACATGACTGGACATCCGCATTGGGGTGAATTTGCACCGAATTGGATTCATCTATTAGAAAAAGTTGAAGAGGAGGTGCACAAGCGCTGCTATTCAAAAATTCTTTGCAGTACTCTTGAATACAGCGCTAGCATCTCCAGTGCGAAATGGCCAACCGAACGGTCCATTCCAGCTTTTGTCAACAGCTCAGTTATATGGGCTCGGTACAGCGCACAAAGGAACAATAAAAGTGTCCCATCCCTAGATTATCTATTGAATTTAAACGCAACAGCAATGACAAAATTCATACAAAACAATATGCTTAAAGTGCAATTCAAGCCTCGCAGCCTGCTGTGTGATAGTGTGATTTTGTCCCGAGATTACGGCTTTGCATCATTCATCTCGGATGTAGGAGGCATCATGGGATTTTACCTCGGCATGTCGCTGCTAACACTCTGCGAGCTCGCTGAGCTGCTGTACAACATTCTGGCCTCCGTTCGCATCAGAAGACGCGTGACTGACGTAAATACGAGCAATAAGCCGTCCTCGGCAGTGAACTCTGTAACCGAAGTGAGCGATTGCTCGCTGACCTCTTTGCCAGGCTAAATTTGCTGTAACGTCAGACAGTTTCCTATTTGTAGTTGCTGCCAAGCGCATACTCGATTTTCTGTACCGAATAGTAACAAATTATTACTATAGTGATCAAAATTTTTTCAAAGAAGATTTTCACTTAAATTACAAAATGGTAAGCACACAATTTACGTACGAGAGAATGACCAATAATAATTGATTGATTTCCAAAATTATTTTCATGAAATAGCTAGACTACAAAATTCAGAGCTATTAACACTTAGAACTGTGCAATCGTATTTCTGAACGCCTCAATTGACTGGCAGATAAATTTTCTCCCAAAAAGCATACCTGCGGCGAAATTTCTCCCAACTTTCTATTCTGTTATTTCAGCTGCAGAACCGGTGCAGTGTCTGGCAAATTCCACAGTTCCACGAGTCCCCACAAACCACTGACTGTACAATACCCGAGCAGTTTTTGAAGCAAGATCGAGAAGCAGTGTGTGTGTGTCTGCTTATTGCCTCGGCGAATCTTGCCAATAGACTTTTACGGTCTGGGCCAGTTACGAAAGAGGTGGGTGAGAGTTGCTTAGGTCGGCGGTTGCTAGAGAGAGACGGAGAGAGAGAGAGAGAAGGAGCGCCGCTTTCTCCTCAACGTGGCCAGTAAAATCCAGCGTTGCCATGCTTGCTCCATGGCTGGCACACTGCCTGGGTGGCCTTATTCAGCTCTATAACCGGCGCTTAAACCCCCTGGTTAACGGCGAGAAAAAACTCCCATTTGAGTCCTCCGTAGAGAGTACACGATCGTTTCATTTTATATTTCTCTCTCTATAAATTTATTTGACTTCTCAAGCGCTCCCAGTCAGCCAGGAAATTTCTTCCCTACACCACTCGATTGTAAAATAGCTTAATATATAAAAGCTTCCCCCCAAGCGATCTAAATCTGGGGCTGTTAATTCCAAACAGAGAAAAAAAGTGAGAAACAAATAAGCGGAAGGTACGCGTTCAGTACTAGATTTGCTCCATAAAATTTGCACGGCTTCAATTCACCCGGAAAGAACTGGCATTTTGGCGATCGTAATCGGACAGAGCATAAAAATATTTGCCAAGGCAAAGCAAGAGGTTGAGACTGTTTTGAACGGAAGATTCCAGCCCAGAAATGGGTGTGATCATGAAGCAGCTGTGGATTAGCAGCGAGTGCAGGAAGCTGGTATCCCACAAGCTGCAACGGCGCCTAGTGATCATCTCCGTGATTCTTGGCGTCTCAGTTTTCATGCTGTTTCTGGGCGGCCTGATGTGGGCCCTGATAGCGGCCAACCGCGATCCGTCAGTGAATCTATCGGCTCTGAAATACGTCTCCTACGCATTCTTCGGCGTCGGCGGTCTCGGCACTGCGGCCTTCTGCCTGATGTGGTTGGTGTTTGTTCGCGACGCCAAATTCGAAATTCGTCAGCAGGAGATTCGAAATGCGCCGAATTTGTTTCGCTTTCCGCCGCCGGATCTGGACGAGGATCCGGCACCGGCACTGGGCACCACCGGTCGCGAGGAGAGCACGCAGATGACTGACCTGCACGCCAGTCGGCCAGACCTAGTCGTGCCAGTCACCGTTGAAGTCTCCGCAACTCTCGAACGACCCGGCGTGGTGTCTTCAGATGGGACGCGACATCCCAGCGAGTCGTCTTGGACAAGCGTCGGCATCTACGATCCAGCCAGCCCGTCCGCCGGTATTTCCTCGACATCCTCCGAGCGGCCCCTTACAGCCGGGCTGCCAGGTCGGTTCAATCGCGCTGGCCGACTGCACAGCGACATGCCGCGGCCGCGGGCGGTCAGCCAGTCGGATTCGCTGAACGGACCGGCCTTGTCGCCCGGCGCGGTCATCCTTGAGCCGTCAACGTTGCAAGTGTCGCGACCTAGTTCGGTTACTACTAGCAGTAGCAAGGAGCGGTTCATTGTCTGATGGTTCACCTCGCTGTCTCTATCGAGTGTTTGTAGCGTCTATCTGACTCGAGTGCATCTTATGATACCGTAGGACACACATTACAGTCGGTACTTCATTGCGATCGCGAAATTTCTTATTTTCATAATTAACTACTCGGCCAAGAATTAATTGTCTTCCATCAAACAAAAACCAATAATCTTTCACTAAAATGGAGGCTAACAAAAGGCATTCGGTGCGTAATATGTCGATTTTTTGTCTATCTGTTTTACTTTGCCCCTATGAATTGCATTGGGAAAGTAAGTGAAGTGAACTTTTTTTACTTAAGCTGTTCATTTTTTATATAATATATCTTTCTTCTTGTTAAAAACTATTATGCTGACCTTTCATCTGCGTTATTTCACGTGACACTCTGCACCATATTTTTCTACCTTTGCGCATACTCGTAGCTTACTGATATTCATGTGCGATTTTTTATAGTTGCATACGAATACTCTAGTAAACGTACTAAAATAAACTCTGGAAGCAATTAGAGAAAGGGTTTAACTATCATTATTCAGCAAAAAACACTTTAATAGGCTACTACTTTTTTCTATACGAGCGTATTTAATTAAGGGTGGAATTTCCATTTTTTGGAAACAAAGTAGAGTGAAAATTTACTTTTCGTACTCGTAATATCTGCTTTAGCAGACAGGCACGTTATAAGGTTAAGACAGACCTGCTGAACAAACAAAGCAAGAAAATTTTCCTGCAGGAGAAACTTTTCATTTAAAAGAAATGAGTATGTCTTGAAGCAAACCTTAGAGCTTTGGGAGACAACTTCATAGTTTGTGGATTCGACTGCAAAATCAAGCCATCGAGTGCTTATAATTGTTTGATTGACGTTGACATGACAACTTCGGCGAGGCGGGGTTGGCTGCTTCTGAGTGGTGACTGGCTGACATTCCATTTCAAAGTACTTGATTTGCAGTAATTGACAAAAACTCAAGAGTCTGACAATACATATTTGACATTATTTTGTTGAGCAGCCAACATCCTGATTTCATTTTTATCTAATTTTAACACCGCAAGAAATTGCATCCTGAAACCTCACTGAAAATTTCATGATTTTCTTTTCATGATTACCTCAGATGCTGCCTCAGATATTTGATTAGAACTGTCTCAGTCTTTCAATCTGTATACGTCTAAACAATATAAGTGCATTTACAGCAGTTGAAGCCTCTCAGTAGATCACGTACTCTTTAATGCAGTTTATTGAGAAGGGCTTCCGTTTTTTCTTCTATTGATTAGTGGAACGCCTTTTCTACCGAAGCGCTTAACTGCTCCTAGCTCTCTTAGATAGCGACGGCTGCGAGCTGTCTTTGTGCATACGAGAGACACACCCTGGCCTTAGCTTGACGCAGAGAATTTTTGCGAGACTCGCTCTAGCTAAGTATTTAACGCACTAAACTAAAACTTAGTTGATTTATTCGCACTGAACTAATCAATTCCCACAAAAGCTACGAAAATTTGTTAATAATTTTTGTTTTGTCTCCCCGCTAGCCAACAATGCCCAAGGAATCCTTAGTTGAAGGACGGGACACTTTGTTTCTGAAAAAAAGTTTTTGGAGTTTTCCTTCTACTTAACAGTAGGACTGCCAAGCCTTTTTCCACCCGTAGAACCCCCAGTGACAATTATTTTCACTGTGCCCGAACGGGGCAACGCAGTTATATGAAATTCCAGACCACGGGCTAAAATTTTGTTGCGCATCTGATGGAGCATCAACAGAGTCGCCAACCACCCCGACCGTCGAGATATTCAACGACTCTGCCAGAAGGGTGCCATTTTCCCATTGACTTCAATGCATTTTGGACACCCCTGTACTCCAGCCCCTCCGCCACCCAAGCCATCGAATGGGCAGCGAATATTACTAAATGCAGTGTGCTTTCCTACTGTGCTTGTTGACAGGGCTTGATCAAGAATTTTGGCCACTTTTGCATCTGGTGCTTCAGGACCGCCTGGTGGCACCTGTTGAAGGTCCTGACGGTCCGTCCAGATGGTGACTGATGGTCACTGGTGCTTGAATAGAAGCAGACACCTGTGGCTGACGTGTTAAGACCGTGGCATGACTCAGCAAGGCGATGGTTAACAAGCTAATCTTGAACAATTGAAAGAAAAATTGGCTTCTAAAACTGGTTTTAAGTTTAAGTATGAATTTGAAACCGTAGTTTTTTGTTGTTTTATATGTAATTCATTTTGTTCAAGAAGGAAAACCGAAAAGCCGCGTTTATTTTGCGTACTTTGTTTATTTTAAAGCACGGGACGAAAATAAAGCTTAATGTACGAGTATGTAGAAATAAATGTACATTCATTCCGAGTAGCAAGAACATGAAGTTATTTTATTTTAATTCAAACGGAGTCTGAACCTCCTTTTGCATTGTTTGTGTGCAATCAAAGTGTGCAGATTGAGTTTTTTAGACAATGTTTTAAAGTACATATTTAGCCAATTAATATTGGTTGAGGTGTGCCTGGCAGCCAAAAGCAGGTGAGTATGATGAGGCAGAGAACTTTTACAGCTTCACAAGACGACAAGAATATTTCAGTTGGATAGGACCGCACCATCATCATAAAACCATAGCTTGGTTCCTATCTCACAGTTTCCGACTAATCACGAGAAACAAAATCATAATGCAAATTGATGCAAAACAGAAAAATCAAATTAATCGCGTTATTGCTCTCTGGCTGCGGACACTTCTTTCAAAGCTGGCAAACTGGCGTCCATTGAAACTCGTCTGCAAAATGGAAAAAAAAGTTTTTAAAAAAATAATTTTCGTGCTTTTCTAGTCGCCCGCAAACAAAAAGAAACTTTAGCGACTCACCTTTGCGAAGGCACGTCGACAGTTTCAGGCGCCGACAAGGAGCGAGTTTTGTCCCAATCTTTGCCGCTGCCGAATGGATGCTTGAAGCTGCGGTTTCTTAGAATACTCTTCACCAGGATCAGCGTCTCCAGTTTAGGTATACGCCTGACGCACGAGTCAACTTCGGCCTGCGTTACCTCAACTAGACTGCAATTCTCTTCCTCGTCGGGCAGGGGGCAGCTGCCGAAGTTGGTCACCCAGTCGTGCTGCTGTAAAAGTTGTTGGTTGCGGGTGGTTGAAATCTGACCTCTTAGCTGCGTCGATTGATCGATTCAGGTCGTGGATTCCAGCCCCAGCTCTAATAGGCAAAGGTACTTAATCGCGTAATGTTTCATTAGTCCACCTAGCTGAGATCGGGAACCAGTTTGAGATGGGAAAATTAAGCGTGGTTCTCCAGTCCTGTACACAGCACTCGGATGCGCCGCGCAGAGCAGCTAACTGCGGCTGTGTCGTTGGCTATTCGTAAGGTTGGGTGTCTGAATTTGTTTTATTTTTTAAATTAAGGAGGTCTGCAACAGCGATTAGTTCTATAAGAAATGTTTCCTAGCAATAAGTGTTGTGACCTTCTCGGTTATATCAGGGAGGTCTGTTACCCTCTCGGTAACATCAGGTAGGTCTGTTACCCTCTCGGTTACATCAGGGAGGTCTGTTACCCTCTCGGTTATATCAGGGAGGTCTGTTACCCTCTCGGTTACATCAGGGAGGTCTGTTACCCTCTCGGTTATATCAGGGAGGTATGTTACCCTCTCGGTTACATCAGGGAGGTATGTTACCCTCTCGGTTACATCAGGGAGGTATGTTACCCTCTCGGTTACATCAGGGAGGTCGGTTACCCTCTCGGTTACATCAGGGAGGTCTGTTACCCTCTCAGTTACATCAGGGAGGTATGTTACCCTCTCGGTTACATCAGGGAGGTATGTTACCCTCTCGGTTACATCAGGGAGGTCTGTTACCCTCTCGGTTACATCAGGGAGGTATGTTACCCTCTCGGTTACATCAGGGAGGTCTGTTACCCTCTCGGTTATATCAGGGAGGTCTGTTACCCTCTCGGTTACATCAGGGAGGTCTGTTACCCTCTCGGTTACATCAGGGAGGTCTGTTACCCTCTCGGTTACATCAGGGAGGTCGGTTACCCTCTCGGTTACATCAGGGAGGTCTGTTACCCTCTCGGTTACATCAGGGAGGTCGGTTACCCTCTCGGTTATATCAGGGAGGTCTGTTACCCTCTGGGTTACATCAGGGAGGTCTGTTACCCTCTCGGTTACATCAGGGAGGTCGGTTACCCTCTCGGTTACATCAGGGAGGTCTGTTACCCTCTCGGTTACATCATTAAGAAATGTTACCAACTCAGTTTGATCAAGGAGGTCTGTTAGCTTTCGATTTCTATCGTTTAGTTTAATTAGACAATGACTAAAAGACTTTTAACCAATCAAATCGATCTCAAACCTTGATCTCCGGCAGTGTGATTCGAGTCACCGGATCCTTTGTCATCATCCGTTTCATCAGATCAATGACGTATTCAGACAGGGGCGGACTGTCACTGAACTCCGGCTGGTCGTTCACTATGCTGTGGTAGAGCGCAATCTTGGGATCTTTGTCGAATGGAACTTTTCCGTAGAGGAAACAGTAGAGCGTGACGCCCAGGGCCCAGATGTCCAGGGCCCGGCCAGTAAAGTACTTTTGGCCTTCGCGAACGCACTCTGGGGCTAGGAAAGCGGGACTGCCGGCGGTATTAGATAGTAGGATGTCCTTCCCGGAGAACTCGTTGCTAACTCCAAAGTCGGCAATCTAAAAGTACATTGGTTTTGTCTCGAATGTTACAAGCATCGTCTCTTTGAGCTTGTGCTCTCGTGAATTTTTTTAAAGTTTGGGAAACAAATTCACCTTGATTCGTCCATCATCAGTGAGGAGCAAGTTAGACGGTTTGATGTCTCGGTGAACAATTTTTTGAAAGTGAACTGAAAATAAAATTCGTTTAGTGCTACTTAAAGTAAATGAGAAGTAGTTTATTATAAAATACGAAATAAAAAGCAAATATCTCACAGATTATCTAGTGCATAGGCGGATTAAAGGCTTAAATGTGGTTAAAAAAACTATCAAACGCTGCCTATTGATTTCAGTACTGACTGAACAAAGTTGTACTTTAGTCTGGTTGATCTACCAGCTAAAAAAATTAATAAAAAAGGCGACAGAGACGCTTCTACTCACGGTATTCAAGCCCGGACACAATGTCCCTGAAGTAGCGCCAAGCCGTCTCTTCGTCCAACGGTGTGTCAGTTGGAATTTCCATGACTTGGCCTCGCTCCACCAGTTCAAACACTGAGGTGAGTTTTTATTCCCGAGTTGAAAATCTCTTTATTCCAAAGCTTTGCTAAGGATTCGATGAACGTCCGATATGTGGAGTAAATCATATTTAACAAAGCCACTCACCCATATAGAGATTATCCTGTTCCGGATCGTCCAAAACCTCCACCAGTTTCACCACGTTTGGATGATTCAACTTTTTCTGGATGGCGATTTCACGGTAGACCCTCTGCAAAGGGTCCACCGCTGCTGGAGATGAGGAAGCGGCTGCTGCGGCTAAGCTGCTACTCGACGCGGCCACGGATGAGCAGCCGAAACCACCGGAGCTTCGATGGTCTGCATGAGCGGCGCTGGCGGCGCTCCCAGCTGAGAGAATCCTCGGTGGCGGACGACCTGCACACAGACATTCATGCGGCATCTTTGAAGCTATATTTAAGCAGGAAATTTATCCCACTGGCTAGGTTCGCTGACTTATGACTGGAAGGTCATTAGGTCAAAATCTAAATTTAAATCTGCAGGAGGGCTGCAGGCACTTTGACGCTTAAAGCGACATCGTCCCACAACCAGCGACGGGGCATGTCTGTCCACTGTAAGCGTCCAGTCACACTAAACACGGTATGCAGGCATAGAAACACACAGAGGGTGGCACCCAGTCACGCACTCACATAGGGTGTACAATGTGAATGTGATCCAGGAATGTACACTCTCTATGCCTTGGGGGTTGATCTCATGGGTGTAAATTGCACAACTGGCCCATAGCCCAACCAATTCGTGCACAAGGCCCCAAATTAATGTGACCCTGCACACGAAACGGCGCTAGGAAAAATTAGGCAACCTACTACGCGGGGTCGAACCTGGACCAGTGGCACACAAGGCAGACGCGCTAGACCGCCGAGCCACTCGCCCCCCGAGATCGGGTACAAGTGTTAGCTAGGAAAATTTAGATTTTGTACACAGCTGTTGCTGTGCTGTTGGTTGTACACTTAGTGGAAATGTCTGGTGTCTCAGTATTTTAATTTTTTCTTCGTTAAACTCAAGCCAAGAATGATGGCGAACCTTCCACGCCTATTTTAGAAGCTAATCAAATAATTATAAACGCTATTTCGCAATCTCTGTGACAAGGGATGCCCAAATCCATTGTCACGCGTGATTTTTTTGTTCTAATAATACGCAATAAAGCGTATTCATTAGAAAAAATTCAATAGAAAATTGATTAAGTTATTGATGTTAAACAAAATAGATTAAAAAAAATTAAATAGTATTGAAAAGAAGCTTGGAAACCTCGCCAAAGTCCTCTCTTAAAACACAAACAAAAGAGTCGCAGGATTAAAGCAATTGAAATGCTTACGGAGATCTACCAACAGTAAATTAAAATCCCCAAAGCAGACATATAGAAAGGGAAGTGGCAGCTGCATCTTTGCGAGCAACCAGCTAGGAGCAGCTGTTGCTTGGCCCCAATTATCGAATACAAAATTTCCCATTGCAAAATCTTCTTCAACGCTGCTACACAAGGGCCTCGAAATTACCCGAGCGACAAGCTCTTCCCAGATGCATGTAATTACTGATCCCGAGAACTCCCTACTCAATTATGGTTTTGGATTTCATCCCCTCTGCGACACTAGTAGGGAAAAAGTGGGGAATTATTTCTCGCTATTATAGAAAAAGAAAAAAATGGAGTAGCTAATGTGTCTGAAACGCTGGAAATCAGTAGGAACAACTTGTGGAAGGGAGATTCTTGGCCTCAAATCCCAGTTTTCCCTAAACGTAAACAAGCCCAAAAGAGATCGAACTCTAAAACAACGCCAGGAAAGGAATCCTAGAAGTGCTCTTAAGTAGATAGCAAAGAGCCCCTTATCCTTGTCCGAACAGAATTCTGTCTGACTCTGACAGAACCGAGAGGTCCTAGAAGGCCCTTGTTTGGAGTTCGGGATAACTTTTCTTAGCTAGTGAAAGTTATTGCCCGAGCTGGTTTTCTGAGATCAAGAGAGGTGAGCAAATAGAATTGGCTCTGAAGCAAACACATCTGGGTAAGGACCGACATCAACAATAGACACACTTAGATAAACAAAAACCTTGTTGATAAAAATAGTTTCAGAAATGCCAAGTCGCAGACACTAACATAGATAAGATCAGATGGCCCTAAACCTGCTCACAAAAGATCAAGGCATGATTTATAGCCCCCTATCCGTTTGTTATGCCAATGTGGGGCCAAAAATAGCACCAGTCCTATTTTAGAGTCTGATTGGAGCGGTCGAGCCCACAGCTTTCCACTTGGGAATATTCCTTCAGCCATGTTGATTCTCAAAGCTGCCCTATTGAATAACAAGTATAGTTGCGCTTACGAAAGAAACCTGCCGATCTTCTGAGCTTCTTTTTGCTCAATATTTTCATGGCCTGAAATGGCAAATAGTGATATTTTTATGGTTATTTCATTCTGTTTTCATTCAATTAGCTAATTAAAACAAAATAATTTTGAGTTTGCTTTAATCCAGCTATAATTGGACTTATAAAATTGAAGCTTCTAGCCAACTCACGTAGAGATTGTCGTCCGAAGAGTTGTAAGCCAGTTTTACGATTCCGAAGGAACCCTGCAATAAAATGGATTTAAATGAGGTCAGCTAGAGGGCTTTAGCCGGTTAGTTGCAGTTTTTATGATGTTTTGAAAGCGAAATTTTATGCCACGGTGATGTCGTAGGCGGATTCAATAATGTACAAAAATATTTTAGCCCAATTTGCAGATTTGAGTCTTACCAGAAAATGAGACAACTCAAAAAATACAGATAGATAGAAAGATAGATAGATAGATAGATAGATAGATAGATAGATAGATAGATAGATAGATAGATAGATAGATAGATAGATAGATAGATAGATAGATAGATAGGTAGATAGATAGATAGATAGATAGATAGATAGATAGATAGATAGATAGATAGATAGATAGATAGATAGATAGATAGATAGATAGATAGATAGATAGATAGATAGATAGATAGATAGATAGATAGATAGATAGATAGATAGATAGATAGATAGATAGATAGATAGATAGATAGATAGGTAGATAGATAGGTAGATAGATAGATAGATAGGTAGATAGGTAGATAGATAGATAGATAGATAGATAGATAGATAGATAGATAGATAGATAGGTAGATAGATAGATAGATAGATAGATAGATAGATAGATAGATAGATAGATAGATAGATAGATAGATAGATAGATAGATAGATAGATAGATAGATAGATAGATAGATAGATAGACAGACAGACAGATAGATAAATAGATAGATAGACGCATGCATATTTATAAACCTAAATGGTGGGCATAAATTTAAAGGAAGTGAATTCCAATTAGCAAATGACAGTCGAGTCCCATCAGCACCGGCACTTCATCATACATCCTTGATTACTTATTCAGACTGGAAAAAATTGATTTCATTCACTAACTGATTTGGGTTGAAGCAGAACCAGCTGCTGCTAGTTGCTAGCTGGCTCCCAACGCTCATTAAATATTAATCAGCACGCGGGACTGCAATCTTCTTTCCCAAGCCATTCGAACGCATATTAGATAAGCCACTAAAGATAAGACCCCACAGCTAGACAGAACTGATGACTGCCCATTGAAGCTTTTTGCTATCAGAGTAAACTGATTGCCTACAATTTAGTCGCGAATGCCCCAAAGTCACCTTGCCGATCTCATCCTGCAGCCGGTACTGGTTGAGCATGCAGAAACCCTCCTCAACATTGTGCTCAATGGACACGGAGCTAGACTCCTTGGTTGGCTGTCGGACCAGCCGTCTCACCGGCGAATTATTCGGCGACACGCACGGCGAGAACGGCAGGTGCGGGCAGATCAGGCGGTGCCGGCCAGCGGTGGCCGTGACGCGGTCCTCCGAGGTGCTGTAGGAAATCTTCGGCACTTGGCGGCCAGCCTTGCTGTTGTTGGTGTTGACAGCTGAGGACGGATGCAGCTGCTGCTGCTGCTGAGTCGGTGGAGGCGCCTGACGAGCAACAACGCTTAACGAAGCTGCGGCGTTGCCGTTGGCGGACATTCTGGCTGTTCGCTGCAGCTGCTGGTGGATGAGATTCTGCACCAGCTGAGAGGACGTTCGCGGTTGAGACTGCGATGGTGGACTGCCACCGTGGCTGCCGCTGGTCTCGTCGCGATTGCTTTGACTAAAATCAACGAATTAATTCAGTTTGATCATTCAAAATTCAGCCTTCAGTTGGGAAGGGATGCTATTGTGACTTCATCAATATAGAGGGCAAGGAGAAACTTATTTACCACGCATCATTATCAATCTAAGGTAGGAGCTTAAAAGTACACCCCAGCTAGTGGATCCGGAAGTTTAAGGATCGCACACACGCATTTCCCAGGAAGTGCTCAAATCACGAGATGGAGAGCTTTGATGCTAGGGTCCTATTATACTGTAGCTTTCGGATAATTTCCTTAGTAAAGGATAACAGCTGGCGCGACCCAGCAAGTGATTGATTAAACGTCAAATGAAACGACTCTAGAGAAATTTAATTAATTTCCTAGCTGCAAAAGCGGGCTGTTAGTTTACCTTCTGCAAAAAAATGCACAAAACCAATACTCACCGCTTTAGTGAGCCTAATCTTGGATTCTTTCTGATTGCGGGCTCCAAAGAATTCTCTCCGTAGCAGGAAGCGTCACTAGCAGGTGCCGTGCTCAGGCGAGTCAGCTTCTGACGCTGCAAATGCTGCTGCACTTGTTGGGCTGTCAGAGCAGCTGGTCTCACAGGTGGCTTTTGCAAGCTGGCTTGCTGCTTCTGCTGCTGCTGCTGCTGCTGCGGCAAAGACGGCTCAGAGCCAGCCGCCAAATAGGGCGACTGAGGCGCGTTCTGCTTGTGAAGCTGCTCCGGCGTCGAGCTGTCCGAGACGCCTCCGCTGCTGCTACAGCTGCTGCCTGGGAAAAAAATTTCGGCCCCTATTCGTTAAGTCTGAGCGGTTTTATATTGCAACTCACTGGCTGTTCATTTTTGTGTGTTGCAAGTCTCTAACAGGGCTTGAGGCGGCTGTTCCTGCAGATACAGGGGGGAAGAGGCTCGGGGGTTGGGCCGGCTTGAGGATTCATGCAGAGGCATAATCGCCAGTAGGATGGAAAGCAAAGCCGCAGCTGGACCCACCTTTCAAACCGCCTATTAAGTAGGTAAGGTAAGCTTTTTGCAGTCTCAAATTTTGCCTGTCCAAACTCCGTTGCGCGTCTGCGTAACAGTCGCTACTTTCGCTGCCTCTCATTTTCATCATCTACCCGGCTCGGGTCGTTTAGAGGTCGGTCGGCATTAGCCAAAGAAGGAAATGACAGGGCTCAAAACGGGAAGAGACTGCTGCTGACCCTAAGCTCGAAGAGACGGAATTAGCTGGGAGGTGTGTGCCGCTCTCCAAAAGGGAGAATGAAAATCTATAGCCCAGTTCTTCCCAAAATAATTTGGCAGTCAGTGCAGAGAAGGAGACAGTCGTACAAGCGTACAATCAGAATTGAAAGCTACCATGGGGGCCCACACTGAGTCAAGCAACCATTATTAGACTACGAGTATCTGCAACTGCAACATAATATATACAGCGAATGCCCTCGAGTCTGGCGAGTCACATTGCATTTCTTTGTGGGATTGTCACATATACGTTTTATAGCACTGCCTGTCCCTCTGACGGAGGGATCTTTACGTCAACATTTCGGGGCTTGGGTAGCCTGTAAGCCTAGATGAAGCATCCGGCAAGGGTGTGGCCAGCTTGCATCCGTCTTCCATCCTGGATCTAGCAGGCTTCTTTCTAATTTATTTTCTTCTAGCTGGCTCATGCCTGACGCTCTAGAGCCATATCGGTCTCTCTTCAGGGCGTTATCTACTAACGATTTCCTTTTCGACTGGCCTGACCATTGGGAAGGCCTCAAAAGCTATCAGTAGAAGTCACGCGAGAGATCGGTTCCTCTACTGATCCGATTCGATTCGATTGTTGGCGCTGTTGATTTTGCATACAGATCAGATAAGACCCAACTGAGATGAGTCGATGGAGAGAGGTATTACAGAGGAGGGAGACATAAAGTACAAAAAACACAGTTGTAAGAAACGCGTCATACTAGTAGTACTTGTTTAGAAAAGCCTCACGTGAAAAGTCAGCTTATTGATTTGTTGCAGTGTCTGTGCGCTGTGCAAGAGACGACAGGCATCACTTCGTGAGTCGTCGCCCAAATAGATTTATAGATGCGCAGATAGCTCTCCGAAGCTAAAGCCGGTGCAATCCTCTCTTTTCCCTCCCGCATCGCTTTGCCTGCTCAAAAGCACCTTCTCTTATTCGGCTTATTCTTCTCTCTCTCTTTCTGTTCAGTGCGGTTCGAGTAAATCGATGGAAACCGCTACAGCTTTTGCCTATAGCTATAGTTTCTCTTTCTGCGCTGCAACCTCGGCTATAGAGCCGCGGTCTCCCTTAGCTCGATGAGCGCTGAATTAGTAACTGTAGCTTTCCCTCTGTAGCATTTTGCCTGTACAAATTTTAGGGACGAGTAGACGAGTAACGACGAATTTCTAACACAACTGATCGACATTTCACCCTATATTTTTTGCAATCTGTGCTAATGCCAAAGCTGCTCAGTTTACTTATAGGGAAACAATAATTACGTACAAAGGAAAGCAAAACATCCAGGCAGAGAAGACATAATGACTGGGAATATAATGGGAAGGGGGCGGCAACCATTCCCACGTGAGCAGGGATGTAATGAGAATCTGATTGTGCGCCAACTAGAGTCCTACTGCAACTGGCAACTCTTTCTCAACGCCGCACCCTAAACCTATACTGTGCGCCTTTGCTCCACGCCCTGGGCATCGCCTCCATGCAAACTCTTCTTCTCTCATCATCTTCAATTAAGCGATCGGGCAATCCGTGAATTTGGTTGAAGAGGGTGCGCGCAGTATTGCACTCACCGCCCGACAACACAGTCAGTCAAACCCGCTCGCTCGCCCTCCTCCCCCCACGGGAGGGAGCAGAGAAATCCCAGCTCCCCGCTAGGTCTCTCTCCGGCTTCAGCAGAGGGGATGCCTGCATAAGATGCGCCTCCTGGGGGCATGGAGCCTTCGTGTCTCTGCCCCACTTGCCTTCAACCAAACTAACACAGTCACGCTACAGAAGCAAAAAAAACGGGACGCTCCTCTTCTTCCGCCCCGGCTTCTCTTCTTCTCATATACTTAAATTCACGTTCTCTCTCGCTATTTCGCTCAGCCTCTTTTGTATTCGCCATATTTAGTCCCGATGTTTGCGTACCGCACCGGTGGAACTCGATTATTCGATTGAGAGTCCGCTAAAAATAACACAGGATTACAAAACAGCCTAATCACTCAGCCTGATCCGTGGAGTAATATTGAGTTGTAGTCTAGTGACTGGGGAGTCTGCCGTGTGGCGGTGGGATGGGAAAACTTAGGGTGGTTTTGTGGCCTGTGGTCTGGTCAAAACATTGGTTGTTTAGTTTCTTTATTTTAACCAGCTATTTTTGAGACAAAATTGAATGCAAAAACAGTGAAATCAGACGGCGATTGCTCATTCAATTAGAACAAAATGATCCACAGACTGTGACTAAAACCAACAGCTTATTGTGTTTTTAAAGCTACCTTAAATACGGATAGAAAACAACCTTAGAAGTCATTTATACTGGCAAAGACAAAGAAGGGATTATTTTTTTGGATTAGTCAAACAAATAGCTCGTAGAAGGGTGATATTTTGGGAGATGACTTAACTTTTGTTTCAATACCCCGCACTGATTTCATCGGATATACATTTTAAAATGGATTGAGGATTAGCCAAAAAACGCTTAAGAATTTGATGAATTGCATTTCGAAAATGACTTTCAGCACTTACCAATTAGTAGAAAGTGAACAGCTTCACAGGTTGACATGCCAGGATATCTTTCTAAAGGTGTTAAAATCTTAGGACGAGAACCTGAGACTCGAATAGTCATCGAGAGAGAGAAGGAGTAATGTGTATAAAAGCCCTGAGCACCGAGCTTCTTTCGAGTTTTTCCTACCCCTGTGCTCAAATCATTTTTGCATTTTTTGGCACAGCTACAAGTGGGACCTTGCCTGCCTCTTGCGCCTCGAAACCCGCGAACTGCGCATAGCTAGTTTTCGAACTAACTCAATTTCGTTAGGAAAGCTGAGTACATTAACAACAGTACAGCACGCGAGCAGGCCCTACAGAGTGTCCAGGGCAGAGAGAGAAAAGCAAACAGCTCAATTGTGCAAAGACAGGACCCACGTTACGAACGTACAAGCACAAACCTGGAAAATAAAATCAAAAAGCAATCGAATGGACTCACCGCAGCCCATCCTCGTCAGGAAAGTTGCGATGGCATTTTTCAAGCAGCCATCAGGCAAAGAGTTCATTAATTGGTCTTGAGGCAGAAGAAACACCCCCGAGGTGTGTTGGATAAGATTGGAGGCTGGTAAACAGAATTGCTGTTTAGGTTGCGGATGGATTTCTACAGTAGATGCTCGCGTGTCCGCATGTTTAAATAGACAGCCGAGGAACTGTGGTTGGCTGCTGACGTGTGTTGCGTGCATCTATCGATCCCTTACCCAGGCTATTGGGAGCAGTAGGCGAGCAGGATCTGCGGGGAGACAGGGGATGAGAAACAAACAGGGGACGGGGTCACCAGGCAACCAAATGAATGTTCGTACTCGATTTGAAAGTTGTGTCATACTCGTAGCGGTGCACACGAAAGCCTATATTTACAAAATGTTGATATCAGCCACAAAATATGCGGCAATTTTTCCATCGATATTCTTAGAAAAAAAATCAATTATTCATGGCAGCGATTTCTAATTAGAAATCAGTCATTTTTCGAACGTTATCTGCCGCTACTTTCATGGAAAATAGATTAGCTAGAATCGTAACGATTTGCACTTTATTGGCTAAGAAATTAACCGCTCTAAGTAAGAAAAAACGTTAGTGATTCTTTACACTGACTTGGGCCAGACAATTTCTATCCACAAACTGAAATTTGAGCCGCAGGCAAGCGCGAAAAAATAGATCGCTTAAGTCAAGTGGCCCACAATTTTGTTGATTTATAGTTAGCGTCGCTATAGAAACAAAGGAAAAATGCACTGCTACTTAGTTTTTCTGTTTTGCAAAGAGCCGTGGAGGCTTTTAAAAACTCGGATGTCTAATTTGATGGATCGCATTTTACTATCTTTTATCAGAACAGAAATATATGGAAATGCTGGCTGCTGGCCTGCTGATGGGAAAAACGTTAAATCTGCAGGAGAGCTCCAGGCACTTTAACGCTGAAAGCGACATCGTCTTACAACTAGCGACTGGGCATGACTGTCCATTGCGCTGACTCCTGAAGCGCGTTCAGTTACACTAAATACGGTATGCAGGCATAGACACACATAGGTTCCAAGAATGTGCACTCTCTATGCCTTAGGGGGTTGCCCTCATGGGCGTGAATTGCGCAACTGGCCCATAGCCCAAACATTCTGTGTCCTATTCAGGACTGTGGATTGTTGGAAAAACACATAACAAAATTCGAGAAATAATTCTGCCCCTTTGGATAAGTATTTTGCCATATTTTTATCCATCCTCTATTAATTTACGTGACGCAAACGTTTTTTTAATACACTATCGAACCAAAAAGAAGCAACAAAGCGCTTTTAGTACACTTAAAGTACATTCTTTTCTGCCAGTATTCTAAAAAGTCTCTATTTACGAGTAGAGTAAGTGTACTAATTCAACTTATTGGTCTATAATAAATTACATTTTAAACAGAAAAAACAGCTAATAAATTGACTGCCTTAGAAACGCAAAATAAAGGATTTTTACCGTTAAAAAATTATCTGAGTAAAAACAAAAAACAAAACGACTGTTAGAGCGACGAAAAAATGAGGAAATGTCAGCTTCTATAGTGTGTCTTGCCTTCTCTATGCTAACAAAACAGTAGATAATTGCTAAAAAAACCCTCAGTTTCCGAGCCAAGCAAACCCTTCGACAGTGCCACAATCTTCAAGACAAAGGAAATCCTTGAACTTCAACCAGATCTTGGGCAAACTGGAGGTGCTGCTGCAGCACACCCAGATCCTGACAGTTAGCTAACGAGGCGGCCATCTTTTCTAGAATGGCCATCCAGTACAGCTGGTATTCGTTCTCTCTGGACGACCATTTGTGCAGCAGTTCGGGCGACAAAGATCTCTGCTGAAACCCCAGAGCGGCCGTCACTTTCTTAGCCCGGACGCCAGCGGAGGAGTACAGCTGCTTGGACGGGTCCACCCGACGGACGGCATCTGTCAGCTGGCGCAACTGACGCAATACTGCAAGTTTCTTAGCGGCGAGCACCGGCTCTTCAGTTTGCTGCAGATCGCGCATTCGCTGGCTGAGTGTGTTGAAGCAGATGGCCAGCACGAACTGCTTGGTGACCTCCCACTGCTTGGCCAGGCCTTTGCCCGCCGCTGACTCGGCTTTGACCCCGGTGAAGCTGCTGCTGCCAAGGATAACTTCGGCTGAGTCTTCCTGGCACTGAGACGTTGTCTTCCCGTTGCTCATGATGCCTTGCAGCTGGACTACGGTTGCGTCACCCGAGGTCATCTGGTGCTGCTGGCTGTGACCTTTCCGACGCCTGGAGTTGCAGGCCACAGCGGCGGTTGCCGAGGTGGCTGGCTGTTGCTGGGCATTTTTGGCGCAGAAGATGAGCATCTGATCGATCAGGGACGAATGCGGCCCTAGAGAGTTGGACGCGTCACCTAGAGCCGTCTGGGCATCCTTGCTGTTCTCGCCTGTAGAGAAGGCCGTGCCAGCGTCCTCATTCGTGTTGTCAGCATCCAGCGGGTTCTTGTCGTTGTCTGTGTCGCCATCCGCAGCGCTCAGGTGGCGCCGACGATGAGACGAATGACGCTGAACTCGGGCGCCGTCGTCGTGCTGATGATGCCGATGGTGCTTGGAGCGTCGTCCGGACGAACGTCGGGTAGCATTGTCGCCAACGGAGTTCGAACAAGTTTGATCGCGCTGGATGTTCAACTGAACTTTCTCCGGCTGATGCTGGTGCTGCTGCTGCTGTTGATTTCGTTGATGATGACGATGCTGATGCGATGATCGACTTGGCTGAACCTGCTGCACCAAATCTGCCGGTCGCATCATTTTATAAAAATTTCAAATTACGATTTATGCGCCAGTTGAAGCGTTTGACTTGTTAAAATTTGAATTTTCAAGCTGAGTTCCCAGTGTTTTGTCTGGTTAGCAACATTCGTGTACCATAGACAAAAACTATTCTACTAGACTCAGCGCTAAGAGATCAAGCTGAAGGATGTCCAAGTCTAGGGCATCCAAGGCCAAGGCTTGTTTGTGCCGGTTTGAATGAATGCTTTTTTTCCAAGGACACCTTAAGCAGAAGGACGGGACACTTCGTTTCTTGGAAAGTTTTTGGAGTATAATTTTTGCGAAAAAATGCACTACGGAGATGGGAAATTTGCTGTTTTTTCGACATAAAATTAAAGATTGCGCTCGATTGGAAGCAGATGCAGATCTCATATTTTGATATGTGTTTCCTGCCTTCTTACTCTATCGAACTATGTACGTCTTAATTTGTGAAAAATTGATCTTCCTACTATTTTATTGATATTAGTTCACTTTCGTAAAAAATTACTAAATGACAAATAGCCAATCCAGACAGAATCAGACATTGACATGTGACTGGACCAGCAAAATTATCCGAAATGCTGATGGATTGAAATGTTCTTTGAATAAAACAGACTTGGTTACAAGAGGATGAGAACCTGCGCAGCATGTAAAATAGCAATTTAATTGAAATTAGAATTTTCGACAAATATTTTTTAAATAATTTAAAGATCAATATTTCACAAATTAAGACGTACATAGTTCGATAGAGTAAGAAGGCAGGAAACACATATCAAAATATGAGATCTGCATCTGCTTCCAATCGAGCGCAATCTTTAATTTTATGTCGAAAAAACAGCAAATTTCCCATCTCCGTAGTGCATTTTTTCGCAAAAATTATACTCCAAAAACTTTCCAAGAAACGAAGTGTCCCGTCCTTCTACTTAAGGTGTCCTTGGTTTTTTCTTGCTAGCTATGCCAGAGATTCACAAAAAAATTTCAAATCGAAAGTAGATCACTAAAATTAATAACTTATTCGTCGAACTATATTATAAAGATCTGGAAGGTTTTTCAATGAAAAACTTTTAGAGGTTGTTTCGGAAATACTAATGCTGGTTCGGAGAAATTTTCCTAAGCTACCAAGATTGATTAACATCATGCGAAAATTATGTCGTATTTTCAGTGCGATTTGGCCCTAGGTTTTTAACGTGATGTCTAAATTTCTATCAGTGTACATGTAACTATGAGCTTGAACAAGATCGATGCAATTGGCTTAGCTGCAGATGGCATAGCTAAATGAAAAAAACCCGAAAAACACACTTAGCCTCAGAATAAAAACATTTCCAATACTGGACACCTGTAATCAACATAGCAAGCCAATTCAAAATCACGTCTCAAGGTGATGAATAACGAGCTCGTTGCAAATGCAGCAAGCCCTTAAAAACCCAAGGCACATCTGTCAATGATAGAGCTAATATAGGTGCAGGTGTTTCCAAATAAACTGGAGAGAAAGTTACAATCCTACAGTTGGAGAGGAAGAAAAATATGTTTGGTAAACAACTTGAAGAGATCCAGGGATAATACGCTCAGGAGCCAGGTGCCTTACTGGTCAAACGTTAGTTATGGAACATACATTTTGAGGATAGTAATATTACCAATAATTATTCAAATTTAAAACAAAAATCAAGTCAAAAAACGCTGTCTAGACAAGAGTTTAAAAAATATCGTTAACTGGTGCAAAATTTGGCAACAATCACCTGTATCTTGGTTATAGATTCTAGGTATGTGTATACCTATAATATTTATTTTTGCTAATGAAAAGAAAAAAACAGATATTCATATTACTAATAGTATATAATGATACTAAATGTACATTTCAGCTTGATAGAATTAATTACATGGCAAGGTAAATTGTAAGAAACTTTAGCAAACTAATAGAAAATCTAACATAAAAACTAAGCCTACTACTTTAAAAAAGCTGGAGTAGTAATGTGAGCATTTTTAAATAAAACATTATACAGGCGCTGTTTGACCTTTACTCAGGCAAAAAAATATGGGGCCCGTTACACATTCCCTAAATTTCACATCCCCAAAATTCACAGTTTCATAGCTGTTCTCGCTGTTTATGAACAAGCGAAATACACGAAGAGAAAAAACATAAAGTGGGTAATGAAAGAGCTTGCAACAATTGGAATATAGAGGATGTGAAGTGAAATATAGGGAATATAATGTGGCCTGCAAATTTTAAGGGGAGCGAGTCGCTCGGCGGTCTAGCGCGTCTGCCTTGTGTGCCACTGGTCCAGGTTCGACCCCGCATTATTGGTTGCCAATTTTCCCTAGCGCAGTTTCGTGTGCAGGGTCACATTAATTTGGGGCCTTGTGCACGAATTGGTTGGGCTATGGGCCAGTTGTGCAATTTACGCCCATGAGGGCAACCCCCCAAGGCATGGAGAGTGTACATGCTTGGAACCGCCGCTTGTACACCCTATGTGAGTGCGTGACTGGGTGCCGGCCTGTGTGTTTGTGTCTATGCCTGCATACCGTATTTAGTGTGACTGAACGCGCTTCAGGAGTCAGCGCAATGGACAGTCATGCCCCATCGCTGGTTGTGGGACGATGTCGCTTTAAGCGTCAAAGTGCCTACAGCCCACCTGCAGATTTACGTTTATTTAGCTTTTTAGGCCTGCAAATATTTTTAGGATAAATGAAATTTAGGGAATGTGAAAATTAGGGAATGTGAAAAGCCCATAAAATAATTTAGTAAATATGATTATGATTTTCATTATTGTTCTTATTATAACCAGCAAAAATAAGCAAACATTTGATTCTATATAACTAGATTCCTATCATTCTAATGAGTTTCACAGCTTCATAATTCATCTACTCAGATCCCGTTCATAGTCGAGCAAAATCTTCAATCCTTCCAGACAGCCGCAATTCTTAAACGCAGTGCCTAACTGGCTAACAGTGAGCCTGCAACTGTTGATCAGGTGAATCAAACCCTGGTAAAGAATGTCGGCAGGACTATACGGATACTCGCGTTTTAAACGTTCGAATTCATCTTGGGATAGGCCGAGATTGTCTAACACAGACGCGCGTTTGCTAGCCAAATCTTTGGAAGAACACAGTAGCCTGGCCAGATGTTCCGTAGCTACAATTTCAGCATAGGAACGGCTTAACAGCTCAACTGGACTGCTTGGTGACATTACCGGCAAGCGCTGGACAACTCGAGCATTGAATTTGGCTCCGCCTGCAGCAGAAGCAGCGGCAGCATCAGCAGCAGCAGCAGCATCATCATCCGCTTTAAAATTCACAACATCGCCACCAACTGTGCCAATCTGGACTGTGAATGCCGGAGCCACCTGGAACCCCATGGTTGTGCAACATATTTAAACGATAGTTAGACGAAATAAACTGACAGAAAGGAAACTTACAGTCGATTGAGATGAATTTGTTCTTTGCTGAGAGTTGGCGGAAACATCCATTGCGGAACCGGAAGAGGACTTGAAAAAATCCGAAGAAAAAAAAAACAATCAATTAAATTAATATTATTAATTTCTACATAATACAATGCACCCTACCTGCTGTTGGTTAGACGGTGCAGCGGCTGATGAAGGCTCACTAGTCAAACCAGTAGCGGCGTCATCAATCTGTAGCAAGAAGTATTAGAGAAATGTTAACATGTAGAGTTAATGAAGTAGAGATAATCTAGTGAAAGTGAGTGCCTGGATTCTGTAGGCGTGGTGAAGTGCAAATCTGGTGAAAGTGAGTGCCTGGATTCTGTAGGCGTGGTGAAGTGTCGGTCTGGTGGAAGTGAGTGCCTGGGTTCTGTAGGCGTGGTGAAGTGTCGGTCTGGTGAAAGTGAGTGCCTGGATTCTGTAGGCGTGGCGAAGTGCCGATCTGGTGGAAGTGAGTGCCTGGATTCTGTAGGCGTGGTGAAGTGTCGGTCTGGTGAAAGTGAGTGCCTGGGTTCTGTAGGCGTGGTGAAGTGCCGATCTGGTAAAAGTGAGTGCCTGGATTCTGTAGGCGTGGTGAAGTGCAAATCTGGTGAAAGTGAGTGCCTGGATTCTGTAGGCGTGGTGAAGTGTCGGTCTGGTGGAAGTGAGTGCCTGGGTTCTGTAGGCGTGGTGAAGTGTCCGTCTGGTGAAAGTGACTGCCTGGATTCTATCAGCGTGGTGAAGTGTCCGTCTGGTGAAAGTGAGTGCCTGGATTCTGTAGGTGTGGTGAAGTGTCCGTCTGGTGAAAGTGAGTGCCTGGATTCTGTAGGCGTGGTGAAGTGTCGGTCTGGTGGAAGTGAGTGCCTGGATTCTGTAGGTGTGGTGAAGTGTCGGTCTGGTGAAAGTGAGTGCCTGGATTCTGTAGGCGTGGTGAAGTGCCGATCTGGTGGAAGTGAGTGCCTGGATTCTGTAGGCATGGTGAAGTGTCCGTCTGGTGGAAGTGAGTGCCTGGGTTCTGTAGGCGTGGTGAAGTGTCCGACTTGTGAAAAGTGAGTGCCAGGAACCAAGTAAGCGCAAACGACGCACCCCCATATAATTGAACTCCTCCTCAACCACACCGAGCGACACAGTCTGAGCCCTGGCGTCAGCCGAGGGAATCGTATCCGCCGGTGGCAGCTCCCTCAACCGGTCCAACACCCGATTTCTCTCCTCATTCATTCGATTTAGGTTGCACTGTTGCCAGAGTCCGCTGATCTCAGCAAAGGTGGCGCGTTTTTCTGGTTTTTTATCGCCCATCTTGCTAATGACTTGCTTGGCTGTCTCTTGCAGTTGCTCCAAGTCGGGAGTTTGCTCAGCAAGCGGAAGCTTACTAAAACAGCCGTCATCCAGAAGGCGATGAAAATCTTTAATATGCAGACCCTGTCGCACGCGCTCCTTGAACTCTTCGATTCTGTCGCCAATCTGCTGACGAACCGACAGCATTCCGAAGGCTTCCACTACGAAGATGGCGTACAGGTACCTGTCCCCGAACAGGTCTGGCTGACGAAGCGGATCGTCGTAGGTTTCTGGCAGGCGGCGTTCGATTCCACGCATGCTATCAAACTCCAGGGTGTTCTGCGTGGCCACTGACTCAACAGAGCGTTTGGATAGGCCGAAGTCCGCGATCTGCAGTATGGGCGTCGGCTGCTGTAAGACTTTCAAACTTTCAATCTGCCTCTCCTATCTAATGAAGCAAATTAAAACTCTGACCTTGGCATTCAGCAAATCGTCAATCAGCACATTGTCAATAGCCAGATCTCGGTGCAGAATGCCACCATTTTGCCGGCTCTGCAGGTAGTTGAATCCCTCTGACACCTGCAGCATCCAGGAAGCAACGAGCCACGGATGCCGGGCTTTGGTAGTGCCGGGTTGCTGCGGTTTTAGAGAGCATGATAGTTGCTTTTTAAGGAATAACAACTGTATTAATGATCATACACTAAAACTGCTGACAGACAGGCAGACAGACAGACAGAAATACAGACAGACAGATACATAGACAGACACACAGACAGACAGACAGACAGACAGACAGACAGACAGACACACAGACAGACAGACAGACAGACAGACAGACAGACAGACACACAGACAGTCAGACAGACGGACAGACAGACAGACCGACAGAAAGACAGACAGAGAGATACATAGACAGACACACAGACAGACGGACAGTCAGTTAGACAGACAAACAGACAGACACACTGAGAGACAGACAGAAGTACAAAAATTCCAACAAACCATGGTGGCCAGCCGCTTAGAGAACAATCGCATGCTGCCATGCTTGCAATATTCCATGCCGTAACCAATAAGCTGGTTGACCTCGTGACAATAGAGGTACAACACTTTGATGAAAGATTTATGCTTGTTACTGATGTCGTGCATGTACTTGATCTCGTGAACCATGTGCTTTAATTGCCTGCAAATGCAATGGTTGCTACGCATAGATTTTTCGCAGTTTTCCAATATCTATTTAATTAAAAATCGTTACCAAGTTTTCTTGACCACGTTATCTTCCATTTTGAAAATTTTTAGCGCAAGCGGAGCATCGCTGGGTGAGCTCTTCAGCTGGCAGCGATGGCAGGTGGCAAATGATCCCTTGCCTGTAATCGAAATCCAATCATTTGCCATGGCAACAAACATTCGGGGAGAAAAACTAATTATATCATCAAGTCGCTCACCAATCAAGCTTTCTGGTGGAAATTCCACGTCCGTATTCCACAAAATTTTTAGCGATTCACTGTCAACGTCTGGAGCAATCTGGAGATTTGAATTCGGCTTTAATGTAAGTACAATAGAATTCAATTAAAAGGCAATTTTTGCTGCACTGCGCATGCAGGCTTGCTGGGTTTGATACTTTAGGCTTTGCTGCACTGCGCATGCAGGCTTGCTGGGTTTGATACTTTAGGCTTTGCTGCACTGCGCATGCAGGTTTGCTGGGTTTGATACTTTAGGCTTTGCTGCACTGCGCATGCAGGCTTGCTGGGTTTGATACTTTAGGCTTTGCTGCACTGCGCATGCAGGCTTGCTGGGTTTGATACTTTAGGCTTTGCTGCACTGCGCATGCAGGTTTGCTGGGTTTGATACTTTAGGCTTTGCTGCACTGCGCATGCAGGTTTGCTGGGTTTGATACTTTAGGCTTTGCTGCACTGCGCATGCAGGTTTGCTGGGTTTGATACTTTAGGCTTTGTTGCACTGCGCATGCAGGCTTGCTGGGTTTGATACTTTAGGCTTTGCTGCACTGCGCATGCAGGCTTGCTGGGTTTGATACTTTAGGCTTTGCTGCACTGCGCATGCAGGCTTGCTGGGTTTGATACTTTAGGCTTTGCTGCACTGCGCATGCAGGCTTGCTGGGTTTGATACTTTAGGCTTTGCTGCACTGCGCATGCAGGTTTGCTGGGTTTGATACTTTAGGCTTTGCTGCACTGCGCATGCAGGTTTGCTGGGTTTGATACTTTAGGCTTTGCTGCACTGCGCATGCAGGTTTGCTGGGTTTGATACTTTAGGCTTTGCTGCACTGCGCATGCAGGTTTGCTGGGTTTGATACTTTAGGCTTTGCTGCACTGCGCATGCAGGTTTGCTGGGTTTGATACTTTAGGCTTTGCTGCACTGCGCATGCAGGTTTGCTGGGTTTGATACTTTAGGCTTTGCTGCACTGCGCATGCAGGTTTGCTGGGTTTGATACTTTAGGCAGGCAACATAAAGTGACTCACTGCTCGTTTCAGCTCTTCTTGAAGCATTCTTAACACATGTTGACGCTGCTGCTCCATCCGATCAGTGTTGCACGATTTCCACATGTTGAAGATTTCAGCAAACGCTGACCTTTGCTCAGGAATTAGCTCAGCCATTTTCTGCACTACTTGCTTGATTGTCTGCTTCAGAAAGTTGTGTTCTTCACAATCCGATGGAATCTTATCAAAGCAATTGTCTTGAAGGAGTTCTAGAAAGTATTGCAGATGTGTGCCGGATCTAAAGCGGCCAACATACATCTGGGCATTGCCTCCAATCTGCTCCTCAAGAGACAGTTGTCCGAAAACTTCTACAACCAGCATACCATAGAAATATCTGTCGCCATATTGGTCTGCTGGTCTCGAAGGATTGTCGAATGTCTCCGGAAGCTGCATATGAATGCCCAGGGTCTTTTGAAGCTCCAAAGTGCTCTGAGACACAGTCACTTCATTTGACTTTTTAAATAAGCCGAAGTCCGTGATCTGGAGTAGTAGGTCAAGTTACATTCTGATTGTGCTTGTGACGTCTGGGCAAAAGTATGAGAACTAGTGCAGCTGCTCAATGACAATGAGAATTTTTGCAAGAGCTCCACGAGGTATGAGAAAGTGGCGCTAGAAACAATCAAACTTACCTTGATCCCAAGCTGGTCATCAATCAGTACGCTGTCAGCGGACAGTTCTCTGTGAAAGATAACGCCTTTAGGACGAGTCTGCAGATAATGGAATGCATCAGACACTTGCAGCATCCAGTGGGCTTTCAGCCAAGGATACTGGTCCTCCCCGCGGCTCTAAAACACAAATAAAAAATAAGGTTCTTGACGAAATTTCCACGAGCTAAAATCTGTGGCGAAACCAGCTAAAGTTCGCACCAATTGTGCACTGAGCTTTCGAAGGCTTCCGTGCCTGCAGTACTCCATGGCGAAACCCGTCAGCTTTGACCCCTGGTTGTACAAAAATTTGACGCTAATAAATTTGACGCTCTCTTTGCTAAGCTCGCGAAGCACGGTAACCTCTTGGGCCATGTGCTTAAGGATCCTGAAATTCAATGCATTTTATCGTAAGAAATTAAAAAAACTGTTCACATAAAACGACCCACCATTGGGAGCGACTTGGATCACTGAAATCGAATATTTTTAAAGCTAAAGTTCTCATCGAAGGATCATCTGCAAGCCAGCATCGATGCACACTGGCGATGGAGCCTTTGCCTGCATTGGATTTAAGAAAGCAAATTAAATATTGAGGAAAGGTTGTGAAGGCCTTGTACAAAATAAAATCGAACAAGCCTCACCAATCAGCGAATCTTCAGGAAAGTAAAAGTCTTCGCTTTTTTTGCTATTTAGCAAAGCCATTTCAAGATAATTGTTAATTAGTTTGTTTTTTGTTCTAATTAGACTGCGACTGGCTGAAAACAAACCAAAATTAAATCATTTAAAAGGATTTATATTTCCGTTCGCAAGGTATAATACTTTGAATTACAAATACTTATCACTGTGGCATGACTGTGAAACAGTTTTCTTCACAATCCTTCAAATCCAAATTCCTTAAACTAGCTACTACAGAATGAGGAAAATCATGACCCAATGACACCCTCGACTTAAACTTCGAACTCGACCTAAAAAAACCTACGCCGAACCCCAAATCATCCAAATGATGAGTAAAAAATAAGCGAGAAATGTTTAAGCACATGGCGCTGTAGTGTGTATCTCAGCTTCTTTACTTCAGGACGTTGACGTACTACTTAAAAAAAAGATGGACAAAATATAATGAAAATTCCAAGAAAAAATAATTTCGTAGTGTAAGCTTAACGTGTGCAAAAAACAAAAAAGGATCAAAATGCATCATCTAATTCAAACGAGTATTCCTCTTATGTATTGTACTTTATAAACTAATTAGGAGGGCATAAATCATGAGAACTAAATATTCTAGTCAGTAATCATGCAAGTAGTCTCTGTCATCGTATTCGTTGTCGCCATAGTCAGTGGAGCCAGGCGTGTCTCGACTACAATCTTCATCCTCTTCGTCACCATAAAACCAATTAGTCAGCTGAAATTTGCATTGCCCAAAGAATTCTTCATGCGTTGGCTGTTCGTAAGGTAGCGACAGCAATTTTGGTGCAGGTTTTACACTACTAGAAGTAGTGTCGGATGTAGCCTCATCCCTGAAGGCTACATCGACTGATGGAGCATCACAGCCTGTCCTAGACGTGTCAACAGTTGCTACATTGCTCGCTAAATGTCCTTCATCACTGGTGACGTCATTGCGCAACATTTCCATGACGCGGAGTCGTTCAGCTTCCATTCGCATTGTATCACAGTCTCGCCACCATTCACTAATAGTGTCAAAGGTTGCCCGCTCCTCGGGTACTTGGTGAGCTGCAGCTCTCACAACTTGCTTTACTGTTGCCTGTAGCTTCTTTAATTGCTCATCTTCGTCATTAATCGCATTGAAGCACCTGTCATCTAGCAAGCGCTCGAACTGTTCCAAGTGCCTACCGTCTCGCACCATCTGCATGTACTTGTCAGCTTGACTTCCAATAACTAATCGAAGCGACTGCTTGGAAAAGGCTTCAACCACGCAGATGCCGTACAGATATCTGTCATAAAACATGTCGGGCTGGCGCATTAGATCGTCATACTTTTCTGGAACTCTACGCTCAATTGTGCGCCGCTGCTCTAGCTGTAAAGACTGCTCCGTGGCGATCGAGTCCGTGATACCTTTTGCTAGGCCAAAGTCAGCAATCTGGAAGAGTGGTAGAGATCCAAAAGATAGATAGACAAGACTCGAAATCGAACAGTTGAACTACCTTCACGTCTAGAGACTCCGTGATAAGAAGGTTATCCAGGGCTAGATCGAGATGAAGCAATGTCCCGGATGTTCTAGCCTGAAGGTAGGCAAAACCATCTGCCACCTGTAGCATCCACTTGGCAGTGAGAAATGGAAACAATTGCTCTTTAGACTGCGGCGTCTACAAAAGTTGAAAAAAAACGAAACAATTTTGCTGAAAGAATTTTGAGCTTAATGAGTACAGAAATAGCAACTCACTACCAGGTCCAGCTCCATACGTTTAATGAACTGGCGTAGACTTCCATGGTTGCATAGCTCCATACCGTAGCCGCAAAAAATTCCATCCTTGATGTACAACCATAGAACTTTAACGAATTCCTCACGCTCCTGACCCAATTTATGTATAGTTTCAACTTCACGCATAAGTCGCTTCTCTATCCTAAAGTGTAGTTAAACAGTAAGAAAGGGGTTTAAAAAATTGCATTAACTTAATAGCTGAACAAGGGCGATGCAGGGAAGCACAGTTTAATACCATTTCTTGTGGATGACACTGATTTCCTCTCTAGTGGATGAGTGAAGTTCCTTCAGTACGAGTTTAGTGCCAGACTGGTCAGATTTTAGCGAGCAAAGCTGGCAAGTTGCGAAAGCACCTCTACCTTAAAGTTTTTTTAGTTAGGATGCAGAAATTTGGCACTGACAAAAATTGTAAGTAATAAGTTAGGTTAAAAATACCCACCTAAATAACCTAGCTTGTGAAGATCATTCTCAGTTACACAATCTAGTTTGGAGCTTCGAGCACTCATGAATTGAGGTGCTGAAAATGGAGAGAAGTTTTAATTAAACATTTAAATAATGCAAAAATCCAAGGTATTAAGTCTCAAGCTATAAGAAAAAGACATAAAACTAGAAACCTAAGGAAAATTTGCCTTAAAAAACTTTAACCTACTAGAGTAAAGTTTTGTCAACCAAACAAGAAAGCCATGTTTTTTTCTTTTCTTTACAAATTTATTACTAATTTCTGATTTCTTGTTTACTAATTTCACTTAGCACAATTTGCCATAAGTAGAACTATTTACTTAAAACTATTGCAAGTATTGTGATCTTTAAAATTATACTTTACTTGTAATAGTTTCCTTAAGTAATTCATCTGTTAAATACAAAGTCTCATTTTTAATGATTTTTTAGCATAAAAAACTAAGCAAAGCAAAGTATGGCTACAGAGAGCTAGCTTTTGCTATGATTCTTTTGTAACTGATTGTAAACACTGAATTAATTAATTTGATATCCTAAATTTATAGTTAAAGTCTCTAGTTACAATTTTTTTCTTATATTAAAAAACTAAATCCCAAAAAGCATAGAAAAATTAGGCTAATAATATGGATTGTTAAAAGTATATCTGATTTTTATAAAACATAAAAGTAATAAAGGACAAAAATTGCTATAACCCCTAAGTATGACATATTCTTTCATATTATCATGGTATGAATTTATTAATTACTTGATAAATTAGATACTTTAATATTAAAAGAAAAGTGATATACCTCTGTTCGACTTTTAGATCCCTCATTTGGTTGGCAATGCCTTATCTTACAATATTCTAATTTTATATTAATTCTTAAGAATGTGGCAATAGTTTAGTTTTCCTTGCATAATTATTTTCTGTCTATTTGAATTATTTTGAAGAATTAGTAGCAAACAAACTCTAAAAAAGAATATTGGGAAAGTAGCAAACAATACTTAAATTGTCAAAGTGGATAATAATAGCTAATACAATAAAGTATTGCACCAAATCAGTTCTTGGGATAAAGACAATGCCATGGATACTCTTTACAGTGGCTTTCAAACAAGACATTGCTAGTGCCATGCATAGGGTGCCAGTCATTTTGTTTGCTACCAAGTTGTTGGATTTACAGATAGTGGATTTATCTTTAAAGATTTAAGACTTAAGATTTAAGAGGCATGGGATTCTCAAGATTTATCTTTGGAAATTATAAAATGCAATGAGAATGATGGCATAAATTCCAGGCCAGGTACACTAGCATAGCACCTGCTATATATCAAAATCCTTAATGTATGCAAATTTCACAAAATGACTAGAAATCCCATGCATAGCACAAAGATAGATTTAAGTATATGCCCAATTATCAACAATCATGTTTTTGTAGATTTTGGTATCATTTGGATCCATAAAGTATAAACAATAGGTAATGATGACATGATTTTGCAACCTAGTATAGACTAACCAATCATAGGTAATAATGCATATTTTATATTCCCATTTCTATTTTTCTATGACCAAAAGGGCCAAAACTATTGTCCAAGTAAAGTTATCCTTTGCATACATGCGCAACCTCCTGAATCTTACCCGGCCAGTGCAACGTTGTTTAGTGTAAGTGCGACATTGTTTCTGACCAAAAGTGCGACGTTGTTCAGTGTAAGTGCGACATAGGTTGTCAGTGGAAAAATTTGTGACTTAGTTGGCCACAAAAATTTCGAAGGACCAAAAAAAAAAGGTCCCGCGAATGATTTTTGCCTGAATCTTCCCAATTATTCTCCATTTTGCGACTTACCCCCTCATGTTTTTCACCAATTTTGTGACTTACATCGGCGATTTTTCGACTTGCATCGCCGATTTTGCAACGTCCCTTGCTTGGCAGGCCTGTCACCCGGCCGATTCGGCCAGGTCGGCCGGGTGTTGCGCATGTATGATCCTTTGTAGAAACTTTATATAAATCTATATTTATATAAGCTTTAGCACATTTAGCTAAATTTCTTATAGCATTTATGCTTTAAATATATAGTACCACTTGTAGTCAGTAGGCCTAGGCTCATATATAATATGGGCTTAAATATACAAGATAAACAAAAATAGATTAGACCAAACTCAATAAGGCAAAAAGGCAAGATAGGTCCAAAGAAATAAGACTGCTTTCAAATGAATGTACTAATTAATTAAGTTTGTTTTAGGTTCCCACTTCAATAGGGATAAAAAACATAACTAGAATTATTTTTGACTAGCAAATATGTAAAAAAATTGGAATGAATTGACAAGTTACCTTATTACCTACAGGTTATTTGATTTTAGTATGGGCTAAAACTGAATTAAATGAAAAGTAATAATATTTATGTTGGAATAAAATGATAATAGGTAAAATATTGGCCATGAATTGATGAGTTAGAAAATATATATATACGGGCTATTAGATTTTGGTGTGGGCTATAACAGAATTAAAATTAAAAAAATGTATGTTGGAATAAAATAACTTTTTAAAATATATTTACATCTAAAAATTAGCTAAATATAATATGGGCTAAATATTAAAATAATATACGCTAAATATATTAATTTAAAAATAAGACCATCAAACAAGCAGAATTTCTGCATTTGCATAGCCAGGGTAAGTAGACAGGTAGTTCCTTGTACAATCCGATGGCAAAATTGCCACGCCTTCATTAATTTAAAACTTAAAGATGTATACATTTTCTTAGAACTTGTCACGTGTTACGAAATAGGAAAGTTGATTTTGTAGTTTAGAAAATACTTTTCTTAAAATGGACTCATATGCAAGGTTTCGACGAGTAAGGATGCGTTTGACGCACTGATTCAGTTTGTTCATGATCTGTATTATCGGATCTGTCAGTTTGGTCGTTAGGTATATTTTTGGAGTGCCTAGAGCGTGATTATCTTGTAATCTCTTTTCAATCGGAAATCGCTTACCCGATGCTTAAAACTCAATTTTATGGCCCCATTAGTCACACATGAACTCAAATGTCTAAGTTTCATGCAAATACTTTTCTGAGTTGATTTGGATACTTTATTGCGCCTAGATTATTTCTCTTTGTTTTTATGTACATGTACATGTAAATCTTCATAGCAACCCTTTTGACTTTCCGTTTCGTCATTTTCCTTCTCTTTTTGTGGCTGGTAGTCATTTTGATCCTCCGTATCGACCCAGGGCATAGTTGCTTTCTCTGCCGTGGCCATTTTTTCGTCAGTTTGGAGTCTTCGGCAGCATCTACACGGACAAATCATTTTATTTTTTACATGCCTTATTATACACGTAAATTCAGGTTTGGGCTTCTTATGTTTCGACGTGTTATAATTGCTCACTCTTTCGATCTGAATGAGGCCTCACCAAGCAGCGGCCTTATTGTTAGACAGCTTCGAGCTCCCCTGCCTAAGCTTGTCAGGCTTTGACTCCCTATTTGACCTATCCCAGGTGAAAGATTTGGTAACTTTGGGCAGGCGAAGCGACTAAGGTCCTATCAGAACTACACATGTATGATCGCCCATTCGAGTTTTGAAAAATTACCAGTAATCCTGTGGTCACGTGTGGTGCGAAGCCGAGACCTGCCACGAGCCACCTGAAACAGACTCCTAGTCGAAACTGGCTCCTGAAGAGACGGGGAAACCAATTAAGTGCATAGCCGATAAAGGGACTCTGCGCAGGGGCACATACTGATCGTAGATGGGCTAACAGGCTATAAAAAAGGTTTTTAAAAGACTTTTAAAAACATGGCACGCGGCAGTGACAGGCACATGCAGTGTCTTTTCCAGGGGGAATTGATGTCTTCCAATCTTAGCTCTGGTCCACACTGTGTCGGGACTCGGGACTGTGCCACTGCAAACGGGCTTTTTCCCCCGAACGGGCTTATTTACAATCTCCGTTTAAGGTTTCGCTTTATGCGGCAGTAGTAATATGTACTAAGTGTCCTCCTTGCGAGCATTATCGCGGCTACTTTTAAAATAGGGTATATTTCCACGGGTCTGCCTTGGATAAACCTTAGAGCTGCTGTTGTGATATTTTTTTCTATTTTCAGGGCAATAAACTTGCGTTTAGTGCATTGAAATGTGAGTCTGTATGTATTATGCTATTGTGTAAACACAGAGTTAAGATTATTGTTTCAAAATATGTATGACAAACGAGTGGACCAGAAAGCTCGGCAGGGTCATTTAATCAACAATTATTGGCGACCATCCAGTCTACCTATGTACTTGCAGTGTATTTCTGTAATTCTGTAGTAACTTTATTCAAAGACATCTATGAAATGAAGCAAAGTAAGTAGCTTTGCATATTTGAAGCATAGGACGATTGCTTACTTTTATTAGTAAATCAAGGCAAGAAAAGTGCAACTAGCATGTGGGCTTCAGCGCAGACCGTTAAGATTGACAAAAATGTTGTGCACCATTTCGCTTCGACCTGAGAAGAAGCCTGCAGGCCACGTGATTCGCATAGAAATGTCCACGGGCTTGCCTTGGCGAAGCCTCAGAAATTCCCCGGAAAGCACCCACGGCTAAAGTGTACTAAGAAAGTGAGTGGCACCTAAATTTAAACCAAGAATTCCATGGACTATCCGTGGAACTGCATTTGGGCGATATTTACCTATTATAGAAAATAAAATTTTAACATCGTTTCTATAGTTTCAAGCTGAAAGTTCCGCCTTTAAATCGAAGCTGACAATTTTTACAGCAAAGACAATCTCTTAAATAGTTGTTCCCTTTGAGCCACTTGCTTTTGCAGCATGGCAACATATACTTCTTATGGGGACATTTTCTTGAAAGGAAAATTTAATTTTAGTAGATGGTAAGTTTAGAATAATGATGAACTGCCAACTTTGTGTTAGTTTCTGCAAGCTTCCAATTATGAAAAAGTCTGAACTTAAACATTTTAGGACGAGTAGTCGCGTGATTCGAGATTTAACAAACACAATTTGTGAGAAAAATCTGTATATCTTCACTACAGCGCCAATGGAGTTGTCCCACCGTGTCTTAGCACATCACGAGTTCGATACCATACGAAATGTATTAAAAAAACTTGTAAGAGACAACTTCGAGCGCAATTTATTGCTCTGATAGATAACTACGCGCATATTAGTTCGGTAATTAAGAAAATCGATATAATTTACTTTAGCAATCGTGTTATCAAGAATTTCTATTTTTGCCTGTCGGATGGGCCTATCAATTGTCCAACGGTTTAAGTCACCTGCATAGATTACGTGTTGGATTGGGGGAAGAACTGACTCTGGACAGCGTACTCGTTGATGAACACTTGGATATCAAGGTATGAAGGGTAATCTGTTTGAACCAATATGTTCAGCAATCAAGTCTAAAAAACTTCTCCTCATTTAGATCATGAAGCAACGGAATAACTGGAATCGAAGAACCTCACTTGAAGTCTATCACGTTGGTTCTAGAACACAAAAACGGTTTGAAGATCGATACCAGTATGGTGTTTTGGTGTTGAATATTTTTATCGAAAGTAGGCACGATAAAGAAGCGGATAGAAACAGCTTCAAGAAGCTCCTAAGTAGCGCTAGAACAAGGGAGCGAAATAAATCGAGCTTGAAGCGTCTGCTACAGAGCATCCGGAGCCCAGTAAAAAGCGATGAAAGCAAACAAACAATACTCAGTCAGTTGAAGACAACCATTGCATGTGCAGTTAAAAGCACTACGCGGAAGTCACAAGTGAAGCGCGCCACTATGGAGGATGTGAGCGAGCTGTGGCAGACAAGTGATCTGTTGAGGTGCGCAATGTTAGATCGCGATATTGCCATTGGGGCGTTCAGAAGTTTGGCGAGCGGAAATTCGTATCCGAGATCAGATTATTCTGGACTTTTAACTGTTCGTACAACCAAGGTAGTCGACATTCAGCCTAAGCCAGAAGTAGTTGTCCGAGCTAACCGAAGATCAACAGTAACAGTCACTAATCTACCTTATTGTCCACTAAATTTCATACGTAAGTCTTACATTACGAAAAATTTACTTCAACTTCTAAAATCGCAATGCAGATTGTTTTGAAACCTGAAATATTTTTTCAGCCATTGTCAGCAGTGGAGGTCTGAGTCTCAGCATCTCAGAAATAGGAGGTGAAGCTCAAGAATTCCACTCGCCATCGGCGGTTGCCAGGCAGACAATTCCAGCTTCGCAAGGCGATGAAGTCATGCTGCTGACCAGAAGCTACTCGAGTGAGCTGGTCAGCGACAACCCGCTCAATCAGCTGTGCGACTGTTCTGAATTTTTCCAGCTACGGATAGGGATTTTGTCTCAGCTGGGATCCTCAGTAACGGAAATTGATAATGGTGGAGAGGCTCCAACTCGTAGCAATGTGGAAATGCTTTTGAAAAATCTGCGAGACCAAACGCTGCTGTCCGTAAGAGATCTGGCATTGGTTTTGAAGAAGTGCGGCTGCCTGAGCGGACTCAGAGTTCTACGCGAATTCGAAGATGGTAGAAAATTTTAACGAATCTTTTTTTAAGCGTCGAAAATGAGAATAGTGTAAATATTTTTTTCGGAATATTTTCGACTTTTTTTAACCGAATGTACAGTCTTGAACCTGCATACAGATACAGCGCGATACTCACGGGGAGTTAATACCAAAAACTCACGTTAAATCAGCTAGCACTTGATTACTCAATCTTAGCTGCATAATTAAGGTATCCTTTAGGTACGAAACAAGGACATGCGTTAAGTCGGACGAACTCCACCTGACTACAAACTTAATTCATCGGATCCTAAATTCTTTCTTGTAACTTGTCTTAGGCGAAATAACTTAAAAATAAATGAAACATAATCAAGGACTTTTAAAGTAGGCCGATTTCAAGGCCGATTTTACACTGGCGAGATGGAAATTCTAATTTTTTATCTATGGTTGAAAATCATTATTTCAGTGAATATTTGGCATTCAAATTTTTTGAGTGTAGCGTCCTTTTAACAAAAGTGACTTTTAGTGGTCCTTGTATCTAAGATTCATTTTCTTTTTTTCTTTACTGTTCGCACTGTTTAATTTATGCTAAAAATGTGCAGTCAATCATTTATTAATTAAAACTCGTTACGCACAATTTACTCTAGTGCATTGGAAAAGTCACTCGAGGCAAACAAATGTCTGGCACAATACTTTTCGCAACCCTAAACTACTACATGTGCTGGCCTCTACGACTTTTTATCTACTAAAATTTCATTACTGGCTTCAAGTGTTTTTATGATGTTTTTTTTCGGTTTTTAAAGTGTCTTAGCTAAATCTACCTGGGCTACCTTAAATTGACAGCCTATAGTTTCTTCAGGGGCAAAGAGACAGTAATCACCTGCTTAAAGACAAGGCCCCAAAAAGACAAACCACATAGATTGTCCAAAACAGACAAAAACAGAGTGCTAAAGGCAGTTTCCCCTGACGGCAGTACAACACAGCATCACAAACTCTTTCCTAGTCAAACCTAAAAGAGATTATTGTAGTTCGATAAAAAGCAGAATAGTTTGCTATTCCTAACTGATCGAATGGTAAAAAATTCACGCAAAACGATTCAATTTTTTTTCACTAAATCCGCAGAAGAATAGCATGGCCATATTTAATTTCACAATGACAAAATTTGATTTTTCATCGGAGTCATATGTCCCGTAGGAAATATTCAATCACTTATATCAACGTCGATTCAATACTCAGTCAGCTTCAGGAACTACCGACGATGTAGTTATGGCAGAAACTTTGCCACCATTTCCTGTTTCTCCTTCTCGCCTGGAGCAGCAATACCAGGCAAGCATATCGTAAAACAACTCGAACAGCTCGCACAGAGTCAGCAGCGACATGCCCAGGTAGATTCCCATGATGCCACCGACATCCGATACGAAATTGGACAGGTTGTAGTCAACAGAGAAGGTCACTTTGCAAGAAAATATTGATTTTGGCTTGAGGTGCACTTTGAGCAGGTTTCTGCAGACGTAGGAGGCTACTCTGGATTCGTTTGCGGTCATCAGAAAGTCCAGAGCTGGAACGCTTAGGTTTCTAGCCTTGCCTGCCATCCAAGCCTGCCGCACGGAGCTGTTGACGAAGGTGGCTAGAGAGTTCTGAGTCGGCCAGTCGGCACTTGAAACGGTGGCTGTGTAGTCAAGTGTGCTGCAAAGTCGCTTTCCTTCGCATGCAGATCGGATTTTTTCCAGTAATTTTTGTGTCTGATTGAAGTATGAGACGATAGCTGAACTATTGAACAATTTGTGGGTGCCTGATGCATTGTAAAAAAAATCGTAGTTTCTCAGGGGCCATGGAAGTGGATTGATATGTCCAGACATATTTACCAGTCGTTGAGTCTCCTGATGGTACTGAAAGTAGTAGCAGTAGGAGTAGCTGTAGGCATGGTTGTATGCAGACAGATTGTACGGATTTGTAAATTGAACAGGTGATTCCTGATGCGTGCAATTGAACTGATTTCCACTCAGAACCGTGCGCACCATGTCAATCTCAACTGAATGATACTTGCCGGGACTCAGCAAAAATGAGCTCACAAAGTCAGACGGGTACTCGCCAGGTGGACTGAGGAATACCCTAACTCCTGCAACTCTATCAGGCTCCATGAAGCTTTTGATTGACAATAACCACTCTGAGACAGGGACCTCTGTACCACCCGGGAAATAAGTCTTTCTCAACAAAGGGTTCACACTCGATTCCAACGTCAAAGGGCTCGCGTCCAGTAGCAGCGTGACGGAGAGTCCCGCCCATGGCTCAGCTGTCGTTAACATTTCTTGTAAAGTGCTGTTCATTCTCCATTGCAGGCAGCGAAGGTGCAGCGGGTGATTGAACTCTGTGGGCTCAATTGCAGTGTTATTTGGCTGTCCAGTTTCTCCTATTCTGGTGATGCTGCTCGATATGACGCTCTGCTCAATCCTATGAGCCAGAGTAGAAGGCAAGAGGGGGCTTCTGGGACAAAAAATTCGACATTTTACATATATGCCTACCAATAACTAACATATCCTCGACTACTTGAAAAAAGAGGGGGGCCTCCTCTTAAAATGCTTTTCCCCCCAGGACATAAAATTTAGCCTAAATTTATTATTCCAGGCAATTAGCAAATGGGGTTTCTGGGACAGAAAAAAAATTGCTATTTTTCATATCCTCGAGATGTTTTTGACATTTTTATTAATGGGGCTTCTAGGACACTGGGATTAAAACCCTGGTTATCCACCCTAGTTATGCGCTGATCGGGGTACTCACCCAAAAATTTTTTTTTTTAATTTTCAATAAAAAAAATGTTTCCGACCGTTTCTCCAGGATCTTACTACGAAAAATCTCACCCTCAGTTCAAGTCTCGGTATCGTTGCAAATGGGAATGTGAATTTTATATGAAAAAATATTGGCCTAATGTCCCACTAACTATTCCGAATCTTAATCAGGCAGTTAAGACTCACTGGCATTACTTGCATGGAGTAACTATTAAAGATTACGACAGCTACTATAACTTTGCAGAAATTATTAAGCAACTGTAATGCATAGCTGTTCCGCAGCCGAACAAATGTTCCGCAGCCGAACAAATGTTCCGCAGCCGAACAAATCAATGAGGGAATACTGTTTACTGTACATGCAAAAATACTCAGTCGAATCTATTTTTAGCCTTTTCTTTCAACAACGTTCCCCCCCTACCACAAGCTCGTACGTATAGTCTACGTGGTCAACGCGGCTTTCTTCCACACAGCGTACACTGAGCTCTCGATTTTTTTCGTCTCTTCCCCTGCCTCTTTTCCAGTCATTTCTTTGCCTGTCCCTGCCACCTCTGTACTAATGACAATTCACATTCTTTCAATGATAATTGTCATTGCGAACTCTTCGCCGTTAAAATCAACAGCTTCTCCATCCTCGGTCTCAAACTGTAGCAATATTTCATTAATTTCTTTGTTACAGAGCACAACTCTTTTTACTGGATTGGGCTTCTCAACAATCATCTGTCCACCAGCAACAGAGTTAGAAATATTGTACAAAATATTTGTTCGCTTTCCCTTGAAGACCCAGTCCAGACTGAGATTGCTTCGGATCAAAATGTTCAAACTTTTAACAATGTCTGCGATATTTTCTGCCATAAATAAACCGCGTGCTGGCTGGCGGCTCAACATAACCGCCCCCGGCGAAGGAGCTGTGGGTGGAGCTGCAGTTTCCGCCTTGTAAACTTTCTTTTCAAATCCCAACTCCCGATACCAAGTGCCATCTTTAAACTCTACCTCTGCGTCTTTATGAACTTGCATAACCACTCTCATTACAGTGAGATCATAGGACAATTTAACAGGAAATAGTTTATTCTCGGGTTTGCTAGCATCAGGAGTTTCAAAATGCCCCCTTTTGGTAAAAACGTTCTCCAGAAAGTAGTTATAAGTGTCCACGCTCTGTGTGCTCACAGGGAATTTAACCGGAAATTCTTTCACTTCGCCTCCAATTTGTTTCCATTTGTAATAAAACATGTTATTCTTTTCTGTCACGTTGGGAACATTTGACCAGCCAGTAAAGTCATTGAGATAAACATGGTAGTTTGCCTCTGGGTCCAGACGAATGGGTTGCTCAAGTTTTTCAATAAAAGTTCCACTTGAATCTGTAAGTCGACCAGTTATTGTAACTGGGATACTTTCCTTCGAATGCGACACGATATTGTTTAGTCTTTCAGCAATTGCTTCCATTTTTTTTTACAAAAAAAATATTTTAAACCTTACTCGAAGAATTATTAATCATGTTCAGCTTAATTTTCCTCTCAAATGCATAGATGATAAAAAGGTCAACGGGTGTATCCTTACTTCTGTCGATAGTGGTCACAATATTCACCGGACTGTTGTCAGTAGGCATTTGCCTGGCCGACACGTCTGCACCGAAAATGGGGAAAAGAGTCTTGAACTGCCATGCCGTAATAACGATTCCGTTGTTCTCCTTTACGGCTAAGTCAACCAGCTCGCAGTAAAATTTACTAATTTTGTTTGTTGCAAAATCTCCATTCTGTGGCATTGGCGGGTAAAGATTATCACTGATTTCATGCTGAATTGTTCGCACATTTCCATGTTCATAACGACTTATAGTTAATGGATCTCTCAAACTGACAATAATGTACCTTGGGTTGCTGCAAGAACCCTCCTTAATACAAATCTGTTGCCTTCTTTCATTGCGTTCATCCCTGCACATGTAAGCTGTGTAAGCAACATCAATGTCTTTTTCAATAGCCTTCAAATATTCAGCTTTCAGTGCTGTCTTTGGTTCAATGATTTCCAAGTACAGCTCAACTCCCGCTAGCTTAACTTCCATACTAGTATGCTCAGCTCCTGTCCAAACACTCCTGTTGCGATCGTCCCTGGTAAGCCTAAATGTGTAGCTAAAGTTGCTGGTCAGGCGATTAAAAGTATTGCAGAACCCGCTCATGAATCTCAAAGGTACAAATATATCTACATTTCTATACTGAGGATTCTTTGCGCCATTATCAGCACCCGTCAATGCATAGTTATATCTCCCTTTTCTCTTTGTATAACCTGAATCATTTACGTCTCCTTTCTCCTCATTAGGGATGAAGCCAGCGCCGCTACCAAGTTGAATAAAATCTGGGTTTTCAATGAGACAATGAGTGTCATACACTACACCAAAGTTGGCAATTCTCTCCAGCTCTGTACTCCCGTTCGACACGCTAAACTCCTTAAACATGTAGGCCCAGAAGTTGCTGATTAGCGTGACATCAGCGTCATGCTTGTCAGTATTAGCACCAGCATCATTTGTACCACCTTTAGTCTTGTATTGGAATGTCATGTAAAACCCGCTCCTTAGACTGTGAACGCTGACCAGAGATGAACACCCAGTGTAAGTAAATGTTAGCGTTTGACCGGGGCCCAAATTAGTTTCATTCTGATTTTCATGACTGGGGACTCTTACTTGAGTCGCTTTGATTGTGCTGTCATCACTCAAGATAGGCTTGTTGATTTTATAGAAAACTGGCGTCAGAGGATCGTTCATTTTTTTAGTTTAAAAATTAAAATTAAAAAATGAAACGAAAAAATTCTCATTACATCTCTGACTTAGAGAAGCTCGCAGAAGCTGAAAAACGAGTCACTGGGTTAATTAACAAAGAGCAGCAGTCCTACAATGAGTTTATCCAAGCCGCCACTGAGTTTCACAAACCAGGTTACACCGAAGCAAAGAAATCCATTGAAACAGTTAAGGAAGCTGTTGATGAGATTCAAGAGAGCCAGTTTCAGAATACGCTGAATAAAATTCCACCTGGCGAAACGTCTCCTCAAGCATCTCAGCAAAAATTGAAAGTAACAGATAACTTCTTTGGGCCAGTAGAATATGAAGGCAAACTCGTCTTTGGTGTTAGTGTCTGGCGTAAAAATATTTCTACTGATCCTGTGGATTATCATCTTGAGATAACGAAAGAAAGTATTGGAGTCATCAAAGAAGGCGCGGCCGGGGTCGGAGAAAACACCTCAAAGAAGGTTGCTTTCACCCAAGTATTGCTCAACTTCATGACTAAAAATCAAGAAACTATTTCTGCGAAACAGCTACAAAATTATAAAGATCTGGTGACTTTTGCTTTACAAAGAGACATAGACATCCTTAAAGTCCCTGATATACTCAAATTTTTACATGACAATGGGGTCGACCTGAACAGCTTTAGAAAGTATAAGCACTTTAAACAATGGTTCGACCTGCCAGATCAGCTAGAAGTCATAAATTACCTCGAACAGCAAAAACAACTCTCTCAGCAACAAGAGATACCTCAGCAACAAGAGATGCCTCAACAGCAACAAAGCCCTAAAAAATTAACAGAAGAAGATGTACTCTCTCAACTTGAGACAGCAGATCCAACTCAAGTAGCTAATTACAAAACGGGAAATCCACAAGTATGGAGGCATCTAGAACAATTCTCGCCAGATAGAATGCAGCGAATTTCAAACAGAGTTTTCACACCAAGGCAAGACATTAGATCACCAGAAACATCACCAGAGACATCACCAGAGACATCACCAGATACATCAGCTGCAAGTACCGGCACAGGGATGCCTGAAGTCTACAAGCGACTAGTCGTTCTCCTAGGAGCAGCAAAGACAGGTTTAAAGGATGAGAATAGAAAAGAGTTTGTTCATATTCTTGATAAAATGCTAGAAAAGAAGTACATCGATAAAAGAGCAAGAGAACTTTTACTTTCAAGGTTCAATAAAAAATAATTTTTTTTCACATAAAAAATGCCACTAATCTTCGAAAAAGACGTCCCTAAATACTACGATGAGAATGAATTAAAGCTCATTAAAAGAGGATCTGGACTTTTTCCAGCAGGTCATTATCCAAGAAAAGAGCGATCTGGTAACGGTATTGCTGATTTGATCGCCCAGGGGGCAAAGATTTTCAAAGTCATCAGTGAGAACAAGGAAAATATTAAAAATGCTGCCGAGGTCGGGGCCCAGGCGGTGGGAAGTGTAGTCACAGCTGCGAAGAAGATCAAGGACACTATAAATGACGGTCAACCACTCGCACCAAATTCATTGGCACCAAATTCATTGGCACCAAGCGCTGATAGCATTGATCCATCCGTTTATGCTAAGATGAGAGCCGATCTTAAAAAGGGCAGCGGTTTTAAATATGACTAAGGTAGGAGTTTCACGGGTGCTTTCTTGGGGTACAAGACATGTGGGGGTACAAGACGTCTTGCAAAAAGACATATATAAGTAAAAAAAAACACACGCACCGGTTATGGACCCAGTGCCAGAGACACTAACGTTGTTAAAGTAAATTTGGGAAGGTTTGTGTTCGAATCGCAAGACGGTCTGCCACGGTTGCCTCGTTTCAAATTTTTTATTTCGTGTAACAAAGTTGTCCAGGATTGTTTTTCATGACCATATGTCTTTATCTGTAGTGCCGATATTGCGTCCATAAGTGCAGAAAATATAAAGGCCGAATGTATTTTTACACAGTTGCTTTCTACTGCCGCGTCGGCGATGCCCTTACGGTCCGCGGCCGTGAACTCAAGGCGATTTGCCAGGCGGCGTTCCAAGGCAATCGCCTTTGATTCTAGGGCATTTGTCTGCGGTTCCAGGGTATTTGTCCTTATTTCCAGGAGATTTATCTCCGATTCTAGCGTAGTGACCCTTGATTTCAATGCAGAATTCTCCGATTCTAGGGCTTGTATACGTTTTGATAGGTCACTGAGTTTTGCGTTTTGCGAAATGTCTTGTCTTGTGATTTCGTCTGTGTTGATGTACCTAGAATCTAGGAACGACAGCTTGTAAGTATTGGAAGGTTGATTTACGACGCCAGCGAAATTCATGTTGTTTTTTTTTTTTATTTTAATTTTTATTTTTAAAATGGATTTTTCAAATGATTTCAACCCTCATTGGACTCGGAACCAAATCAAATTTAATCATAACGAGGCAATTCCTGGTCATTTCAGATGTATTGTTGTTGGAGAATCAGGCTCAGGGAAGACATTTAGAATCTTCAACATGCTTCTGAGACCAGGATTTCTTGACTATGACACACTGCACATCTACTCACCCACTCTGTATCAAGATGAGTATAAAATGTTGATTGCAGGTCTACAGAACAAACTTAAAAAGGAGCATATCATTCAGTGTTTTAATAACCAATCCAAGCTGCCAAGTGATCCAGAAATTGTCGCCAGAGAATATGCTAGCCATATCCCAGATAATGAAAAGTGGCACGACATTAAAGTGTTCACTTATGGGGACCCGCAAATTGATCCTAAAACTAAACTTCTCCCTCAGCCTGATGAACTGGAAAAGGGAAGGAAACACTTGATTGTCTTTGATGACTGCATGACAGGGCCCCAGAAGCAAATTGAAAACTATTTCACCAGGGGTCGACACAACAACTGTAATGTAATCTATATTACCCAAAACTGGTTTGAGTTGCCAAACAAAACTATTCGTGGGAACTGCAATCTGATCCTCTTGTTTCCAACCATACCACAAGACCGACTGAAGAGGTTAAGTAACGAGGTGATTGCTCCAGCTCATTTTACTAAGCCTCCATTTGATCGAAAGAACGATGGTCGAAAGGTATCGCAGGAAGAATTCGTTAACCTATGCTTTGAAAAGTGGAATAAACCTTATCAGTTCGTGATGATTAACAAAGAGAAAAGAACAGTAGCGTAATTTAAAAAAAACAAACAAAAATGTCCATAAACTTTGCTGGTGAATCTACTAGTGGCTCCACTGCACACTCGCTTGCTTTCCTTGACAGGCGCTACATTAACGTTGACGAAAAAATCCCGGAGATCGGACCAATCAAAGGCCGCTTAAAACCATTGGAACGGTCAGCACACCATCATCAAATAAACATTGAAGACTTGCGGACAAAAATAGCAAAGCTGACCGCCATCGTTGAGACTCTAGCTCAAACTCTCAGATCGGAAATCAATGCAAAAGACATTACTTTAAGAACAGCGATTAATAAAAAGCGAGACATCCTTGATTCCTATTCACAAGCAGAGACTGATGCCTTATTTACCGCTTGGAGAACAACCATTAATCAAAATGTTGCAAAAATAAAAAAGATAGAAAGAGATGTTGCCACGCATACGCTCTATCTGGATAGAATTTATAACAAGTGGGGGAAAACTTTGAGACGAATTAGTCGCCTGGAACGACAGCACAATCTCCCTGACATTGACATTGAAGACGCCCGATCGTAAAATAGAAAAAAAAATTTTACCTATAAAAAATGGCCGAAAATGATTCTCTGTATGACCCACCTATGGCACCTAGTGCGCCAAATCTCTATCCAACAATCAAAACTTTTACCTGCAACTCTCAACAGTTCCGACTTGTAGAGATTCAGAAAATGCGAAATGACATTGAAACCGCCCTTATGAAAAACTCTAAAAAACTGAAACGCTTCAACAGCCAGTGTCAAGCTTTCGAGTATATTAATATGGTTCTCGGGTCAGTGTCAATTATAAGCGGATCTGCAGCTGCTGTTTCTACACTTCCCATTATCACCGCACCAGTCGCTGTTCCACTTGGAATTATTGGGGCCTCGTGTGGTCTCATTTCAGCGGTTACAGGAGCTCTAACTCGAAACAGACGCCAGAAGCTAAAGCATCTGCAGGAAATGCAAGCAAAACAGAAAAGCATCCAGTCGGCAGTCACCGGGTACATTTCAAAAGCAATAGAAGACAAGTTCATTTCAGAGGATGAGTTTCAAAGCATTCAAAAGCTTTATGAGCAGCTTAATGAGCAACAAAATTTGAATAGCATTGATGACATGAGCCAATTAAGAAATGATATTGAAACTGTCTTCAAAAACTATGCAAAAACTAAACATTTAAACTTAAAATGATTTCCCTATAGCTTTTTCGAGTCTTGGTCATTGCATATAAAACTGTCATACACAGCTCACCGCAAATATCACTGCTAAGCCCCTGCAGAATAAAGTCTGAGCGGTAGATTTTCATTTTCCCGAGTGTCGCTCGCGACCGAGCTTGTATATATTCCCTTAGCTCATCAGGAACGGCTGTCCCATAGCTATCAAAGTAGTAGTACTTATGCTTTCTGCTTGGATCAATCACCCAGCAAACCCAGTGAGACCCTGGTTTCTCAGCAGTGTCAAAGTTCATGATGCCACATTCTTTCAATGTGTGGGATTCAGGTAATGTATCCTTCATAAAGACGCCTCTAAAGTTTGGGATTTCTAGTTCTTTTGCCAACTGTTCCAGAAAAATATTTGTCGTCATTATTTTTTGTCATTTTTTTTTAAATTCAGCCTACGTTTTTAAACCTTATACTTCAACCTACGCTTTTTAGCCTCCAGTGCCCAAATGGAAGACTCGTAATATTGTCGAGGTAAAATCTCTTATTATCTGCGCCTGACAGGCCTATTTTTTTCTGGGTTATTGTAAAAACATCATGGTTCTTAGACTGAAACTTCACAAACTCATGTGTAGTTTTCTTATTATGTAACAGGGCATCTCTGTAGGCTTCTTCATGTAGAGAGTTCTTAACTACATGTTTCGGAATTCCCTTGGACTTCTTAATTACACCGCTTTCACCACACTTTACAAAATAGGATTTGGATCTCAAACCGATGAACTCAGAGATGATGTCACCTGCCTTTTCATCTTTCATTTTACCAATTACTTTTTTATTGGATGGGTCAATCACTTGATCACCTTTCAAAGTTTTAAATGATTCTGGATACTCTGACAAATCATAAGGGTTTTGGGGGCCCCGGTTTTGTTCAAGCATGTCCTGATAGATGTCCTCAGTCTGAATGTTTAGAATTAGGGAGTCAGTGTCAGTGTAAAGAAGTTTTACGCGAGTGTCGCCTGAGCTCCGATCCCCATATTGTCGTTTCATGTCATAGAAGAAACTGTACATAAGACGCTTCGATTCATCAAGTACAGTGACACCTGTAAAGATAGGTTTGCAGAGTGTTGCTTTCGTTTTATAAAAGAGTATGGCCCCTAGGTTATCGTTAAAGATGTGAAGTTGTTTAAATGTCGGTTTAGAAATATTTCTCTGAATAATGTCACGCTCATGAACGGTGACGAGTTTTAGATTCGTGCGGTTGCGCTCATTTTCAAGAGTCTTGCCGTATACAGAGTTGTTTGCCAGCTTGAACAGATCCTTGTCAAAGTTGTTGGTTGCTTTGGCTCTGAACTGGGTGTTCTTTTCTATGTAGGATTTCATCCAGGCCTCTTCAGTGAATTTGAGTGCCCTATGTATGTGTGTGACTTTACAGCCTAAGGATATGAAATATTGTAGCAGCTTATAATGAATTTTGTAGCGAGTCTTGTTGTGTAGGTTTTGGGTGAGTTTAGTGGTGTGTTCATTTTCTGTAGACAGGCTCCAAGTGCCATCCATGTGTTCGATAATTTTCGGACAGTTAATATTCTCAGGGAATGGCGCAAAGTCAGAAAAATGATCATGGAGTTCATCGGGAATTGTAACGTCAACTTCATAGAAGGCGGGAGTAGAAAAGTCGGGTTCGAATTGTTGAGTCCACTTGAAATCTCTTATGGGTAAGTCTTGACTCATTGCCCATCCATAGAGATTGTTGGCGTCTAAATAAACGATATAATTTGTGGGTTTTGTTGGGTCATAAGATTCGAGATACGGATTGTTGGCTTTTGCATGTCTGTTCACGCAGATTGATATGCCGCCTCTTTTCGCTGTGTCTATAAAATTGTACATGTCAATGTCGGTTAGTAATTCGATATACCAGTCTGGGTTTTCATCCCATTTCATTTTAAGTAGCGATTCCCAGCTGGTGGCGGGCAAACTTACAAAATGCGCAGGATCAAGACCATATGCTGTGTACCAGGTGTTTCTGAAGGTTTGAAATACATCAGCCAAAAGAAAAACATCAGTGTAAAGATATATTAAGTGGTAATCAAAGAAGTTTTTGCAGTTAAAGTGTTTGTAGACTGCTTGCGCGTGCTCATATTTTTCGTCGGTGAGTTCAGTCATTTTTAAATGTGAGTAGAACTTCTCTTTTGGTGGAAGTTCGCCTTTAAAAACAGGATTTTCAGCGGTGGGCGACCCCGTCACATATTCATAAGGGTAGTAACCTTTCTTTCTGAGTAGTTTGAAAGACTCGGGATCTGAATCTTCCTTACCTAAGATTTTCGCCAGTTTTTTTGTATAGACGCATTGGTCATCTGTTAAATTTTTTGCGAGATCTTCTAGGGATAATTGAAGAAATTGATAAGTATCCTTGATTTTTACAGCGCCACTTGTGGACGTTCCATTTTCTTTAATATTGAGGCATTTAAACTTTTCCTTGTTCTCTGCTATGCAGTCAAGGTTAATGCCCTCTATTTCACCTATTCTTTCAACAATTAGGTGCAGGTCGTAATTGCGCGCATTATGTATAAAAACATTTAAGTCGTGGACATTATTTTTTAACTTTAGGTTGCAGGTGTTGTGTGCGGCACCGCGGAAATGGCCGTCAAAGTGCGAGTGGTCTCTAACTTTTGGATTCTTTAGGTTGTCATCAAATGGCTTTTTGCATATGTAACACCGGGTTGCCGATTGGTAATTGAGTTCATCTTGAGTTGACATATTTATTGGCGCAGGAGTGACTGAGCTTAATGTTTTACGCAGCTCTAACATTCTGAATATAAATTTTTTAATGCAGTCTTCACCGAAGAAATGGTTATACTCTATAATACCGGTATTTCCAAGATAATCAATATTTCCAATGCAAACGTACGCTGCTGAATTTGGGATGTGTTTGTTATTAATGAATGAGCATTCAAAGTCGGCAAATACAATAAAGGGAAGTTTTTCCATCTTGTGGTAATTTTTAAACCGTAAATACTTCTGGTTGCCCATCGGTAGAGAGCAGTTAGTTGGATGGTCCTCACAGGTAAGCTCATGCTCGGCGAGCTTAGCTTCTCGATTTTCTTTATTCCCGCGATAATACTTAAGACACAGTCTGCAGATGGAAACGGCTTCGTTGTGGCTTGTCATTTGCTTGTGGAGTAGCCTGGAAAGATCTTTTATCCAAACATAATGGGCTAAAAATTGTAAGTTCCCAATTATTAGAAGATCGATATTGGTGCTGGCGGCTGGATTTTTCTTGCTACTCCTAACAATTTCAACTTTCTCTTTGCTTTCATTCCACTCGAAGACGGTGATTCTGATTTTGTTATCAAACACTTCTTCTAGTTTTGGGATTTGAGAGACTGATAAACCACCTTTCTCAAACAATATTCCTTTACTGAGACACTTGATAAAATATCGGTCAAAATATGTTTTATAATGTGAAGTTCTTTCAGGATGTGACCGATCTTTATCGTAAAATAATGCTGATAAAACCGCCCACAAAGCACAGCAGTTATCATAGTTCTTTACGTTGACACAAGCCTTTTTACTGGCGAGCTTTGTTGGTAACTCCAGGTAAGAGGAAGCTTTAAGAGGATCAAATTTATAAATCATGACTGAGACTTTTTGAATCCCAGTAACAACCCAGCCAGAACCTCTTGATGTAAAGGCGTCAATCTTTTTAGTAATTTCTTGTAGAAAAGGGTCTGGTGAATCGGTTGGACTAAAGGGTGAAGCCTTAGTTGTCATGTAATAATCAAGATATTCGGTGGGCCTTGTAGGCATATAAAACTGTATTAAAAACGATAGTTGAAGCTTGAATGTTTTACGTGTTTTAAGCACGTGATCGATAACTGATTGAATGTCATCTCTAAAGCCATTTATGTTGTTGGTGTTGGGTTTTACAGGAATAGCATATTCTATATAGTGATCAGTAAAAGTTCTCTTTGCAAATGGAATATCTTCTTGGTTCATCTCCGATTCAATTTGGTTAACAATTCTTTCAAGTTCATCCTGTTCCTGCTTATTCTGTGGGTATTTAGACACATTTAGTCCTGTGAGAGTTTGGTACTTTTTAACTAGGGTGCGGCTTTTCTGTTGGTGCTCAGCTGCTGGGTTTTTTACTGGGATATACTGATCTGATGACTCCAGCTGTTTTATTACTTCCAATTGTTTCTCATAGCTGCCAAGATAGCCAGGATCCAAACCGAATTTTTCCCTAGTGAGTTCTTGAAGCCGTTTGCTTTTAGCTTGAAATGAAAGATTTTGAAGCTGCGGAAAATTTTCGGAAAAATATTTGTCCACAGAATTTTTTGCAAAATTTGCTTTTGGCATGTTTTTTTATAAAAATTAAAAAAATATGTTTTAGGGTGATCACCCTTCGTGTTGCTTGAACTTCTCTGGATTAATAAATTTTGATTAATTTGAGTATTATTAATCAGATCCTGATTGTTGGCTTTTCACATCCGGAGTATTGTAAATCCCGCTTTCTGCAATGTCATAATGGCTTTAATAATGTCGGATTTTGAAATGCTTTCGGTTACCGAGGGATTAGGTTCCAAAGGGCATCCTTCACCCGCCTTAATTGTGACTCCCTTTTCTTGGGCAATTTTCTGCATCTCTAACTGGTGAGCTCTGTCATTGCCCGCTTTCACAGCCGTCGCAACCCCCCCGGCAACGCCACCGGCAGCACCAACTGCACCCGCAATGATTGGAATCAGTGCAGCGAGGGGCAGAATTCCACCTGTCTTTTCATCTGTAATGCTGCGGGGGTTGTGGGTGTGGTTATTGCAATCTTTACAATGGATTTGCTGCTGTAACGGATCGACTTTCACTTTCATGCCCTTAATAGTTACAAAACCTGGCTGTTTAGAGTCGATGATTTTGCTAATTTTATTAACTGTTCTGGTTTCGATCATTTTTTGTACATTTTTATTTTTCAATTTATTTCTGTGTCACTTGGAATGACGAGAAGTTCTGCTCTGGCAAATGATCTTGTAGGGGATTTAGGATTAAAGGCTTGAGACAGAAAATAGTAGTCACCAGTTGCTGTTGTAAAGCGCCTGTCTATTTTATGTACATCTAAACTGAAATAGGGGTCAGTTGCTCGTCTCTTTGTGTCCTTTTCTAATTCTCCCGGCAGGTAAAGGAATCGAACAAACTCAGAATTTGTGAGAATTTCCGGAGAATAAACTCCTGGGAGCTTTGGATATTTTTTTTGTTGTGGATTGGGAGATTTAAGCTGAACTTTGTCTTGCTTAATTGCAATTGAAGGTTTTAGGCCTGTCATGCGAGAAACTTCATTGTTAAGCTGACTGATTACTACTGGGAGTTGGTCTTTCCATTTCGTGTAGTATTGTCCGCTCTTCAGTTTGAGCTCCTCTGCTGTCTGCTTAGTAAATAGTCGCTTGGCTAAAGTTAGATTAAATCTTTCTACGAAGGCTTGATCTCTGTGAAGCTCGGTTCTACCGTAACGAATTTTTGTATTATTTTTTTGCATTAGAGTTTTAACTCGACCCATGAATTCTTTACCCGGGTCTGTCATCAATGTTTGTGGGAAGGTTAAGGGTGAATTTTCGTATATGTCTTGCAGAGCGTCCGCTACAGCTTGAGACTGTTTTGTCTTCAGTGGCCTTGCTTCTTTATAACGCGAAGCTACATCAATGACAGTGAGAGCGTACTTATACCCAGAATCGTTTGGGAGAAACAGAAGATCAGCTTGGTGCGCCTCGTTAGGCTTATAGATGTTGAAGTGGGGTCTTGTAAATTTAACAGGTGGGAAATAGACTTGATAGACAGCCTGTTTAGACAGCCATTTTTCTACTATTTGTTTTGGTTCTTTACTGAGTTCTGTTAATTTGGAGACGGCATTATTTCCGATAAAATAACCGCCGTCCCGGTAATAAATTGCTTGTAATTTGTTCTCAGTCATTATTTTTTAATTTTATTTTAAATAAAAAAATAAATAAAAAAATGCCCGACATTCACGGAATAATTGAAAAGCTTCCGAAGCCAAGCAAAGGGTGGACAATCCCTGGATATAAGTATTGTGGACCTTTGAACCCTCTTGAAATTCAGTTAGATTCTAACAATGTGCCTAATCCGGGTCATGAGCCTGTAAATGAGCTTGATGAGGTATGTATGGAACATGATATTAAGTATCGCGACTTCCCAAATAAAAAACACCGATGGGATAAAGAAATGCTTAGAAGTCTAGACAGTATGGGGGCATCGAGTGGTTGGAGAGAGAGTATGGCGAGGAAATTAGTTAAAGGAGTTATAGCTGGAAAGACTAAGTTAGGGCTGGGGGTTGGCGGGTGCATGGGAAAAGAGAGATCGGTGGGTTTTGTATTGCACGCGCCGGACAGGGAATTGGGACGACTGCTCAAAGAGATTGGGATAGAGAAAGCGTTTTTAATCTATCCTTCTTTTTCTAAGCAGTAGAAGCAGCGTACACGAGAGAGACAGACAGCCCGTGCATATTTTTTTGTACACTCCTGCACAAGTCAGGAAATGAGCTGTATAGTTTTGGGCAGGATTGGGCAGGCGCAGGGAGGCAGTTCCTTGTAGCCATTGGATTCCCTTCAGAAAATTCTAGAATTTTCTAGCAGGGCGCATATATATGGAAGCTCGCCCGCCTCGCTCTCGCTCTCGCTCTCAAATATGGATATTTCAATTGACATAGCCGATTACATTGATAAAATCGCTAAGCGCGACCAAATTTAAGAAGCTGGTGAAGCTAGTTGGAGACATCGACATCATCAAGTGCCTCGCCAACTTCGCCCAAGGCCGCCTGGTCAACTACCTGAAGGGCGACAAGACTCTCGCTCAAGTAGCCAACATGCTGGGGATCGGCATGAAGTTCACGGAACGGCTGTCCAATTTCGGAAAGTTTGGTGAAAAACACAAAGGCCACCCATGATCCGGAGGCAACCTATCAGCCTTGCCCGCCACGAGAAGATCCGATGGAGGAAGACGACCTACTGGAGGATTATAATGATGACGAGCATGATAAGCGCAAAAAGTTTGACTAAGAATAACTTTAATAAGTTTTACTAAGAACATGTATAACATGTATAACATATGTATAACATATATTAAAATAAATCATTTAAATAAATATTGTCAGGATTCCTGAATTGTCAGGATTTTCCTGAATTGTCAGGATTTTCCTGAATTGTCAGGATTTTCCTGAATTGTCAGGATTTTCCTGAATTGTCAGGATTTTCCTGAATTGTCAGGATTTTCCTGAATTGTCAGGATTTTCCTGAATTGTCAGGATTTTCCTGAATTGTCAGGATTTTTTTTATTTATTTTTTTTCTACGGGTTATTTCATAAGGAATTTATATTCAAGAATTAGATATCATGTATTGTGAAATTATATTTTATAAGCTACAATAAGGCTTAGGTTTAATGTCTCCAGATAATAGCGTGAGGTCCATTGAACTCGCCAGGATAAACAAAATAATGGATTATGGATTATGATTTTTTGCATGTTACGAGGTTTTTGTGGCTGTCCCAGTTTTTTCCTCTGTCCCAGAGGACCCATTGGGGAAAAGATACGAATCTATGGGGACATATTAAATTTAGGCTAGTGAATGGGATCTGGTGACTTTTGGTCAAAAAGGGGAGGTACCCTATTTTTGCTGAAGTGCCTGGGGATATTTAATTTAGTGTTTGAGAAGGGTGTTTGAGCATGTTACGAGTTTTTATGACTGTCCCAGGTTTTTTTCCCTGTCCCAGATGACCCATTGGGGAAAAAGGTACGGATCTATAGGGACATTAAATTTAGGCTAGTGAATGGGATCTGGTGACTTTTGGTCAAAAAGGGGAGGTACCCTATTTTTGCTGAAGTGCCTGGGGATATTTAATTTAGTTATAGGCGCATATAGAAAAGGGCGATTCTTACTGTCCCAGAAGCCCCCTCTTGCCTTCTACTAGCCAGTTTGTCGAAGAGCAGCTGGTATGGAATCGAGTGCACGAAACTCAAGCTATAGTCCGTGACCGACTGGTCAGCAGCTTGATCGGTTCTGTTCAATTTGGTCAAGTAACTCCGATATGAAGTCTCCCAATTCATGAAAACATCGTTAAATATCTCTGCTGTGACGTCATCAATATTTGTTGAGTAGCTGCTTGAAACAGGATTTTCGAAGCACATGTACACATCCGGGAACAGAAACTTCTCGCTCTGCGACTCAATCGACGATGTCACTTTTTGGGACTGGAGTTTTTCGACGAATGTAATGAAGTTTCTGAGAAACAGGCCCAGCATGAGCAGGTAGATCAGCAGCCAGGCGACTCGCACATAGACAGGCTTGTTTGATACCACTCGGGGCAGTCCGTGAGAAGTCGTAACACTCAGAGCCGTCTTTAGCTGTTGCATTTTCTCTATAGTTAGTTCTGCTGGACTGTATTTTTGCTGAACAGAGTCACTCCCGATGCCATTTTGTAGCTCATTATATCTATGCATTCATTTCTGCTAATATTTGCTTAGAGTATACGCCTAGCTCTATGTATCAGAATAATTAGTTACTAGGGGTAACTGCTGCACCATCCACAATCAACATGACACTTTTATGATTGATGGGACCCCCAATACCGAGGACATTTATTTGACCATAATGCTGTTAGGCAGAGAAACATTTGATGATTTAGAACTATTGTCCATGTAGACAAAATTTTTACTATCCCATGTGTTTGCACTACCAGAATTACCCTTTTTATCCTGTATCCATGCTAGTTTGCTCATGCAATTGCCAGAGCGTTGCTTGTCTCTTTCAGAAAAAGCTTTTTGACAGTTTAAAGGGCTCGGAGTCGCAGCTTGTGTAAATAAGGCATTCGTGGCTGCGCATCATTATTTGCAAAAACATTACAGATATTAAAAAAGGGACGACTCGGGAAAAGTGGGAGTGAGAGCTTAGATCGGCGATTGAGGAAGTACCATTGATTATTATTCTAACTGTTTCTATTGCTATTCAGTAGAGACAGTAACTGTAATGATGTTTCAAAAAATGTCTAACCCTAAAGTTTCAACCAAGCACAACTAGGCCCAATAAGATTATACTCGTCCAGATATAACTGCGAATTTCCGTTAAACGAGCTGCAATAATTTTGTTTTTGCTCTCTGACTGGTCTCTAAGCACATTTTTGATAGTCATGAGCGAAAAAATGTTCATAGTACTCATAGTAGAATGAGTAGCTGCGGGCATCGCTTAAGCGTTTTATGCTTCAATTCTGATGCCGTTTTGCTCCCCTTTGGTACCCAACTCAAAGGGGAGTAAGATGATCGAATAAGTAAATAGATTTTTCACGTAGTTTTATGACAGGTATTATCAAAAAAAGATAAAAACACGCCAGAATAACTTGATTAGCAATACGAAAATAGACAAAAATAATTACATTATAATTTACTCACCAAAATACCATTCTTCGTGCAAGTTAAAATTAAAAATACAACTGATAATAAAAGTTTAAATCATAGTTATTTTAATGCCCATAAAACCTAACAAACAAAATTTTTAATAAATCAAAGAAATTTATTAAAACAAATCACACAAAAACTGATAAAGAATTCAATAGAAAATTCCGGAACCACATGCTTGTGCAGGGAAAAGCATTAAAAAAACAAAAATTGACAAAAAATAACAATCCTTATTTTCAGTTTAAACAAAATAATTAATTGATAAAATTTCAAAAATCTGCTTGCAAAAACGTTGAAACTAACAGCTTGACGTGCAAAGCAGGTGGAAGCTTTTTGTCAGAAAATATTCGTCAGTTAGTTGACAATTAAATCACTTCTTTTCCACTCTTTGAGGGGAAGCCATTAGCCCAATACCAAACAGTGGAAGAGGGTGCGCCACCATCTTGATCAAATCAGCCTGCGTGGCAAGCATGAATTGTCTGAAAGCTTCGCCAGCTTTTCCGGCAAGTATCAGATAGCGCTGATAGAAATACTCGGACAATGAAGATAACATAGCTTGCAACGAGCTTTTCGCGGCCTGTTTCGAGCCTGAAGAAAGTTGCTCAGTGATAATTTTCGCAGACAAATTGAGAATTTCTGCGCCTGCTCCAGAGTAAACCATGTAAGCTGCCACGCCGAGCAGCAATACTCCAGCGGAGACGAGCAGGACCTCTTTCCAGGGGATCTGTAGACTTGATTCCGCTGAAGATTTCCACTGAATGTCCATCTTTGCGATAGAACCGAAAGCCGTGGAAATTTCTCCGACTAGATTTTCTGGAATTTTTGCAACCAAGTCAAAAATGTTTTCGACGAACTTTTTCTTTTGTTCAAGTGACATATCTTTAAAAATTCCGTCATTTCGTGAGCCCAGAAGCGACTCCATCCAGTTTGAAGACCCGGGCAGACTGTCTGATGAACTCTCAGGAGGAGTCTCGTAACTCTCAGAAGGCGTCTCGTAAGTCTCAGAAGGAGTCTCGTAAGTCTCAGAAGGAGTCTCGTAAGTCTCAGAAGGAGCCTCGTAAGTCTTAGTCTGATAGTTCGGCTCAGACTTTCGGTCCGAAATGAATTCAAGCACATAAGCTTGGGCCATCTCAATTTTACTAGAGCAGGAATGCACTCTCAGCAGACCGACCACTCCAGCGAAGCTGGCTCGCTCCTCAGGTATGTTAGGCAGCATTCTGCGCACGATTTTCACAAGCTGCTTTTTTAGCCGCATTGTTTCCTCGTAGTCAGCTTCAGGAAAATCACATTCCATTATCATTTTTTCAAAATACTTGAGATGCTCTCCGTTCGAAACCATTGATTTAAATTGCCTCTGCTGACTTTCGTTGCAAGGAACATGCGCAGCACTACCTCAGTGAACAACTCCACGGTGAAGATGCCAAACAGGTAGCGGTCACCGAACAGATCAGGTCTCCGGAATATGTCGCCGTAGTTTTCTGGCAAAACGCGCTCTAGGCCTCTTCTTTTTTCTGCTTCCAGCGTTTGCTACGTCAGTACTGACGAGGGCAAGCATCTAGATAGACCGAAGTCGGCTATCTTGAAGGATAGTTTTTTATAATTATTATTTGAGAGTCATAATTTCCTTATTTATTAATTGATTTTCTGCATGCTAGCTAAAGTATTTCCTGACCTTTGGATTTAGTACATCATCAAGCAGTACATTGTCCAGAGACAAATCTCTGTGGAGTATTTTATGCTGTTGCAGATACTGCATTCCCTCGGCCACATTCATCAGCCAATGGACTTTTAGCGCTGGTGGAACTGCAAAGTCCTGAAACGTGTGTAATTTAGGATTGACATATATTTTAGAATTCAACTACGTTCGCTGTGTGCAATTTAAGCACAAAGTGAGTTGGACAACAAAGGGACTCAAACAACCTCAGCTTTTAGATGATCCAGGAAGTTTCGAATGTCACCGTGGGCGCAGTGCTCCATGGTATAGCCAATTATTCTGCCAGTTTTCGTGTCACAGTACGAATGCAGAATCTTGATAAAGGACGCGCATGGGCACAGCTGCTGCATCGCCTCGATTTCCTTTTCGATTCGTTTCTCGGCCCTTAGCAACGAAGCGTTTTAAAAAAAGACTGACTAGAGTTTTTGTCAATAAAACATTTTCAAATAGAAATTGCAATTTCTACAAGATTTTTATTTTGATTCTCAGTGGGCTGTTTTTCGTCGTTTTCTGAGATTTGTATTCAGCTTATATTTAGATTATATGATAAGAAATTGCGCTTACCATTCGCCGCCTACGACACATTCAGGCTTAAGGATCTTCAAGACGATATTTGGCTCGCTGGGTGCATTTTTTCGGTTAGCCAAATAGCAGTTTGCAAAAGAGCCAGAGCCTGGCGGGAAAATTTGGGAGAAATAAACTCGATTATAGCAACCAAGTTCAATTAATCAACGTGAGTTGAGCTGGTCGAGCTAAGGGAACATGTAGATTTAGTATAGTGGCACTCATTATTATTTCTGACGAGGGGTTTTAGATGAAATTGCTGGATCGATTGCCACTATTTCGACTGACATTTTGTGCTTGGACACCATTCGATAGACATAAGTTACATTAGTAATTGATCATAATTTGGCTCACTAGTCACTGACTCACCGATTTTTCGTTTAATATCGACTTGGCTTTGTGTTAGTCTCAAAATAGATGCCATCATAGGGCGTAGCTTTTTATGTGTAGACAGTTATTATTGGATCAATATTTCTTCTGGAATTTTATATTGTACCTTTAAATAAGCGAATAACTTTGTACCAGATTTGTCGACTTTAGCGCGCTTAAAAAAACTATTCCACGAAAACTAGTATATGAATATTCCACTCATAGCCCTTTTTTCCACTGCAATTTAAATAGGGATTATTATACCGACAGCCGGGTTAGTTTAATCACGCATTTTACGCAAGGGGAATCGCACAGCTGCGTCGGCCTCGCCCTATACCGAGCGAGATTCGAATGCGCCACTTCGATAAGGTTTTTCTCTCGCAGCACGAGATAGCAGGAATTCCCGCATTTGCGAGATTTGAATCCTCCTACCTAGGCGTGGCTTTAATCTCGAGATTAACACCCAGTGCAATCTTAAGCCCACTAGATACGACACAAGTCGGTATACAATGCTGCAGAAAATAACCGCGCCCAACTAGTCTTACTGCAAGCCAGGCCAACCATTATGTTTGGTTGGGCCAAACCACTAGGGCCCGAAGTCGGTTTGGGAAATTCTGCCCAGCTTTATAAGGAAGGGAATGTTCGACTGGAAATGCGGTTCGATTCTGCGACGGCAGAGGTGTACAATGTGTTTTTTTTGGGCGGTGTCTTTGACAAGCAGCTACAGCTAACCGAGTTGCGCGATATTGTAGCTGGAACTGCTTGGAAATGATTGGTCTGACAAATCTGTTTCTACTGCGGGTGGCGCGCTTGATGTGCCATGGTTTTAGCAGGGTACGATTCCTGGGAATGCCATGCGGTTCAGCACCCTTTAAGTGTCGCTTGTGGTGTTTGGGTTCTATTCTATTTGTTTTACAAACTAAACGTTGGCGGGCGCTTAGTTAGCATCATTTTTATTTTTGTGGGTGGTGGTAATCGCAACTTCGCAAGTTGCTATAGGAATTTGAGAAACTTTTGATATACTTCCCTATTTTTTGTAGAGGGCAAAATATACGATTTGAGTTGGATTATACTGATTCAAAAGAGTTTGTTAAAAATCCTAAGGGCACACGCCTTGACGATTCTACCAACATAGAAAAAACCGTGTTTAAGATAATTGAGTATTCATACACTACTAAAACTACCCGACTAAACCAGGGTCGATCGGTCGATCGGTCCTTTATTTAGGCAGGAAATCAGCTAAAATAGAAAACGTGCTCATTGCGGCAACGTGGCAACTCTAATCCGAGACTCAACGAAACGTATTCCCTCTCTGAATCCATGCAAAAACTGCTGTCCACTCATGTGTTACTTCTAATTGTACTTGAATTAACCAGCACATTCCTGTTCACAGTATTCCGTTTCAAATTTCAGCGGAAAGATTTTTAGGCCTTTATAATTTGGTCAAGCTTAATCTTCGCTGGTTTAAATGTATGTTTTTTTACTTTTTACGAAATTTTTGGAAGTCTGATGACACAACATTGTCTGCATGATCAGATTTTGATGTCCCTTGTTCTTGGAATTTTTTATTAAAAAGTTGAATTTCTGTGAATTACTCCCATTTTGCTTCGGTTTTATTTGGCATTTAAATCTTTCATCATCATTCCATTGACAATGGATGATTGAGTATGATTTTTTGTTTAAAATGACATATAGTCATAAATTTAGAGTAACAAAATCTCAAAAATAGTATTTATGCGCTTTTGGCAAAACATTCAAAGAAATTAATCCACACCAGGCTGGAGTCTACAGCTTTATTTTTAATAAAAAGCAATTAATTGCATTGGTAACAAAACCAATCATTTAAATTTTCGTGTACTCTTTGATTTTAAATTCTAATTTTTATTGAAACATGTGAATTTTGTTTATAAGAAAGTTAGAAAACAGCTGACAAACACAAAATCCTAGTTGCCATACTTTATTTTGTATTTTATCCCTCTATTTCGACGATATAACTAATTCAGAATAGCTGGAATGATAAGAACACAAACCCGGATAAATTTAAAACCGTCCAACCACGAACTATTAAACGACAGGCTAAAATATAAATTAAAACTTCGGCTTTTTCGTTAAGCCTAATATAACACAATATAAACGTAATATATTGTAAAAAAACGATTTTATTTAAATAAGTTACTTAAAAAATATTATTAAAACATCAAATAAAAGATTAAAATTTATGCTTTTTAATCAATCTTTTTTACGAATGAACTTTTTATATTTGGGTAAATTCAAGGCGAAGTATCTGGCCGCTCTTCGGAATTACTGCAACGTATAAAAAGTTGCATAATCGCTACGTTTGTATTCTTTATCTTGAACTGAATTTTTTTCTAAAATGAACTCCAAGCTTCTGCGAGGATTTGGAAAAGAAAATGGCCAAGTAGTTGACAGTTCCTCAGTGTGGAATGTGGGCAGCAGTGCTGTCTCGAGTGAGCCATCGTCCGGCGCAGAGGTGAGTTTCTATTTTAGCATAGCGTAGCGTATAATTAATCAGAATTCATCATTTTTATTCAATCACATTGATTTTATAAATGAATATACATTTTTTAAATTGATGCTTTCTCTCTTTGTCTGCATGGTAAACTCAATCGATAAATTTGTAATTTTTATTTTACAATAAAAATATGAAACCTAAGTCTTAATCATACTTTTTATTTATTTATACCTAAATAGCAATTTTATAAAAATTTATAAATTATCTACAGAAAATATGAAAAGTACAATCATTTCATTTCAGAGGAAAGGCCTCATACCTGCCACTTTTCTGACTAAAAAAGGCAACCTAGTTCTGTTCACGCATCCAGATGAGTACTCAGCACCCGAGGAGAGACCCAAGCAAGAGGGACCCTCGGCTGTGACTCGAGGCGTCACCACTCTGGGCGATTTGTTCACCTCAGCGAATCATATATCAGAGGTAATTTAAGCAAAGCTATTTGATTATTAGATGTTATTAGGCAGTAGATACAAAACGAAAAAGTACAAAATTTAGTCTACAATAACGTCACGTGACGATTAATTCTTCTTCCAAGAGATTTGATGGGCTCGTCTTCCCTTTGTCACAGAATTTCCTCATTCTGATGCATCTTCCAGCATCACAGGCAGAGGGAATCTACTTCATCTAACTAAAAGTCTCATTAATCTGCTTTTATTTGATGCCTGCCTTTGTTGTCGATGTTTGCCTGAACTAAAAAGGAAGGAAGTTTATTTATGGGATAATAAAAGAATCAAAATGAAAAAGACGCTTTAGTAAGCTGGTGCGTAAGATTATAATGGCAGGCTACATCAGTAATATGGCTACATTGGTTTCTGAGCTCAGAGTATTGACACAATTTATACTTTTATTTGCTGGATGGAAAATCCCAAAGTATTATGGGATGAATAGAGAAAATCTTCGTTAATTTAAGTTCAAATTTGGGTTGCTACAAGCCGAAAATTTTGAATTTTAAACCAATAATTAAACGCATAGTCAAGCTTGGAATTGCAGAGCACCTCTTGCTATAATCATAAAAAATGATTATATGGAAGTTAACTAGGAGCAAAACTCTGCCAAAATGGCTCTTGAGCTCCAGTTTCAGTCCAGACTCAGAGCATAGCGAGGGGATGACTGACTCTGATGCTGCGGAATTTTTCTACGAGAAGCCAGCATAGTGGACTGTCAGTTGTTGCATTTGTCCCCAGCGTGCTCCCTAACCCATTCTCCCCTCTGTGTGTTTTTCTCACCCCTTTGCCTTTGCCCCAAAAAACACTGGCGCTGCTTTAGCAAAAAATTTTTTTTCATTCAAATTAGAGGCGGGGGTTGCTCATGGCAACCTGGAGAGCTAGGAGAGAGGGGAGGTCGGTGTGTTGCGGGAAGCAGCCGCATCCTAGGGAGGCTGGGGTGCGTTGAAAACACTCATCCACTTGCTTCAAACCCAAAGTCGCGTTTCGGCGAGAAATAAATTTTTGCTTTTCCAATATTAGACTGAAAAAAAGTTAACAAAAGCAATAATCATCGGAGTGTGGGATCTGCCTGATGAGGGGCCAATGTACACTTTCAGACAGAAGGGAAGAGACAGGCTCGCAGTGCAATGGCTTAGCCACGCTAAGACAAAGGAAACGAAAAAAAGGCGGTTTGCTTTCATAGTTTTTTTCTGCCTTCCATTAGTGCCAGCTGGTTTGCTGCACTTATGAGCAAAAAACCCACGTCAGCTGCTTTCAGCTAGGTGATGCGTGCCTTTTCTGCCACTTCAAAAATTATGAGAGAGAAAGCAGCAGCAATGGCTTCTCGGCGTTGCTGGCAGGCCTACACCTTATTTGTGGAGCAATTTTAATTGCTAGCCATTTGCTAAAAGTACACTGTTTGGCGCTTGTAATCAAATCAACCATTTGTCCTGTTGAGCTTGCCTTGTCATTTTGGACGACCAGGTCAATCCTCATGTCTACTAGGTCAATCCTCATGTCTACTAGGTCAATCCTCATGTCTACTAGGTCAATCCTAATGTCTACTAGGTCAATCCTCATGTCTACTAGGTCAATCCTCATGTCTACTAGGTCAATCCTCATGTCTACTAGGTCAATCCTCATGTCTACTAGGTCAATCCTAATGTCTACTAGGTCAATCCTCATGTCTACTAGGTCAATCCTCATGTCTACTAGGTCAATCCTGATGTCTACTAGGTCAATCCTCATGTCTACTAGGTCAATCCTGATGTCTACTAGGTCAATCCTGATGTCTACTAGGTCAATCCTGATGTCTACTAGGTCAATCCTGATGTCTACTAGGTCAATCCTGATGTCTACTAGGTCAATCCTAATGTCTACTAGGTCAATCCTCATGTCTACTAGGTCAATCCTCATGTCTACTAGGTCAATCCTCATGTCTACTAGGTCAATACTCTTTTCTAACAGGTCAATCATCTTGTCTACTTGGTTAATCAACTTGTCTACCTGGTTAATCATCTTGTCTACTAGGTTAATCATCTTTTTTACGAGGTCAATCTTCTTGTCTACCTGATCAATCCTTATGTCCACCAGGTCAATATTCTTGTCTACCAGGTTAATTCGTACCACGTATATTTTCTTATTTAAAACATTAGTTCAGATAATAGTGCAAAAATTCTGATAATTACTGTCTAACTTTTCCAGCCAACCAGAGAGAACCGACAGCGTTACAAAGACCTCCGTTCACAGCCAGGCCGAGAACTCACAGGCTACCTGGGCCAGCTGCGCTACAACCTCGAGTGAGTCCGTTGAAATTTTCCTGTCAATCTTGAATTGCCATTAACTGTAAAAGTGCTTGAAAATTGACAGCTAAGCATGATTTCACGCTATCTTTCAATGCTTGAATTCCTGGCAGATACGACCCGTCAGTCAAGGCTCTCATGGGAGTCCTCGGTTCAGAATACGGCGCTGGCGGAGCAGGCGAAGGGTGAGCCGGTCTTTGCTTTCTGCTTTGTGAAATTCTGGGCCGGGAATGACAAGGCTGGGATGACTTATCGCCTTGTTTTTTCACTGCTATTAGCATTTCCTTTTACTTGGCTTTGCTTTTCACTAAAGAGCTAAAAATTTATTGCTCCTAGGGCGCTACCAACCTCCCAACCTACCAACCTAGACACCGCCAACCTACCACCATAGACACCGCCAACCTACCAACTTAGACAACCTACCACCCTAGACACCGCCACCCTACCACCATAGGTGCCACCACCACTATAATCAGATTTATCAGAGCTAACTTACAAACAGGAGTTGATTCAGCATTATTCGCTTTATTCGTATATTCTGCATATAATTCCGTATACTATCAGCAAGCAATTAGAACACAAAAGACCACGCACTGAGCAGCTTATCAAGCACATCTCTTAAGCCATTGTTTCTATCGCCAGTGAATAGAAAAAATTAAATTACAATTTTCGCGTCATTCCGAATTTTATATGCTGGTAATCTCGCGCTCTGAAGTTAAAAATAGATTGTAAATAATGCGTTGCTTCAGTACAGCTTTTGAAAGAACATTCAATGATAAATAGAATGCGGCAGAATTTTACAACAATCGATCATTTACTGTCACTTGTTACAGAGCCGAAACACCGGTTAGGCACTTACTGTCACCTGTTACAGAGCCAAAACACCGGTTAGACACGTACTGTCACCTGTTACAGGGCAAAAACACCAGTTAGACACTTACTGTCACCTGTTACAGGGCAAAAACACCAGTTAGACACTTACTGTCACCTGTTACAGAGCCAAAACACCGGTTAAACACGTACTGTCACCTGTTACATAGCCAAAACACCGGTTAGACACGTACTGTCACCTGTTACATAGCTAAAACAACGGTTAGACACTTACTGTCACCTACTGTCACCTGTGCGTTGCTTGTAGGGGTTGTAGCCACAAGGGGTTGTAGCCTAGTGGTTAGAGCGTCGGACTCACGACTTGAAGGTCGGGGGTTCGATTCCCGACTCCACTGGTACAATTTGTGTCCTTTAGCAAGACACTTAACTCTGCATTGCTTCAGTTCACCCTGCTGTTAAATGGGTACCAGCATCAGCTGGGGTAATTGAAGGTGGGTGTGGCGTCCCCCCAGTCCATGGACTGAACAGCTGTACGCAGTCTTCAGAAGCGCCGCGCAATGGCTGCGGCTGTGCTGTTGGCTGCACATCTGGCCCGATTGGGACAGGTGTAATCAATTATTATCAATTATTATTGTCACCTGTTACAGAGCTAAAACACCGGTTAGACACGTACTGTCACCTGTTACAGAGGTAAAACACCGGTTAGACACGTACTGTCCCCTGTTACAGAGCCAAAACACCGGTTAGACACGTACTGTCACCTGTTACAGAGCCGAAACACCGGTTAGACACTTACTGTCACCTGTTACAGAGCCAAAACACCGGTTAGGCGCTTACTGTCACCTGTTACAGAGCCAAAACACCGGTTAGACACGCACTGTCACCTGTTACAGAGCTAAAACACCGGTTAGGCCCGTACTGTCACCTGGTACAGAGCCAAAACACAGGTTAGGCCCGTACTGTCACCTGGTACAGAGCCAAAACACAGGTTAGACACTTACTGTCACCTGTTACGTAGCCAAAACACCAATTTGATTCTTATCTGTCAATTATTTTAACACCCCCCAAACGCAAATGCAGCTCACTGGGCGGCGACTTTGATCTTCGCGCGTTCCTCCATGGCCAGGGCCCGCTGCCTCCGCTGCTGTCCGCCCTGTACCAGGAGGTCCGCACCGAAGAGGCTAGGAAATCAGCCGCGGCAGCAGCAGCAGCAGCAGCCGCCGCAGCCGCCGCAGCAACAACCGAATCCCACTCCGGTCCAAACGCCTCGGCAACATCCCCAAGGCCAACTCAACAACAATTCGCTGCAGCCCAGCGTCGCTTTCAGTACCTGCACCCTCCAGGCAGGAACAGGAGCTTCCTAACTGCAGCCAGTCGGCAGCGCTGGGACGCCGAAGCTGACGCGGTTGAGGAGCATTTCAGGTGCGTCGCTTAAGCATGAAAATTCAATGGGTATTGAAGAAGACCTTTTACTAAATTCCCGTTGACGATTTCTGAGATATAGAAGAGTAGGTGAAATCTTATCAGATACGTACAGGACATTGATATAAATCTAATGCTTAAATTTTGCTGCAAGTAACATGTACGTTTTTGTGCTTGAATTTACCAAACCAAAGGAAAGTTTTAGCGTATTGTAAAAATTTACTTTTTACATCCTGATGTTGTACACACTACTAACCAGCAATTGATAAGTAGTCAGTAGTGAACATTACCTAAATAATTATTTCCTGATTGTGTATTTAGAATCGAAGCCACAGGCTGTCCACCGCCCGGCTTAGCCGCTCCAATGCGTCAGCAGTCTTTGTTGCTAGGCAACGAAGAGTCTAAAGCCGCGGCGCAGCAGCAGTTTTTTGCTGGGGCGGCTTTCTCGTAGTGAGATTTCGTTTTGTTCGTTGATAAAAGCAAAATCAATGTGCTCTTTCAGTTGAATATTTTTCCTTTGCTTTTGCACGTTACCTTAATTCACTTGCCTTCCTTTGCATGCGATGATCACTTGAATTTGCGTTTTCTATTGCAATAGCTCTTTAATTTAAAAGGTAGATAGGTAGATGGATAGATAGATAGATAGATAGATAGATAGATAAATAGATAGATAGATAGATAGATAGATAGATAGATAGATAGATAGATAGATAGATAGATAGATAGATAGATAGATAGATAGATAGATAGATAGATAGATAGATAGATAGATAGATAGATAGATAGATAGATAGATAGATAGATAGATAGATAGATAGATAGATAGATAGATAGATAGATAGATAGATAGATAGATAGATAGATAGATAGATAGATAGATAGATAGATAGATAGATAGATAGATAGATAGATAGATAGATAGATAGATAGATAGATAGATAGATAGATAGATAGATAGATAGATAGATAGATAGATAGATAGATAGATAGATAGATAGATAGATAGATAGATAGATAGATAGATAGATAGATAGATAGATAGATAGATAGATAGATAGATAGATAGATAGATAGATAGATAGATAGATAGATAGATAGATAGATAGATAGATAGATAGATAGATAGATAGATAGATAGATAGATAGATAGATAGATAGATAGATAGATAGATAGATAGATAGATAGATAGATAGATAGATAGATAGATAGATAGATAGATAGATAGATAGATAGATAGATAGATAGATAGATAGATAGATAGATAGATAGATAGATAGATAGATAGATAGATAGATAGATAGATAGATAGATAGATAGATAGATAGATAGATAGATAGATAGATAGATAGATAGATAGATAGATAGATAGATAGATAGATAGATAGATAGATAGATAGATAGATAGATAGATAGATAGATAGATAGATAGATAGATAGATAGATAGATAGATAGATAGATAGATAGATAGATAGATAGATAGATAGATAGATAGATAGATAGATAGATAGATAGATAGATAGATAGATAGATAGATAGATAGATAGATAGATAGATAGATAGATTTTTGCATGGCAAGCCCAAGCGCGAGAGAACAGTGGCTGTCTTGAGAGTACACCAATCAGTTTTGCATGAGCACTAAAGAGAGGAGACTCAGAAAGCTTTTGTTCCAATTAACTTTTTTTCAATTGTCCAAAAATATTTTTTGCAGTAGCGGACCGCATGGTTGACAAGACACGTTAAAAAAAACTGAGGCTCATTGGGGCCTGGTTTAGTTCCCTAGTTGCTATTAGCAACAACTTTATGCAATCAAGGGACGGAAATCAGACAGACAATTATTGCTAGCAGGCCTAGCAGATTATGCTTGAGTTATGCGCAGCAGTGGAAGAAGAGCGAGACGGGACAGAGCTGCAACTCACCATGTTAACTCATAATAAATATTTATCGAGAATTTGGCAGGGTTAGGCGGTTTTTCATCCAGAGTTTTCCCTATTTCTTTCTGTGTATATGACATGAGCTAAAGTCTATATTTCATTTTAAACAAGTCTTAAAGCTTACTTTATCTATATTTTGATACTTTCACGAATTTACTTACGGCTTTTAAAGTTAAAAAAAATTTAATAAATTTTTTCTCAGCGACGGCATTAGCAACGAGCGCTCGCCGCAGTTTCTAGACATCGTAGACCACGAGTACAGCCGCAGGATTCTCACCCTGCCGTCGCTGAACGCCGGCCCGAGTGCCGGCACGCCATTGCGCAACAGACAGTTCCGGCGCGCGCCTGAAGATGGCATCGGAGGAGCTGCCAGCGGTGCTGCTACTACTGTTCAATGCCCCCGGCTTGACAGGACTATGACTAAGTCTGCGTCATATCTGCCGGCTAGGGATGCTAGAGGTATTTTCTATCCTATTTTAGCTCTTTGATAAGCCGCGACCCCTTTCCAGCTCTTTGATGAGCCGCCACCCCTTTCCAGCTGTTTGATAAGCCGCCACCCCATTTCCAGCTCTTTGATGAGCCGCCACCCCTTTCCAGCTGTTTGATAAGCCGCCACCCCATTTCCAGCTCTTTGATGAGCCGCCACCCCTTTCCAGCTGTTTGATAAGCCGCCACCCCTTTCCAGCTGTTTGATAAGCCGCCACCCCTTTCCAGCTCTTTGATAAGCCGCCACCCCTTTCCAGTTCTTTGATAAGCCGCCACCTCTTTTCCGCTGTTTGATAAGCCGCCACCCCTTTCCAGCTCTTCGATGAGCCGCCACCCCTTTCCAGCTGTTTGATAAGCCGCCACCCCTTTCCAGCTGTTTGATAAGCCGCCACCCCTTTCCAGCTGTTTGATAAGCCGCCACCTCTTTCTATCTATTTGATAAGCCGCAACTCCTTATCTGCATCCAATAAAAACTCTTTGATTAGCCGAATCAATGGTTATTTTTACAATTCATTTGCCCAGGCGCAAGTCAGCCCAGCTCACCAACCTACGGACCTCAGCGGAACTCCTACTCAGCCATCAATCTGAAAGGCCATTCGTCGAACTCTGGTGAGTTTTCCGGTCAAACTGCCGGCTTCAATCGTCGAATGCTGAGCTCGGCAGAGGCTGAGGCCGCCGCATTCAGATCCTGGGTGGCCGGCGTAGCTGCTGGAGCCGCGGAACGAAACGGCGGAGTTCTGGACGATCAGAGTGAGTTCCTCATGCTGTTTGAATTTCAATTTCTAAAAAACACGCTCAACAACACCGCTTCAATTCAAGGTATCCTCGAGGAAGCGCTGAGCGAGTACAGACGCCGCTCGGCCTCAGTGAGCTCGCTGAAGGATAGTCAGGTGCGTAACACGCCTGAGCCACTGCAGGAAGATGAACAACAGCTGGAAGAGCAGCGAAAGCATTCAATAACGTCAGCTGAACGGGCAGCTAATGAGGATGTCAAGGCTGACCAGCAGGCAGTTCAAGACTCGATTGTAGACACGCCAGCAGAAGGCGCGGCTGCTGAAGCTGATGCTGGTGAAACGATACACACAGATGAAATTCAACAAGCTCAGATGGGAGAAACCAATTCAAATGACGTCGCAAAGACTGCCGGCCTGAGAACGGAAGCAACCATTCTGCTTCCGAATGTTCCGGGCATTGAGACCAACGCCCAGGCGAAGGACAACTCTAATTTGCCTGCTGCACACGAGGAGCCGGTGAAGGATGAATTACTCAGCCGGAAGGACACCGCCGCAGCTGGAGAAGCTGATGCTAAAATGGCGAAAGAACAGCGGGACACAGCGACTGTGGCAAGTCTAGCATCCACCAGAGCATCCGAGAGAAAGCAGAAATCTACGAATAAACAAGATTCAGCTGCTGCTATTCAGGAAAAGGCCGCTCCGGTTTCGTCCACAGTTTTAAACAAAGGTAAATAGAATAATTTTATTTTACTAGCTGTTCATTTAGTTAGTGAACGCAGCATGCCAATAATAAGTTGATGGAACTTCAATTTCAGTCGAAAAGCCGGTTGATAGCATAAAACTGGAAACGGAACTGACTAAGAGTATCCTAGATCGCAAAGGTAAGTAGCTTATAAGCCGCATGTCTTTGATCAAAGAAATCTATTTTGTGTTCAGTTTTTTAATATCAGTCTTTGTATTCAATCTGGTGCGCAGACGAGCTGACAAAGACTGGCGAACTGCTGGCAGCCGCAGGGACATCAAGCGGACGCGACACCGCGGCTTCAACCGACACACTGGAGCAGCCTGTGGAGAGGTAAACATCGATTTTTTACGGTGCTGCTATTTTTAGAATATAAGCTAGAGGCGCTCGTTTTGGCTAGCAAATGTACATTTGGCTGTACATTTAGTTGGGTTGACATTAAATTGTACATTTTGCTAGCACTACTAATTTTCCAAACAACAGGCAGAGCACGGAGATAACAATTTTGAGTCGGGCGCAAACTTCAGTAAGCAAGAAATCAGTCAGCTTTTTGGAACCTTCCGCCGAAAGCGAACAAGCTGAAAAGTTTGACGCGGCTGAAACTGCAAAACCAGTGACAGTGACAACTTCAGAAGTTCTGGTAAATTTTATTTTCAGTTTTTATTCATTTTTTAACTGTCGATCGCAAGAAATCATTTCTTTAAATTTCAGCCTCAACAGCAGAAACCTACTGGGCGCCCAGTCGTGAAGAAGACCAAGCAGCCGCAGCAGTCCCAGCAACAGCAGCAAAGAAGAGCCAAGCAGAAGCAGCAAAAGCCGGCACCGCCGCCGCCACCGCCAGAGACAGAAACGAAAGACGCTGAGGCGGCGGCGGCGGCGGCGGCTGCTGCTGCAGCCGCAGAAGAAGCAGAACAGGCGGAGCTGAACCGGCTGGCTGCGGAAGCAGAATCCGCCGCTGCAGCCGCTGCCGAAGCTGAGAACAGCCTGCTGCTGCTACTAGAAGACAACGAAGACGGTTTGCTGGACGAAGCCGAGCTGGCCGAGCTGAAGGCGGCCTTCGCCGCTGAGGACGACATCGACGAAGACGACGAGGACGACGATCCAACTGACGACAGCGAGGAGGCGCAGCTGCGTCGACGTCAGCGTCGCGAGGAGCGCGAGCGTCGTCGCAAAGCCGACCAAGAGTTGCGCAAGGCGGAGCTGCGACAGCGCAAGGAGGCGGCGCTGCGACGTCGCGAGGCGGAGGCCCAGCGCGAGCGCGAAGAGGCCGACCGGCTTCTAGACATCGAGGCCGCCCGACGGGCTCGCGAGGAGCAGCGGCGTCAGCGCGAAGCCGAAATTGCCGCGGCGGAGGCGGCTGCGGCGGCGGCGGAACGCGAGGCGGCCAGGGCGGCGGCCGAGGCGGCGGCTCGAGAAGCGGCCGAAGCGGCGTCGGCGGCGGACGCGGCGAGGCAGCTGGAGCTGGAGGAGCGAGCCCGACACCTGGCGGCCCTCGCCGAGCAGGCGGCCGAAGCTGAGCGGCAGCGACTGGCCGAGGCTGAACGACTTCGCCAGGAAGCGGAGGCGGCGGCGGCTGCGGCGGCCGAGGCGCTGGCAAGACGGCAGGCGCAGGAAGCCGCTGCCGAGGAGGCGGCCCGACGTCGAGCGGCGGAGGCGGCTGCAGCGGCTGCCGAAGCTGAACGCCTCCGCCTGGCGGCCGAGCAGCGGCTCGAGGAGGCGAGGAAACGGCGAGCGGCGAATGCGGAGCTGCGACGGGAGGGCAGCCAGCTGGGCTGGGCGCACAGCATCACCCGGCCATTTGTGTACTCCTACTTCACCAACTGGCCCCGGGAGCTGTGGGAGACGTGAGTAGTTCAGCTCAGCCATTATCCCTTTAAGTTTTATAAAAATTTACCAATTTGGACTGGTCGATTGACTTCCTTCAGGCGCCAACTGAAGGATTTTTATTTTCCCGAGAAACCCCGGTAAAAAAATCAAATCTTTGCAACATACAGAAAAGTATTCTGATTTGAATTCATGCCTGTCTTTGTCAAAACTGTCATCATTTCCTGCACAATTTTCTAAAAAATTTAATAATATTCTTCAGCTGATGTGGAATTATTTTATGAACGGAAGGTCGCGAGTTCGAGTCCCAGCTCTAGGAGACAATCCATCAGTTGCTCAGTCCATCTAGCTGAGATCGGGTACCAGTTTGAGATGGGATAATTTTGGGTGGGTGTTGCGGCCCCTCCAATCCCTCAAAATTCAACCAATCTACTCTATTTTTTACGTTGATTAAGTCTTGCACTAAAAAGTCTGCATGAAATCTGTGGATTTAACAACAAATTAACAAAATAGTTTTCTCTCAGGCCAATCGGAGGCGGAGTCAATCGGCAGAAGGTGTACAAATTTCCCAAGAAGTCGGCAGCTGCTTCTGCAGCGCCAGGGTCCGCAGCGACCGCAGGCGGCGGTGAGCCAGCTCTGGAAACAAATAAGAAGTAATAGGCTTTAATTGACAGTTTTTTTATTGTGATTTAGCTGAGAAAATAATTTTGTTAAAATATTGACTTTAATATAACGAATACAGACTAACTAAATGCATCTTGTTATTTTCTGCAATATTTTATTATCATTTTATACTTTTTATTTTCTCTTGCCTTGATAAAAACTTTCCTAATCAATAAAATATGTACGCTCGTATGAGTTATTTTCTAAGTAGTCATTTTACTCTTTATAACCACTAAAGCAATATACTATACTGACTGTAAAATACACATTTAAATATAACATGCTTCTTTGGGCATTAATTTTAATCATTAACTACTTAATAATCTTGACTTAGTTCAGACTACTCAATTAGTCCGTGTGGTTTAGTACAATATACATGTATGTAGTAGAAAAGGTGGAAAACTATTGATGCGTCATACAGTATTCTGATTTATTATGGTTACATGGGTAATCGGGGGCGAAAATGATAATGCAATTAGATTGAAATTAAGATATACTCGCCATTGCTTTTCAAAGGCTTAAGAAATTGAAGCAAATTGAGAGGATGTATACAGGATATTCAGGATATACAGGATAAAAAAACATACGAATTTCTTATGCACTCTTTGCAGCAACCTCTTGAAATTTTAGCCCGATAAATGCCGCCCTCTAATTTGCTTATTAAGTTAGAAGAACCAAATACAACATAAAAATTGAGCAAAATAATAAACAAGGACCACTGGGAGCGTCTTTTAAAGTACTTTATAGTGCTCTTGCCCTTGGCAAAAAACATACTATTTTTTGCGCAATTAATAAAAATTCCTTATAAACATTAGTCTATTATGTAATTTTCGCTTTTTTACTGAGTTCATTTTGTATTTCTAGGACTGTTGTTGACCATAACCGATCGATACAAGTGCCTTGATTTTTTATTTTAAAAAATTAATCGTTTCGATTCTCAAGATTATAAGCAATAAACAGGCTTAACAAGGCGCTATCGGTGATGCATGATTTTAGGCACTGTATGTTCAAGCGCAATTTTCCTTAATGACCGTGACGGCATTTCGCGATAATAGAAAAAGTCATGATAATTTTTGTCTCAAGTAAACAGAATTAATGCCAGGAAAAGTTAAAAATAAATAACTTTTACTTTATTTCGATTGGATCAGAACCTTGTCTTGCTAATATTTTTCGTATACATATCTGCTTTGATTTACTATCTTAAAAGCATCGTGCTCAATTTTGACTTTTTAGATGTTGGATATTTCAAGATCCTAGACCTAGGCATTTTAATGGCGAAATATAAATAAGAGAGATAAACTCATTAGTTTAAATTTGACATCTAAGTTAATTTTTTTGGCACAGAACACTGTGTGCTTATAAATTCTTGTAGAGGGTTCGATTAAATGCAGAGTATATCTCCTCAATAAATCAGAAAGTATAGCAATTACGCTGCAAATCATAACTTGCACTAAAATACCTTGCAAACAGATGGAAATTTACTATTTTTCGAAGCAGTCGGAATTCTTAGCTGCAATTTGTTGTTATTCATAAACTAAATAAACATACAAGTGTTTACAAAAAAATAATGTTAGGTCTGCTGATTGCAACAGGTACAAGCCAGCATTGCTTTATGAATTTGTTGCCACCACCTAAATTTTTTTTATTTGTCAGTATGTTCAAAATACGTTTTTAGGTAGATAATATACTTTAACGATGATTTTTTTGACAAAGTTTTTAGATTACTATGCAAAAGTATAGCAATGACTGTCTATATACAATCATTAAAAATAGTCAATAAAAATATTATTGAATAAAACAATAAAAGAATATTTCTACCACTTATTAATTACTCACTAAAAATATGCTCTAAATAGACTTATAGAAAAATTAGGCATATAATTTATTATTTATTGTAAAAAATTAACTTTATTTAGATATAATAAGACAAGAAAGAACATTTACTTTATTTATAGGATTGAATTTACTTTGATTATAATTTTCGATAATAAAATCCATCATATCTATTAATTGTACTCGTAGGTAAAGCTGTTGATATCTTATTAACAGTTTTGCTAATCTAATTACAATGATTTTGTCGGAAATTTTATATTGATGACACTGAGAACTATTAAGGTTTATTTACATATTTTATAATTTATAGATGGCAACAAATAAACAATTTAATTCAATAAAAATGGCATTCAATTTTAACTGTATTGAAAAGTTCATTGACAACACTAGACGGAAAAAACCTTACAAAACTTCAGTCTGACTTGGTTACACAACAGTTCAATAATCAGCCAAACCCCGACATAAATGCTTCGCGATTCCTCCTCTGAAGACGAGGACGATGGCTGGGATTACTCCAAAGGCCCGCCCCCTGGCGCCATTTTCGCGCCTCCCATGGCCGCCGCGGCGGCTGCCCGTGGCGGCCTTGGCGCGGCTACCGCCGCAGCTTTGGCAGCCGCGGCCGCCTCAGGCGCCAACAACGCCAACTCAGCGAGCTCCCTCACCAGCTCGCACCGGCCAATTGCCGGCGGCCAGCCGCCCTCAGTTAACATCGAGGCTCCGGTTGTTCCTGCGTCGGCTACCACCGTCAACGCATCGGGACCGATGCCAGCTCAGCAGCCTAGCGTCGGGTCTTTGTCGTCGGCCACTGCAGCGCTTGCCTGCGCCGACCAGCAAAGACAGCAGCAGCAGCATCAGAGACGCCGCCAGACCAGCCCGTCGCCCAGCATGCAATCCGTTCACGGGGCAAACAGCGCCAGATCGCCATCGATTGCAGCCGCTCCTGGATTCTCCGCTGCTGGCGCTGGAGACGACTTGGAGCAACAATCTATTGACGAAGAGGCCGACAGGCGACAAAGACTATTGTTGTATGTCTTTGTTATGCGATGCATAGCCTATCCGTTCAATGCGAAACAGCCGACCGATTTAGCAAGGCGGCAGCTTAAGGTTTGCAGTTTGAAAATTTGACCAAAAATCTGACCCGACATTTTCATGACCTGAAAGTTTCATGACCTGACAGTTTAATTACCTGGCAGTTTCATGACCTGACAGTTTCATGACCTGACAGTTTCATGACCTGACAGTTTCATGACCTGACAGTTTCATGACCTGACAGTTTCATGACCTGACAGTTTCATGACCTGACAGTTTCATGCCCTGACAGTGTCATGAACTGACAGTTTCATGACCTGACAGTTTCATGGCCTGACAGTTTCATGACCTGACAGTTTCATGACCACACAGTTTCATGACCACACAGTTTCATGACCACACAGTTTCATGACCACAGTTTCATGACCAGACAATTTCATGACCTGATAGTTTCATGACCACACAGTTTCATGACCTGACAGTTTCATAACCTGACATTTTCATAACCTGACAGTTTCATGACCAGACAGTTTCATGACCTGACAGTTTCATGACCTGACAGTTTCATGACCACACAGTTTCATGACTTGACAGTTTCATGGCCTGACAGTTTCATGACCTGACAGTTACCCCACCCGGATGTCAGGTGACGCAATCGCAGCTGAAGCAGGTGAAGGAGCGGTTTCAGAA